>LR738710.1:118612886-118823315 GCA_902687465.1 Secale cereale
AAATGTTTATTATTCATGCTAGAATTGTATTAACCGGAAACTTAGTACATGTGTGAATACATAGACAAAACAGTATGTCCCTAGTATGCCTCTACTAGACTAGCTCATTGATCAAAGATGGTTATGTTTCCTAGCCATAGACATGAGTTGTCATTTGATCAACGGGATCACATCATTAGGAGAATGATGTGATGGACAAGACCCATCCGTTAGCATAGCACTATGATCGTTTAGTTTAACTGCTATTGCTTTCTTCATGACTTATACATGTTCCTATGACTATGAGATTATGCAACTCCCGAATGCCGTAGGAACACCTTGTGTGCTATCAAACGTCACAACGTAACTGGGTGATCATAAAGATGCTCTACAGGTGTCTCCGAAAGTATTCGTGGTGTTGGCATAGATCAAGATTAGGATTTGTCACTCCGAGTGTCGGAGAGGTATCTCTGGGCCCTCTCGGTAACACACATCATAATAAGCCTTGCAAGCAGAAGACTAATGAGTTAGTCACGAGATGATGTGTTACGGAACGAGTAAAGAGACTTGCCGGCAACGAGATTGAACTAGGTATGAAGATACCGACGATCGAATCTCGGGCAAGTAACATACCGTTTGAAAAAAGGAACAACGTATGTTGTTATGCGGTTCTGACCGATAAAAGATCTTCGTAGAATATGTAGGAGCCAATATGAACATCCAGGTTCCGCTATTGGTTATTGACCAGAGATGAGTCTCGGTCATGTCTACATAGTTCTCGAACCCGTAGGGTCCGCACGCTTAACGTTTGATGACGATCGGTATTATGAGTTTTTGAGTATTGATGTACCGAAGGTAGTTCGGAGTCCCGGATGAGATCACGGACATGACGAGGAGTCTCGGAATGTCCGAGACATAAAGATTGATATATTGGACGGCTATATTCGGACACCGGAAGTATACCGGAAAAGTTTCGGATTTATCGGGAATGCCGGAGGGGGTTACCGGAACCCCCTACGAGAGGGAATGGTCCATAGTGAGCCTAAAGGGGAGAGAGAGGCAGCCCATAGGGCTGGCCGGCGCCCCCACCTAGGAATCCTAGTTGGACTAGGATTGGGGGGGCGCCACCTCTCCTAATCCTTTCCCCCTTCTTCCTTCCGGTGAATCCTACTAGGAATAGGATTGCAATCCTATTCCTAGTAGGAGTCCCCTCCCTAGCCGCACCATAGGAGGTGGCCGGCCCCTCCTCCCTTGCTCCTTTATATAGGGGGGCAGGGGGGCACCCAAAGACACACAAGTTGAATTGTTTTAGCCGTGTGCGGTGCCCCCCTCCACAGAATCACACCTCGGTCGTACCGTCGCGAAGCTTAGGAGAAGCCCTGCGCCGGTGATCACATCATATCCGTCACCACGCCGTCGTGCTGACGAAACTCTCCCGTGAAGCTCAACTGGATCAAGAGCTCGTGGGACGTCATCAAGCTGAACGTGTGCTGAACGCGGAGGTGCCGTACGTTCGGTGCTTGATCGGTTGGATCGCGAAGAAGTTCGACAACATCAACCGCGTCACTTGACGCTTCCGCTCCCGGTCTACGAGGGTACGTAGACACACTCTCCCCTCTCGTTGCTATGCATCTGGTAGATAGATCTTGCGTGATCGTAGGAAAATTTTTAAAATACTACGTTACCCAACATTGCTAACTACCCTTTGCGCGGTTTGCAGCTTCAGATCTGCCATCCCACTACCACGGTCAACACTATACTCATCATGCTTACGGTTTCCCCATTTTATGATGACCACGATCAGCCTACGTGGTTCGTGTCGTAATAGCACCGCTCCACCCATCGAGCTAAACAAGCTTAGTTGTACAAATTCAAATCTGATATTATGCTGATATTAGTAAAACTGAGAGATGTTTAATTGGTCAGCTAAATGTTCCTACTTTAGTTTCGAAATGCATGTGAGCCACATATGGAGAGACCGGAAGGAATAGTATTTCTCTGTGCACTCTGGTTCATCATGGGTGGCCAACCGACATTGTATAGAAAGACTTGTAATATCTTCAATCTGCTTGCTCTTCTGCTCTTCTTTAAGATGATCCGCTTCTCTTGCGGTCGACTGGTCAGGTCGAGTTATTATCCCTTAGTATATTTTGAATCTGTTAGGTCAGGTCGACTTGTTCTTCTTTACTATATGTTGAAGTTGTCATCTGTGAAGTATCATCACTTCTGGAGCTCTCATATTTTGAGTAGTAGGCCACATTATATTAATGCACACACCAAATTACAGCATGCATGGCACCTCTTAGAAGAATTGCAGAGATAGCACAAAGGGGTTTACAGGGAGGAAGTATTGGATTAGAATCACTTCTGCATTACAAAGATAATATCAGTTGTTTTTATGTTTTCATGCATGTCAGGTATTGAACATTATCAAAATGAATATGAGAATGGGCGCATGAGAGGAATATTGCGGAACAATCCACTGGCTAACAAACTTGGCATGGTGGAGGATGGCCTATCTTATTCACCCATCAAGGTGCATGCTCTAACTTGGCAAGGTTGTATTGGTCGCACATATTTTGCATCTGACCTCTTGCATTACTTCTACTTTGTTACACCATCTGCTTAGTTTAAGCATCATATATGAGTGCCATACCTATCAATTTTCTGTACCTATTCCATGTGTCTTCATACTATGTTTTCCAGTCAAATGTTGTTCTTTCGTAATAGATGTCCAAAAGGAAGAGGGTGATTGCAGATCCTCAAGGAGTACAAACTAGGTACTTGGAAAAGGTAGTGATGCCTGTTAAATTAGATAGATCAGGAGCCACAGAAAACACAGGCCCAACTGTAACAGACTTTACCCCTACTCCAGTGGCCAAACCCCTATTAGAACTGCTGACAGCCCAGCGTCAGGTACTGTCTATGATATCAATTCTAAATTTCTGCATGTGCCTTACCTTCTCTCTTGTATGAAAACTAATTTCAGATGAATCTCCTTGCTCAAAGGATCATAGGATCTCACGACATTACTGGGCTCTGCATTGCTCTTGTCAATACCTCTTGCCCTTTGTCAGCATACTTACACTCATTGTTGTTTGGTTATGTAGCATCATTGTAAATGTTCGCTTCTTTTATCCTCTCTTTGCTTGAAATTATAAGATCTATATTTACTCTTAGATAAATGTAGAATTAACACAATGGTTATGAAGTTTTGGATTGCTCATGTAAGTACCTATTGTCATGTACTCCCTCTGTATCGAATTAATTGTTGATCAATTGGATGTATTTAGAACTTAATAGTGCTAGATACATCCATTTGAGCGACAACTAATAATGGACGATGGTGGTATTACTTTACATGCATCGCGAGATAGTTGATTGTCTAGCATTACTCTGCATCTTATCTGCCATGCCCTCCACTTTCTCCAAATTATCATATCTACATTTACTCTTACAAAAATGTTGAATCAAGCCAATGCCACTTCACACGTTGATGTCTGCATTCCTCTTGTCAGTACCTTTTGCCTTGTAATGCTGTACTTAATTAATTGCTATTTGATTATGTATCATCAGTCTGCACCTGAGCTTCATTATCCTCTATTTCTTCCAATATTATTTGATCTATATTTACTCTTTGCAAAATGTAGAATAATGGCAACGCTTATAAAGAATTTTCTTTGGGGAAATTATTGAATTATCTTTCCATCAACATGGAGAAGGGCTTTGTCCAGCCCGTGTTAACATGTAATGTAAGTTCATCCTTCTCAAGCCTTCAAACTTTGTTCTAGTATAGATTTGGATAGGCATCATTTCCTCCACTGTTGTTTACATCTGATTGGGTGTTTGCAACAACTACCAGTTTTAAATTGTAGTTGTAAAAACATGTTCCTTATGCGGAACAGATCCATTTATTTGCTTATATAATTGTGAAACCTGTTACGTGTCTCCTTGTTTCTCTTTCAGAGTTGTATCTCTTATGCCAGGCAGAACTTTAGGAAAGATAGTGAGCCAAACCATCTTGAGGACAGCAAGATGACCCCAAGGTCCTGTCTTGATGAAGACAGTGAGTTGAAGCTACTCACCAGCAGGTGTGAGAAAACCTCTGTGCAGTCGCTGCCTCAATTAGTTCGACTTCTTCAGTCTCAACTAAAAGCAGAAATGCTTGCTTCAGCTCAGCTCTGACTTGAAGTCAAAGATGTAATGAAGATGTTAGGGGACTGCCTTGCGCACTATGGTGCCTTACAGCTAGGGATGAAGCATCTATCGTTGACACAACTGAGGTCTCATCAGCTTGTTCGGCTGCTTGCGGGGCCCGAGCTTGCCAGGTCTAGTGCCTTCTGAAGTGCTCGCAGTTTGTATATTCTTTTGTCGGCGCGTTTATATGCACTTGTGGCGACCTTTGATGCCCAGTGTATGTAATCCGCGCTCATGTTGCACTTTATTATCACCGGTAGCGAACTTTGATTCCCAGTGGATAAAATATGCCGTAATTTCTTTGTTGTATAGTCTAGGTTTATTCTTTGGTCGGTATGTTGTAATTTAGGCCGGAAGGTTCAGTGGATCTCAGTGTTGTCGGTCTTCAGGCCGGCCCGTTACTCATATGGGCCAAAACGTAGGCCTATAATCATCTTGGGCCATTAGCAGGTCTAAACCTATAGTAGTTTCCCGCCTTTAACAGGCCATGGGCTACATATTTACTGTAGTGACACTGGGCTTCCTACGGGCCGTAGAAACAATGGGCCTTCTACGGTCCGTAGAAAAAATGGGCCTTCTACGGGTCGTAGAAACAATGGGCCTTCTACGGGTCGTATCATCAATGGGCCTTCTACGGGCCGTATGATCGATTGGCCAAACATGGGCCAAAAACAGACCGCATTATGGCCGTAAACAGGCTAGAGTTGGAGTCGTTCGTTCATGGGCCGACCATTACGGGCCGTCATTAATAGGCCGGATTTGATGACGCTATGAAAACGGCCCAACATATTAACGGGCCACAAACGGGCCGACTTTAACCACGGGCCGAATTTGGCCCACAAGCAGCAAATGGTAGTAACGGGCCGTAAGTAACCGAATGCTCGAAATGAGCCCAAGAATAAATGGGCCCTGAGAAGGCCGAAAGATAACATGGACTGCAAACGGCCCAATGGATTAATGGGCCGTTAATGGGTATAAAGTGATACACTGTTCATTACGGGCCAGTTTCACCACGGGCCGTTAATGGGCCAAGAGTTACAAATGGACTCATATGGGCCGAAAGACGTCATGGGCCATATATGGGCTGGAACTTAATATGGGCTGGAATCATATTGGACGGCCCAGGTGATGCTACTGGGCCTAATTCGGATAGGTCGTAACGGGCCCTAGGTTAGCGGGCTGTAAATGGGCTATATGCGAACAGGCCGTTAACAGGCTTTCCGTGGGCCGGCCCGCCACCTTTTGACCAAGTCAAACAGGTCGGCCTTTTCACGGGAATGGGCCTCTTTTCGGTCGTGCCACGTGTCGACGTATCATAGGTGCCTTCGGTCCAATGAGTGGATGACATCTGTCCCAACGGTGAGCCGACACGTGTTTCCTCCAGCCAATGATGATTTTACACGTGGAAAATCCCCATTGGTCGGGGCTGTTAGCGGGTTATCGGATCCAAAACCAGACCCGATAGCTTAACAGCGTTCCGTTATGGTGGATGCCACGTGTCGGTCACCCTTTACGAAAGCACTTCTGTGATGCGCGATGTATCGTCATGGAAGTGGACACTTCCGTGATGATAATTTTGGTAATGTCATGCAACACTTCTACGATAGCACATGTATGACTATCTTGATTCTGTCATAAAATTGTCATGGATGTACATGCATGACAAAAAACGCGACCTACTGTGACAAACATGTATCATCACGTGTAATGCCCCGGATGTAATACTTTCCCTTTTGGGTATATAATAAATCTCCGGCTTCATCTATTTCCATTTCGGGTTCTTTGTCTTTCGGGCTTTCGTCATTTTGTTGTGTGAGTGTGTGGCATTCATTCATATCATGTAGACATGTGCATTGCATTGCATTTGTGCTGTGGGTTGCATCCGGTTCCGTGTGTTTCTTCCCGTTGTCCGTTTCGTGTTCCGGAGCTCCCTCACGTGTCCGTGACGTCCCGTAGGCCTACTTTGTTGTTCGGGCGTTTTTCGTTACCGGTGTGCCGCGAGGTTGTTTTGTGTGTTGTTGTTTTGTTGTGTGCAACCCGCCTCTCAAATCTCGTCTCGTTTGGACTCCGTTGACTTTTCCCTCCGTTGTCCGTGTGGGTCCGATGTGCCTTCACTTCGTGTCCCGGAAACACCCCCTGCTGCTTTCTTTTATCTCCGTTTAGGCCTTTTAAATCAACCCCCGCGATCGGATCCGTCGGATCGCGATCGGAGGGCTCCTAGCGCCCCTAAACTCTCCCTAACCCTAAAATTCTGCTACATATAGACCCCCCTAGTCTATTTTTGGGCATCCCTATCCCCTTCTTCTTCCTCCTCTAGATCCCCTTCTTTTTTTTCTTTTCTTTCCCTCAGATCCAAAACAACTTCCGGATCCCGAAGGATCCCTCGATCTGAGCACGAGGTCAACGCTCGATTGGAGTCACCGCATCGCTCCATCGCGCGGGGCCTCGACCGCACCGCCCGAGCGACCGCATCGCTTCGTCCCGCATCGCCTCTTCGGGCCGGCCCGTACCCCGCCGACCTCCGGGTCCCCACATCGCCGTCTCCGCCGCCTGGGCCAAGGCCCGCACCGCTCGCCTCCCCGCGACGCCAGGCGACAGCGCGCAGCCGGCTGGGCCTCCCGCTCCGCCTCGCCGGGCCGCACCGCCCCGCGGGCCCAACCGCATCGCCACCCCAGGCCGCGCGCGGGCCAGCCGCCGCTCCACCTGCAGATCGCCGCGGTGGGCCGCCTTCTCCGTCCCGGCCCAACCGCATCGCCACCGCCTCGCCTCGCCGCAGTGCGCCGCCGCCGCGCCGGGCCAGTTCCCCGCCGTGGGCCAGATCTGCGCCCGAGGCCCGTCTCCTTTTTTTCCAGATCCCTGAGGTTGTTTTCCCCACTAAGTCCCCAGATCTTTTTATCTGAAATGCAAACTTTGAACTGCTCTAACTTTGTGCCTGTTGCTCCGTTTTGCGCGTGTAGCATGTCCAGATGTTCGTGGAGATGTCCTCTACGTTTTACCTATTGTTGTCATGCATGTTAGATGTCATCTTGACACTTGTTTTGCTGTTGCAAGAGTGCATCATGTTATAAACTGCTGTTATGTGTTATTTTCATGCCACCTTTGACATGTGATAACTTTTAGCTCGTTTGTCCAAACGATGCAAATGACATGTCCACGTGTTCGTCTCGCCACGAACTACGTGTTGTATGTGATAGGTTGCATGGTAGATTCATTATTGCCTTGTTGTCATCTTTGCAAAGTGCCATGTTCACATGATGTGTTTTCACTTGTTATGAAATGCCATCTTGTTGAGCTCGTTGCAATCGTTGTGTTCATCTCTATGATGCATGCTTGTGTGTTTCGGGATCACCTTCATATGCACTTTGATGAGGTGCTTACCCTTTGCCATGTTTAGTTACGAGGTGACTTAAACATGCTCTTTTGTGTGCTATGATGATATTGCTGTTTTGGGACTTAGTGAATTTTCACTAAGTCTGAAATCTGTAACGTTCTGATGCCATGTTCGTGTGATGTTGTAGGACAAAGCATGATAGTTTTGGGGTGGATTTTGATTGTTCCTTGTAGTATATATTGTTGTCTTTCCATTCATGCCCTCACATGTCCATTTGAGTGGCTGTAGAATGTTTATCTTTTGCTCTAAAGTTTCAATAAAATTCTGCTGCCAGAATTTTATTTCAAAGTTCAATATGTCCAAGATCATTGCTATTGATCCGTGACTCCGTTGGGGGTGCACTTTGGACCTAGTTGTTGTACTATATATCTAGTTTGTGTTCAAGTCCTTTGCCATGCTTTTTGGGTGCTGTAGCTTAATTATTTTGAGCTCCCAAGTGGCTATGTTGCTGTAATTTTCAGCTTTCGCTCAAATCTTGTTTCGGGCATAACTTTTAGCCCGTAACTCCGATTTCAGCGAATCTTATATCAAACTTGGGTGATTTTCTGTGTAGATTAATAATATCAGGTTGTTATCTTGTTTTGAGGTGTTTTGCTTGAGTGATGTTTTACGTGCTCCATGTGCATCCTCAGTGCATCCATCATGCATTCATGTTTTTCGAGTGCGCATTGCATTTTGTTGATTGGTGCTTGGTGTGTTTGTTGTGTTTAGAGCCGGAAGCTGAGACCGGGTTCGAAGTTGAGCACGAGGTTTCCAACGAGGTTGAGCACGAGGACCCTTCTTACGATCCGAACGACTTCTCTTCAGGCAAGATGACCGAACCCCGATAACATTACTATCTTTGCCTATTGCTAGTAGTCTCGATCTATAGTTTTGCCTCGATGCCCATGTTCTTCTTGTCAGCCTCCTACTTGTAACCAATTGCCATGTTTAACCACCCTACCTATGCAAACCGTTGCTTGGCTAAGTACGCTCCGCTCAGCCCTTCTTATAGCGTTGCTAGTTGCAGGTGAAGTGAAGATGCTTGCTCCATGTTGAAGTTTGGTTGGGTTATATCACACTATATAAATGCTTTAAAATGAAATCATCTATATATTGGCAAGGGTGGAAGGCTAAGCCTTTTGCTTGGTGATTTGTTCCACTCATGCCGTTAGGATCCGTATAAGCCGGTATTATGTTCCTTGATTATGCGTTCCTAACACGGTTGGGGTGTATGGGACCCCCTCGATAAACCGCTAAGTGCTAAGTCTTTTCCAGCAAATCCCAACATTGGTACTATTTGCCTAATAACAAACTAAACATGCATAGGGAGTAATTAACCCTCTTTCTTAATCAACAACCCCGGGCCAGTGCTCCACATGAGTGTTGGTCCGAAACGGGGGTCCTGCAGGGCCGCCTTGGGGCAACCCGAGGTATCTGGCATACACCTGTAGCATCACCCATCCGGTCGTGTCCTGAGACTTAGATACGCGCGGCTACTATCAGGGTGTCGACACGCCGGGAGGATTTGCTGGATTAGCCTTACCTTAGCTCGGCATATCTTGAGCACGGGATTCCGAGGATACTCGGGTCTTCCCACCTTGGAGTTGCGACTCCGCGGATCGTGGGCTTGTAATGGGTCAAGTTGGAACACCCCTGCAGGGTTTGAACTTTCGAAAGCCGTGCCCGCGGTTATGTGGCAGATGGGAGCTTGTTAATTCCGGTTGTAGATAACTTGACACAATGATACTAATACACTACCAGCGTGTGTTCCGTGAATGTCAATTTCCGAATAGGGATTCGGGAGTTGAACACGGAGGGGTTATGATTGTGAGCTTGTAGCTAGGATCACTTCGTGATCACTTCTCGCCGATGCCTTCTCTTCTCGCTCTCACTTGCGTAAGCTAGATGCTAGTTGCTGCTGCAGACTTGTTCTTTCTTCAGCCTTTCCCTCACCTAAAGGCTTAAATAGTTCTGTTACCCAGGAACGGGATTGCTGAGTCCTCTGTGGCTCACAGTTACTTCACACACCAGATGCAGGTCCAGCTGTGAGCTATCCAGGTGATGGCACCGAGCTGGATTAGGAGTACGACGAGGAGCGTAGTCGGTACTATGTGCGGTACCCGGACGATCAGTAGTGGAGTCTCTTACTAGGATTCGATCTGCCTGTGGTTTACTTTATCTGAGTTTGGTACTTTGACATTTGGCTTTTGCCCTTAGAGGGTTGTAGTGCTCTTAATGTATGATGTTTGAGACTTGTACTGTAATTTCTGTGACGTGGCGAGTGTAAGCCAACTATTTTCAGTTTACTACCCCTCTTTTACATGAGTTGTGCAAAGATTACCAAACTTGAGATCATTCTAGGATGGACTTATGCCTTTAAGTCGTGCCTCGACACGTAGGAGGTATAACTCCATCCTGGGCATTACAAGTTGGTATTCAGAGCCTTCTCCGACCTAGGAGCCCCCACTGTTTGATCGAACCGTTGACGGTTGAGTCTAGGCACACACTGAAAACTTTTTGAGTCCTATATTATATCGGAGAGTAGGATTTCTTTGCTTCTCTTCCCCTTTCTCTCTGGTGAGGACTCCTGACGTCTACTCTTGTCTCTCCTATCTTCAAAATTTGCACAAAATTTTTTTTAGGAATCCCGCGAGTATTCTGGGATTGTTTCGATGTTCTTGTGACAAGGATATTGTTCTCGATGCCTCCTGTTACCGAGGAGTTGAGCTTCGGGGTATCATTGTAACAAGCATATCGCGACAGTACTAAATACTTAAGACGGCCGACATCGAAAATCTCCCCTATACGGCCAGTGGCAAGATAACCCCGACATCACCCAGTACTGGGGAGGTAGTTCGGGAGTATTGCCATAGCTTGTTATAGTGGATGCTTTTCGAAGGTCCGAGGTACACAGTTTCCGAGAAAGACTGGTTATGTGTTGAAGGATGGATACACCTGGATGTAGGTTAGAGTTGATTGCGCGGTGCTTCCCGTGTATCCCCAACACCTGATTGCATAACTGGAATCTTTCGGAAAACTATAGGTGGGTTTTATCCAGTAGTTCGTAGGCATTCTTCCAACGAATGCATGTTAGTGAGTTCGGGGTTCGACATTGAGTGAAGGAGTTATATGACCGAGGTTACTATCAGGAGTTGCATCTTAAAGGGTCCTTGGCTATGCTGATCCGGGGATTGCAAAACCTTTTCGTAACGCGTTCATATGCTTTCAGCACAAAGATGTTAGAACGAAACTCCTCTCTTGTGTTTGTTCCTTTCCGTACCTTGTTGTTTTATTATTTTATCCTTTTGATTCCTATGTGGCTTCTCGTGAAGACTGATGTTATCAATTAACTAAGAATATCATTCGTTCCTCTTGTTCGGATGATTTCATTCGTTCTTATTGTTCGAATGATTATTGTGAAGACTTGTTGCAATTCATTCCTTTGATTCAGCTTATTCCTTTTGTCAATCAATTGCTGATTCGTGGTCATCTCTTACAGGATGGCTCCGAAAAGGGTTCCGAATGCCAACCCAGAGGGTGAAGAGGTTCCAGAACGTCCTCCTTTCCCTCCTCCTCCGCCTGAGGCTTGGAGAGCAATTATGCAGACTACTGCTCAGAACACTCAGTTGATGATGCAGATGATGCAGCAAATGCAAGCTATGCAAGCTAATCAAGCTAATCAGGGCGTTCCAATGAACCAAGGCAACTTCTTCCAGCAGCACCATGCTACCCTCAACCAGTTCTTGGCCAACAATCCTAAAGCTTTCAGTTACTGTGTCGACCCTCTTGATGCTGAAGATTGGCTAACCGATATCAAGAAGCATTTTGAGTGCAGTAACGTGAAAGAAGATGACTATGTGAAGTTTGCAGCCTTCCAACTGAAAGATCAAGCAGCCGACTGGTGGCAGCAGTACAAAGACTCAAGGCCGGGTCAAGTGATCTCTTGGGAGAATTTCTGCAAGGATTTCCGCTCGCATCACATTCCTACAAGTGTTATCGAGGGTATGCGTGAGCAATTCCGCAACCTCAAGCAGGGCTCCATGACAGTCTATCAGTATAATGTCAAGTTCCAAAACCTCGCTCGCTATGCAAAGCAAGACATTCCTGATGCAAAGAGTAAAATCTATCAGTTCCGTGGAGGTCTCAAAGATGAACTTCAGCTTGCTCTCACTTTGTTCGAGCCAGATGAATTTGATAAGTTCTATAACATGGCTTTGAAACAAGAAGCAGCTCAGCTTAAGATGGAGGCTTCTAAGAAGAGAATTCGAGATGCTGTTCACTCTTCCTCATCGTCTCAGTTGGCTGCGAAACAACAGAAATTCTGGCTTCCTCCTCCTCCAGTGATTCGAGCTCCATACAACAACTCCAGCAACTTCAACAACTCCAACAACAAGAACTCTAGTGGTCGTGGTTTCTCCCACCCACCCAACCCAAGCAACCAGTCGAAGAAGCAGTTTCAGTCTCAAGGCTCCAAGTCCAGTGGCTCTCATTTCCGTCCTCTCTCTGAAGTGGTGTGCAACAAGTGTGGCCAGAAGGGTCATTATGCCAACAGATGTCCGAATCCGAAGCGTCTTCCTCCTCCACCACCTGTGAGTTCAGCTATTGTCAGGCATGATCCAAAGGCTGCCAGGGTCAATCTGATGAATGCAGCACAAGCAGAGGCTTCTTCTGATGTCATTTTGGGTAACCTTCCAGTGAACTCTTTTCCAGCTAAAGTGTTATTTGATTCGGGTGCATCATGCTCTTTCATGTCTCAACCTTTTGCATCCAAGTATAATGTTGACATCAAAAGCTTGCCAAGGGAGTTATCAGTTATTTCTCCGGGGAGACGAATGCATTCCAGTATATATGCTCCGGATGTTTCTATTCGCATGGGCGATTATCGATTTTTGGCTTCTCCGGTGATTCTTGGTCATTCTGATATTGACCTCATTCTCGGAATGGATTGGCTTTCTCAGCACGATGCTCACATTGATTGTGCCCAGAAGGAAGTCAAGTTGACTCATTCTGATGAAGATGTGATTATCTTCGCCTCGAGGGATAATACTATTCGGCTTTTCTCTCTTAATGATAAGGGTGAAATTAATGCCATAGAGCAAATTCCAGTGGTGAACGAATATCAAGACGTCTTTCCAGAAGATCTTCCAGGCATGCCTCCACACCGTCAGGTGGAGTTTGTCATTGAACTCGAGCCGGGCACCGAACCTGCTTGCCGGCGTCCATACAAGCTCTCTCCGGATGAATTGAAGGAATTGAAGAAGCAGCTTGATAAGCAGGAGAGTATGGGTCTCATCAGACCGAGTACATCTCCGTGGGGCTGTGGCGTCTTATTTGTCAAGAAGAAAGATGGCACGGAGCGTCTCTGTGTTGACTACCGGCCATTGAACAAGAAGACGATTAAGAACAAGTATCCGCTCCCCGACATCAACGAACTCTTTGAGCAGCTCAAAGGAGCTAAAGTGTTCTCTAAGCTTGACCTCCGAATGGGCTATCATCAAATTCGCATTCGCGAGGAAGACATTCCCAAGACGGCCTTCAGAACGAGCTATGGTTCATATGAGTATACCGTCATGTCCTTCGGTCTCGCCAATGCTCCTCCTACCTTTTCAAGGATGATGCATTACATCTTCAACCCCTATACTGGCGAATTCGTGCTTGTGTATCTGGATGATATTCTGGTGTTTTCCAAGAATGAAGAAGATCACGAAAAGCACTTGCGTCTGGTTCTTGATCGACTCCGAGAGCATAAATTCTATGCCAAGTTCTCAAAGTGCGAGTTCTGGCTCGATAAGGTTTTGTACCTGGGCCACATTATCTCAGCTGACGGTATTGCGGTTAATCCCGAGAAAGTTGAAGCAATTGTCAACTGGGAAGCTCCTCAGAACGTCAAACAGCTCCGCAGTTTTCTGGGTCTTGCCAGCTATTGCAGAAGGTTTGTGGAGAACTTCTCCAAGATTGCCAAGCCTCTTTCCAACCTCCTTCAGAAGAATGTCAAATACTTTTGGTCTCCCGAGTGTGAAGTGGCTTTCAAAACCCTCAAAGAAAAGCTTGTTTCTGCTCCAGTTCTGACTCCTCCGGATGAAACCAAGCCCTATGAAGTGTTCTGTGACGCTTCTCTTCAAGGTCTTGGTGGTGTGCTTATGCAAGATAAGAAAATTGTGGCATATACTTCTCGGCAGCTCAAGCCCAGTGAGAAGAACTATCCCACACATGATCTCGAGCTAGCAGTTGTGGTACATGCTCTGATTACGTGGAGACATCTGTTGTTGGGCAGAAAGGTCGACATCTTCACTGATCACAACAGCTTGAAGTACATCTTCACACAGCCGCATCTGAACCTCCGCCAGACTCGTTGGGTCGAGATGATCCAAGAGTACAACCCCAGCATTGAATACACTCCAGGCAAGGCGAATGTGATTGCAGATGCTTTGAGCAGAAAGGCATATTGCAACAGCCTTCTTATCAAGCCATATCAGCCTGAGCTTTGTGAAGCATTCAGGAAGCTCAACCTTCAAGTTGTTCCGCAGGGTTTTCTTGCAAATCTCCAGATTGCTCCTACCTTGGAAGATCAAGTCCGTGAGGCCCAGCTCAGTGATACCATGGTGAAGAAGGTGAAACATGGGATTGCAAAGGGCACTCCAAAATACAAGTGCTTCCGTGTTGATGAGAGAGATACCTTGTTCTTCGAGGACAGACTCGTTGTTCCCAAAGGTGATCTCAGGAAGCTCATAATGGAAGAAGCTCATGATTCTCTCCTTTCCATTCATCCTGGCAGCTCCAAGATGTACCAAGACCTCAAGCAGTCTTACTGGTGGACACGCATGAAAAGGGAGATTGCCCAATTCGTGAACGAATGTGATGTATGCAGAAGAGTGAAAGCAGAACATCAACGTCCAGCCGGTCTTCTCCAACCTCTTCCTATCCCTGAGTGGAAGTTCGACCACATTGAAATGGACTTCGTCACTGGCTTTCCTAAATCCAAGCGAGGCAATGATGCTATCTTTGTGGTGATTGACAAGCTTACCAAAGTTGCTCACTTTCTTCCAGTCAAAGAATCAATCAATGCAGCTCAACTTGCAGAGCTGTACACTTCCAGAATTGTGTCCCTACATGGCATTCCTCAAGTGATATCCTCAGACCGTGGCAGCTTGTTCACATCAAGGTTCTGGGACTCCTTTCAGTCCGCCATGGGCACGAAGATCAGGTTCAGCACTGCCTTTCACCCTCAGACTAGTGGTCAAGTCGAGCGTGTGAATCAGATCCTAGAAGATATGCTCAGAGCCTGTGTCATCTCCTTCGGCATGAAATGGGAGGACTGTCTTCCATTTGCCGAGTTCTCTTACAACAACAGCTTTCAAGCAAGTGCAGGCAAAGCACCGTTTGAAATTCTCTATGGCAGGAAGTGCCGTACCCCTCTCAACTGGTCTGAAACAGGCGAACGCCAACTTCTTGGCAATGACTTGATCTCAGAAGCCGAAGAAATGTGCAAAGTCATACGTGAGAATCTCAAGGCCGCTCAGTCGCGTCAGAAGAGCTACTATGACGGCAAGCATCGTGATTTGGCTTTCGACATCGGTGATCATGTCTATCTCCGAGTTTCTCCGATGAAAGGAACCCAAAGATTCGGTATCAAAGGAAAACTTGCTCCTAGATACGTCGGGCCTTTCAAGATTCTTGGCAAAAGAGGCGATCTAGCCTATCAGCTCGAGCTCCCTTCCAACTTTGCAAATGTTCATGATGTCTTCCATGTGTCTCAACTTCGCAAATGCTTCAAGGCACCTGAGCGCATGATTCCGTTTGAGGAGATTGATCTTCAACAAGACCTTTCCTACCGAGAGCATCCAGTTGCAATTCTCGAAGAAACCGAACGCAAGACTCGCAACAAGTCCATCAAGTTTCTGAAAGTCAAGTGGTCGCATCACACAGACCGAGAAGCTACCTGGGAACGAGAAGATCATCTTCGTTCCGAGTACCCTTCCTTTTTCCAGTCCTAGATCTCGGGACGAGATCTTTTTGTAGTAGAGGAGAGTTTGTAATGCCCCGGATGTAATACTTTCCCTTTTGGGTATATAATAAATCTCCGGCTTCATCTATTTCCATTTCGGGTTCTTTGTCTTTCGGGCTTTCCTCATTTTGTTGTGTGAGTGTGTGGCATTCATTCATATCATGTAGACATGTGCATTGCATTGCATTTGTGTTGTGGGTTGCATCCGGTTCCGTGTGTTTCTTCCCGTTGTCCATTTCGTGTTCCGGAGCTCCCTCACGTGTCCGTGACGTCCCGTAGGCCTACTTTGTTGTTCGGGCGTTTTTCGTTACCGGTGTGCCGCGAGGTTGTTTTGTGTGTTGTTGTTTTGTTGTGTGCAACCCGCCTCTCAAATCTCGTCTCGTTTGGACTCCGTTGACTTTTCCCTCCGTTGTCCGTGTGGGTCCGATGTGCCTTCACTTCGTGTCCCGGAAACACCCCCTGCTGCTTTCTTTTATCTCCGTTTAGGCCTTTTAAATCAACCCCCGCGATCGGATCCGTCGGATCGCGATCGGAGGGCTCCTAGCGCCCCTAAACTCTCCCTAACCCTAAAATTCTGCTACATATAGACCCCCCTAGTCTATTTTTTGGCATCCCTATCCCCTTCTTCTTCCTCCTCTAGATCCCCTTCTTTTTTTTTCTTTCCCTCAGATCCAAAACAACTTCCGGATCCCGAAGGATCCCTCGATCTGAGCACGAGGTCAACGCTCGAGCGGAGTCACCGCATCGCTCCATCGCGCGGGGCCTCGACCGCACCGCCCGAGCGACCGCATCGCTTCGTCCCGCATCGCCTCTTCGGGCCGGCCCGTACCCCGCCGGCCTCCGGGTCCCCACATCGCCGTCTCCGCCGCCTGGGCCAAGGCCCGCACCGCTCGCCTCCCCGCGACGCCAGGCGACAGCGCGCAGCCGGCTGGGCCTCCCGCTCCGCCTCGCCGGGCCGCAACGCCCCGCGGGCCCAACCGCATCGCCACCCCAGGCCGCGCGCGGGCCAGCCGCCGCTCCACCTGCAGATCGCCGCGGTGGGCCGCCTTCTCCGTCCCGGCCCAACCGCATCGCCACCGCCTCGCCTCGCCGCAGTGCGCCGCCGCCGCGCCGGGCCAGTTCCCCGCCGTGGGCCAGATCTGCGCCCGAGGCCCGTCTCCTTTTTTTTCCAGATCCCTGAGGTTGTTTTCCCCACTAAGTCCCCAGATCTTTTTATCTGAAATGCAAACTTTGAACTGCTCTAACTTTGTGCATGTTGCTCCGTTTTGCGCGTGTAGCATGTCCAGATGTTCGTGGAGATGTCCTCTACGTTTTACCTGTTGTTGTCATGCATGTTAGATGTCATCTTGACACTTGTTTTGCTGTTGCAAGAGTGCATCATGTTATAAACTGCTGTTATGTGTTATTTTCATGCCACCTTTGACATGTGATAACTTTTAGCTCGTTTGTCCAAACGATGCAAATGACATGTCCACGTGTTCGTCTCGCCACGAACTACGTGTTGTATGTGATAGGTTGCATGGTAGATTCATTATTGCCTTGTTGTCATCTTTGCAAAGTGCCATGTTCACATGATGTGTTTTCACTTGTTATGAAATGCCATCTTGTTGAGCTCGTTGCAATCGTTGTGTTCATCTCTATGATGCATGCTTGTGTGTTTCGGGATCACCTTCATATGCACTTTGATGAGGTGCTTACCCTTTGCCATGTTTAGTTACGAGGTGACTTAAACATGCTATTTTGTGTGCTATGATGATATTGCTGTTTTGGGACTTAGTGAATTTTCACTAAGTCTGAAATCTGTAACGTTCCGATGCCATGTTCGTGTGATGTTGTAGGACAAAGCATGATAGTTTTGGGGTGGATTTTGATTGTTCCTTGTAGTATATATTGTTGTCTTTCCATTCATGCCCTCACATGTCCATTTGAGAGGCTGTAGCATGTTTATCTTTTGCTCTAAAGTTTCAATAAAATTCTGCTGCCAGAATTTTATTTCAAAGTTCAATATGTCCAAGATCATTGCTATTGATCCGTGACTCCGTTGGGGGTGCACTTTGGACCTAGTTGCTGTACTATATATCTAGTTTGTGTTCAAGTCCTTTTCCATGCTTTTTGGGTGCTGTAGCTTAATTATTTTGAGCTCCCAAGTGGCTATGTTGCTGTAATTTTCAGCTTTCGCTCAAATCTTGTTTCGGGCATAACTTTTAGCCCGTAACTCCGATTTCAGCGAATCTTATATCAAACTTGGGTGATTTTCTGTGTAGATTAATAATATCAGGTTGTTATCTTGTTTTGAGGTGTTTTGCTTGAGTGATGTTTTACGTGCTCCATGTGCATCCTCAGTGCATCCATCATGCATTCATGTTTTTCGAGTGCGCATTGCATTTTGTTGATTGGTGCTTGGTGTGTTTGTTGTGTTTAGAGCCGGAAGCTGAGACCGGGTTCGAAGTTGAGCACGAGGTTTCCAACGAGGTTGAGCACGAGGACCCTTCTTACGATCCGAACGACTTCTCTTCAGGCAAGATGACCGAACCCCGATAACATTACTATCTTTGCCTATTGCTAGTAGTCTCGATCTATAGTTTTGCCTCGATGCCCATGTTCTTCTTGTCAGCCTCCTACTTGTAACCAATTGCCATGTTTAACCACCCTACCTATGCAAACCGTTGCTTGGCTAAGTACGCTCCGCTCAGCCCTTCTTATAGCGTTGCTAGTTGCAGGTGAAGTGAAGATGCTTGCTCCATGTTGAAGTTTGGTTGGGTTATATCACACTATATAATGGCTTTAAAATGAAATCATCTATATATTGGCAAGGGTGGAAGGCTAAGCCTTTTGCTTGGTGATTTGTTCCACTCATGCCGTTAGGATCCGTATAAGCCGGTATTATGTTCCTTGATTATGCGTTCCTAACACGGTTGGGGTGTATGGGACCCCCTCGATAAACCGCTAAGTGCTAAGTCTTTTCCAGCAAATCCCAACATTGGTACTATTTGCCTAATAACAAACTAAACATGCATAGGGAGTAATTAACCCTCTTTCTTAATCAACAACCCCGGGCCAGTGCTCCACATGAGTGTTGGTCCGAAACGGGGGTCCTGCAGGGCCGCCTTGGGGCAACCCGAGGTATCTGGCATACACCTGTAGCATCACCCATCCGGTCGTGTCCTGAGACTTAGATACGCGCGGCTACTATCAGGGTGTCGACACGCCGGGAGGATTTGCTGGATTAGCCTTACCTTAGCTCGGCATATCTTGAGCACGGGATTCCGAGGATACTCGGGTCTTCCCACCTTGGAGTTGCGACTCCGCGGATCGTGGGCTTGTAATGGGTCAAGTTGGAACACCCCTGCAGGGTTTGAACTTTCGAAAGCCGTGCCCGCGGTTATGTGGCAGATGGGAGCTTGTTAATTCCGGTTGTAGATAACTTGACACAATGATACTAATACACTACCAGCGTGTGTTCCGTGACTGTCAATTTCCGAATCGGGATTCGGGAGTTGAACACGGAGGGGTTATGATTGTGAGCTTGTAGCTAGGATCACTTCGTGATCACTTCTCGCCGATGCCTTCTCTTCTCGCTCTCACTTGCGTAAGCTAGATGCTAGTTGCTGCTGCAGACTTGTTCTTTCTTCAGCCTTTCCCTCACCTAAAGGCTTAAATAGTTCTGTTACCCGGGAACGGGATTGCTGAGTCCTCTGTGGCTCACAGTTACTTCACACACCAGATGCAGGTCCAGCTGTGAGCTATCCAGGTGATGGCACCGAGCTGGATTGGGAGTACGACGAGGAGCGTAGTCGGTACTATGTGCGGTACCCGGACGATCAGTAGTGGAGTCTCTTACTAGGATTCGATCTGCCTGTGGTTTACTTTATCTGAGTTTGGTACTTTGACATTTGGCTTTTGCCCTTAGAGGGTTGTAGTGCTCTTAATGTATGATGTTTGAGACTTGTACTGTAATTTCTGTGACGTGGCGAGTGTAAGCCAACTATTTTCAGTTTACTATCCCTCTTTTACATGAGTTGTGCAAAGATTACCAAACTTGAGATCATTCTAGGATGGACTTATGCCTTTAAGTCGTGCCTCGACACGTAGGAGGTATAACTCCATCCTGGGCATTACATCACGGAAGTGTATTTTTTTGTAGTGAGAGCACCTGTGTATCCAAAATCACAATCATGCAGTTTGATACCAAATGAAATTTGACATATAGAAATTGTAAAAGGATATGTTGAAGGGTTTCATTCTTCCTTGACTTCAACCACCATAATGTAAAGACTTGGTGATGTAGAGATCGCTAAAGAAATGAGTGAGTTGTAATCTCATAGAGTTGGGCTTATCCACGTACATATAAGGGTTAGATAACATGCAAGGGTACAAGTATATCCAAGACATATGATCATCATCATAAGAGAAATATCAAGGATTAGTCATAGGCTCATGCCTTGCATGTATCCAAATGGAGTTACTACTCCAAGTTTGAGGCATCAATGATGTTCAATTCACCTCTCAACCTGCAAAACACTTTCTCATCAAGTGGTTTTGTAAATATATTCGCTATTTGCTTATCGGTACGAACATGTTTAAGATAGATATCACCCTTAGCAACATGATCTCGAATGAAATGATGACGAACTTCAATATGCTTAGTTCGAGAGTGTTGCACGGGATTATGAGCAATCTTAATAGCACTTTCATTGTCATAAAGCAATGGAACTTGTTTCACATAGATCGCATAATCTTTAAGAGTTCGGGTCATCCAAAGTAATTGAGCACAACATGAACTGGCGGCAATGTATTCCACTTCGGCGGTGAATAAGGATACCAAGTTTTGTTTCTTGGAGGACCAAGACACAAGAGATCTACCAAGAAATTGACAAGTACCCAAAGTGGACTTTCTATCAACCTTGTCACCGGCATAGTCCGAGTCGGAGTAGCCAACAAGATCAAAAGAGGACCTCTTAGGATACCAAATACCAAAATTTGGTGTATGAATTAAGTATCTCACTATCCCTTTCACAGCCTTAAGATGACATTCTTTGGGGGGCGCTTGATATCGTGCACCATTCACACACTTAGCAGGGACGGGGGGCACATAGATATAACAATGAACCAATCATAGAACGGTAAACGTTTTGGTCAACCGGTTCGCCATCCTTTGTCAAGTCAAGATGTGCACTAGTAGGCGTGGGTGTAGTCATACCTTTGCATTCTTGCATGTTGAATTTCTTGAACAAGTCCTTGGTATATTTCGTTTGAGAAACAAATTTACCCTCCTTAGTTTGCTTGATTTGCAAACCAAGAAAGAACTTGAGTTCACTCATCATAGAGATCCCAAACTTTTCCGACATTAGCTTTCCAAACCTTTCACTAAAATGAGGGTTAGTAGAACCAAATATGATATCATCGACATAAATTTGGCACACGAATAATTCACCATTAACCCTTTTAGTAAAAAGTGTGGAATCAATTTTTCCAATTTCAAATCCTTTTTCAATAAGGAACTTGGTCAAGCATTTATACCACGCTCTAGGAGCTTGTTTAAGACCATAAAGAGCTTTGTGAAGTTTGTGAACATGATTAGGTTTCTTGGGATTAACAAAGCCGGGAGGTTGTTTAACATAAACTTCCTCCTCAATTTCACCGTTGAGAAAGGAACTTTTAATGTCCATTTGGTATAAAGTGATATCATGATGATTTGCATAAGCAAGTAAGATGTGTATGGACTCAAGTCTAGCAACTGGGGCATATGTCTCACAATAGTCCATACCTTCGACTTGAGTGTAGCCTTGGGCGACGAGACGGGCCTTGTTGCGTATAACTTGTCCATCTTCATCTTGCTTATTGCAAAACACCCATTTTGTACCGATGATGTTTTGGTTGTTGTTGGGCTTCTCAACCAATGTCCAAACTTGGTTTCTCTCTAAGTTATGTAGTTCCTCGTGCATAGCATTCACCCAATCTGGGTCTTCAAGAGCATCTTCAACCTTCATAGGTTCAAGGATAGATACGAAAGAGTAATGTTCACAAAAGTTAGCTAAGCGAGATTTAGAGCGAGTGATTCCCCGATTTGGATATCATCATAGATTTGATCTACGGGGTGATCTCTAGAAATTATTGCTCTATCTCATGAAAGCTTTTGCTTGGGTCGGGGTGGAACATCCTCTTCATCTTCTTCTTCTTCTTCTTCTTGTCATTCTTCATTGTTGTTGGTGTTGTTGTCCCTTTGTGGAGGTGGAGAAGGAGGTCGATGAGGTTCATCTTGAAGCACTTCCTTGTGTCCTTCATCATGGCGTGTCCCGCTTGTGGATGCCTCCAATTCAACTTGTGGTTCACCTTGTTGTGAAGATGAGGCTTCCACTTGAATGGACGAAGTATTCTCCTTCACCTCCGCTGGGCGAATCTTGCCAATAGACAAGTCTTGGATTGCTTCCGAAGGATCTTTGTCACCTACATCAATTGGAAATTGCTCTACTTGCGAGCCGTTAGATTCATCAAACTTCACATCTACCGCCTCTTCAACCTTTCGGGTGAAACTGTTGTAGACACGATAAGTGTGAGAGTTTGAGCCATAACCGAGTAGGAAACCTTCATGAGATTTAGGAGCAAACTTCGAACGACAATGCTTATCAAGAATATAGCACTTTGAGCCGATTACTCGAAAGTATCCAACTTGGGGTTTGTTACCGGTGAGAAGCTCGTATGTCGTCTTGCCGAGTAGCTTGTGAAGATACAAGCGATTTGTTGCATGACAAGCTGTCTCAACCGCTTCCGCCCAAAAGTGTTTTGGTGTCTTGTACTCATCAAGCATCGTTCTTGCCATCTCAATAAGATTTAGGTTCTTTCTCTCAACAACTCCATTTTGTTGAGGCGTCGTCGAGAACTCATGTGAAATCCCTTCTTCGTCAAGAAAGGTGTCCACGTTGGCGTTTGAACTTCGTTTCGTTGTCGTTGCGAACCTTCTTGATCTTCACTTCAAATTGATTTTGGGCCTTCCTAGCGAAGTTCTTGAAGATCTTTTGGACCTATGATTTATCATAAAGAAAGAACACCCACGTAAATCTTGAAAAATCATCAATAATGACCAATCCAAAAGAGTTACCACTGAGACTCTTGTAAGCATTGGGACCAAAAAGATCCATGTGAAGTAGCTCAAGTGGTCTTCTCGTGGTCATGATGTTCTTCACGGGATGACTTCCTCCAACTTGTTTTCCTGCTTGACAAGCACTACAAAGTATATCCTTGTCAAATATAACATCTTTAACACCTAGGATATGATCACCTTTAATAAGCTTATCAAGATTTCTCATGCCGACATGACCTGACCTTATATGCCACAAACAACCTTTAGAAGATTTAGCAATAAAACAAGTGTGAGGTTGGGCTTTCTTAGTGAAGTCAACAATGTATAGGTCACCTCTACGAATGCCGGTAAAGACCATATTATGATTATCTCTACAAAATACTTGGCAATCAACATGAGTGAATAACACATTTAAACCAAAATCAGCTAATCTAGACACGGAAAGAAGATTATATCTGAGAGATTCTACAAGCATGACATTCTTGATAGAGCTATCGTTAGATATGGCCACCTTACCAAGTCCAACAACTTTACCCTTAGAGTTGTCAACAAAGGTAACATACTTTCGTGGACCATCATTTCTTGCAAGCTCATGAAACATGTCTTTATCTACGGTCATATGATATGTGCATCCGCTATCAAGAACCCATTCCTTTCCTCCGGCTGCGTAACCACGAAGATTTGCCTTAAGACCAAAGTGTCTCATTTGTTCATCAAGGTCAAAGTCACTATCATCATTCTCATCATAATAACCATGTTGAACATTGTCTAGAGGTAGATCAACACCTAGAGAGAGTAATTCATTAGTTATGTGATCATGACAATGTTCATCTTTATGAATTCTAATGACTTCCGAGATGATATTACTAATGATTCCTACATCTCCTTTGGCACGCATAAGGTCACGAAGCTCAAATAAGCATTCATCAAATTTGGGATCACTACAATTCATCTTATTTAAAGCAATGGACTTTTGAAGCATCACATCTAGATTTTTCAAAGAGTAGTCCGGAAATCGTCCCTCGAGATATCTCCATATATTGTAAGCACATTTGGAAGTTGACAAACATACAAGCAACTTTCTAGGTAATCCTCTAGTGATAAGATCAACAGTTCTAAGATTTTAATCATGTCAAGTTTCTCATTGGAAGTAGGATTTGAAGCATCAATGGGGGCACACAAGGACTAACAATGTACTTGTTCAAATGATATTCATTGAAGATCACAAGCATGTAATTTTTTCATTCCTTAAAAAATTATCCATCAAGCATAGGCACTCTATGTCTAATACTCCCAATCGTAGACTCATCCATCTTCCTCCAATGGTGATTAAACCAAAGCAATGGAGACCAAAGATCTGATACCAATTGACAGGATCAAAGAAGAGGCGTCTAGAGGGGGGTGATTAGACACTCAACTAGAAAAGTAGCAGTTTTTAAGTTCTTTAAGTTGAGGTAGAGTTTTTAACAAAATTTCAAACATTCACAATACATTTCAAGCAAGCATGCCAAGAGTATATGAGCAGCGGAAAGTAAAGCATGCAAATTACAAGAAAGTAAAGAGATGGGATTGGAGTGTGCAAACGTAATTGGAGACATGGATGTTTTTGGCGTGGTTCTGATAGGTGGTGATATCGTACATCCACGTTGATGGAGACTTCAACCCACGAAGGGTAACGACTGCGCGAGTCCACGGAGGGCTCCACCCACGAAGGGTCCACGAAGAAGCAACCTTGTCTATCCCACCTGGCCATCGCCCATGAAGGACTTGCCTCACTAGGGTAGATCTTCATGAAGTAGGCGATCTCCTTGCCCTTACAAACTCCTTGGTTCAACTCCACAATCTTGTCGGAGGCTCCCAAGTGATACTGTAGGATCGAAAGTATGTCTAGAGGGGGGTGATTAGACTACTTGTAAATATAAAAATTCTGCCTTTTGATCAAGAACAGTTTTTGGCAGATTCACAATTATGATCAAGTTAAGCATCACCCTACACATGCAATTCTAGAGTATAGGCAGCGGAAAGTAAATTGCACATGTAGTAAAGAGAGGTGGAGAAGAGCAAACGCAATTTGGAGACGCGGTGATTTTTCCCGTGGTTCCGATAGGTGGTGCTATCGTACATCCACGTTGATGGAGACTTCAACCCACGGAGGGTAACGGCTGCGCGAGTCCACAGAGGGCTCCACCCACGAAGGGTCCACGAAGAAGCAACCTTGTCTATTCCATCATGGCCTACGCCCACGGAGGGCTAGCCTTACTCGGGGTAGATCTTCACGAAGTAGGCGATCTCCTTGCCCTTACAAACTTCTTGGTTCAACTCCACATCTCGATGACGGAGGCTCCCAAGCGACACCTAACCAATCTAGGAGGCACCACCCTCCAAAAGGTCATAGATGTTGTAGATGATGATGAACTCCTTGCTCTTGTGCTTCAAATGATAATATCCCCAACACTCAACTCTCCTCACTAATTTGGCTGTGGTGGAAGAAAGGATTGAGTGGAAAGCAACTTGGGAAGGCTAGAGATCAAGTTTCATATGGTGGGAGTGGAGCAACTTGATCTCAACACAAGGGTAGGTAGTTCTCTTCTCAGAAATGTAAGGTAGGAGTGGTAGTTCTTTCTGATGGCTCTCTCCACGAATGAAGAGGGGGTGGAGGGGTATATATATCCTCCACACAAAATCCAACCGTTACACACATATTTGAGCAATCTCGGTGGGACCGAAGTGGACAACTCGGTGAGACCGAAAGTTCAAATAATGTGAACGTTGGGGTTTTCGGTGGGACCGAAAATACCATCTCGGTTAGTCCGATTTGAGCAAAGACAGGAGCTTGCCAGTTTCGGTGGGACCGACTTCATCATCTCGGTGACACCAATTTGATGACAGAAGGTTACAGAAGCTTGGCAGCCCATGTTTCGGTGAAACCGATTTCAAACTCGGAATATCCGATTTTTCTAGGGTTTGGCTTATGGCTGAGGTGGTTCATCTCGGTGTGACTGAGTTTGGAATATCGGTGGGACCGAGATTACTTATGAGTGTATTTTGTAGTGAAAGTTGCTGATAGTTAAAGGAGATATATCACTAAGCACTTGAGCAACCAGATCATCAACATAACCTCATCCCCTTTTAATAGTATTGGCTTTTCCTATGGACTCAATGTGATCTTGGATCACCAAACCAAAAATGGAGTCTTGAGCTTTTGCCAATGCTTGCCTTAGCATTTTGAGGGGTCCACTTCTTCAGTCATTGCCATACCCATATCACTTAACTTCTCTGAAATGATTCTCAAGTAACTATTAGTTCAATGATATATATGTTGTTATTAATTGCCAAAACCACCCGGGGATTAGTTGCACTTTCAATCTCCCCCTTTTTGGTAATTGATGACAACATATAGATCAAAGCTTCGACAAGAGATATGATCAATGAATAATATCGTCGCTTTGAGAAGTATGTGATAAGCAAGAGCTCCCCCTAAATTTGTGCATTATTTAAAATTTGCGTTTGAATGCAAATGCACAATCGATTAGGATCATGGGTCACTCTTCCATGTCACATACATCTTGGTGGAGCGCACAAAATGATAAGAATGAATAGCATGCACCCAAACACCAAGACATGAGTAAATGGTCATACAAGATAGGAATAGCATATGATAAGCATTAAGCACACATTAAAGCATAGTATGACCAAGCACTCATTAAGGTAGCATCAAACGTAGTATCAAGCACACTGAAAGTTTCGAAAACCAAAAGTATCTCAAGGAAACCACAAAAGAACGAAAGAGCACTCTCTCTCTCGAAGCCCTATGATCTATACAATTTCTCCCCCTTTGGCAGCAAGTTACCAAAAAGTTCGAAAAAGCATAGAGCTAAACGTCACTGGGGACTCTGCTGGCGGCTCCCGTCTGGGTTGATGTCGGAGTAGATATGACGGCATCGGCGAAGACTTCAGCTGATGTCTGTGCTGGAGGAGTGGATACTGGAGCTGTGGCTGGAGTGACTGCTGGAGCTGTAGGAGGTGCTGAAGCTGTAGTCCTAGTGTCAGTCACTGGAATAGCAGCTGATCGGGATCCTTTGGGAACCGGAGCAGTCTGTCGCTGAGAATCCTGGACTAAGTCATCCTGCATAAGCTCTGCCTTGTCCTGCTTTGCTTCCTCCATGTCTGCCTCAAGCTTGTTGACGGTCACCTGAATTTCAGTCAGCTTCACGTCCAGAGCGTGGATCTTCTTGTCAACAATCCTCTCTAAGCTCTCCTGAGCCTGTTCAATGCTGGCCAGGCGTTGTTCAATCCTTTGAGTAGCTTCAAGAATCTGCTCTCCGAAACTCTTTGGTTTAGCTGCTGCTGCTGCTGCTTCTTTGTCAGCTTTGGCTTTCCTAGCAGCTTCTATCTTGGCTTGACCTTCAACAGATGTAGGATCCTCCTCATCCATCACAACAACATTGTCTTCATGCTCTGGCTGCAGGGGTAAGTGTTTCCTATCCAACAAGAATTTGCCCGTGCCAAACTTGGCATTGATAAGCATCTGAATCTGTGGGGCAAATCCACATGACCTTTTCTGGTCAGCTGCAGTCCTCTTAATGGTCTCTACCATTAAGTCCATCACCTTGAAAGGTGCCTTCTCATCAAGTATATGCAGCATGTTGATAGAATATCCTCTGATCATGCGATGATCTCCAGACTTGGGCATCAAGGTATGCCTCAGAATAGTATTAGTGGTAGGTAAACCTGCCTGGAGATAGTAGACTGAGCCGAGCTTCCATACTTCCAAATCTGCTGCGGGGATCTCCTTGTACATGTTCTTCATGGAATCATGATTCTTCTTTGGAATCCCATAGACATCAATACCATCTTCTCGTTGCACTGGAGCATTCAGAATTTCTGCCCATTCTTCAACAGAAGAAGAGAACATTTGACCTTCGGTCATCCAGGTGATCTTCCCATCAGGATAGAAGTGAGTTGTGGCATAGAATTGCATAATCATCTCATCGTTCCAACTGGTCAACTTATGACCTACAAACTCTGCAACTCCACATGCAGTGAAGCTTTCATGCACATGTGGAAAGAAGTCTCTGTGCTCTTCGCTGTCAATGTATTCCCAGTCAACATATCTGGTGTCTGCGACTATTGGCTTCTTGTCCATCAGCACAGTCTCATAGAAGTCCTGCTGCTCTCTGGTGTGAAATCTGGGATCTACAGCAGTTCTTCTCCTCACGGCATATGGGTCAGCTTGTCTCCATAGCCTGAGACCTCTATCTTTCCTTGCCTTCATATCCTCGGCTTGAGGATGAGCATCATTGTGAAGTGGCAGTTTTGGACGGAGTTTCAGCAACACTTGTTCTTCCTCATCAGACTCAGCTGGTGGCACATCACCCTTGTTCTTCTCAGATGCTGGAATGTTTCTGGTAGTCCTCTTGGGCTTGGCAGCAGGCTTTGCTGGAGCTGCCTTAGCTTGAGCAGATTTCTTGGGATTTGAAGAGGCTCCGGCCTTAATGGCATCACTCATGAGCTTCTGCTTCTGAGGAGCAGGCTGGGGTGCTTCTTCTTCTTCATCCTCGACTGCTGCATCTGCATGAGAATCAGTATACACTACCCTTTTTCTCTTGGAGGTTTTCTTCACTTTGCTTGGAGCTGGCTCTCCCAAATTCAGCTTCTTGGCAACAGTTGATTGCTTGACTTTGCTGGTGCCCTTCTTAGACTGCTGACCTTGTTGCTCTTTGGCAACAACCTTCCTCTTAGGCTTTGAGGTCACCTCTTCCTCAGCAACGAAATCAGAATCCTCATCATCGGAATTCTTTTCTTTTCTGGCTCTGGTGGCTGCAGGAGGCAAGCCACTAGGTGTACTCCTCTCACCATCATCAAAAGGGCTACTAGTCTCAGGACTAGTGTCTGCCTCAGGAATGTCTGCAATAGGTGACTCTGACCTGTTCTGACTGTCACTGGCATCTGACATGGCTGACAACCTGTGAATAGATAAGGTATAGGCAGAGAAGAAGAGTTATCACAAACTGCAGAAGTTTTTGCAAAAAAAATGAGTTCAAATCTTAGTTTTAAGTTTTCACAGAAGGCATTTCGGTCAAACCGAGTTTTAGTATCGGTGAATCCGAAGTGTTTAACAGAAGCTTACCACACCACTTTCGGTTAGACCGAAGTGGGTTTCGGTCCTGCCGATAACACTAGGGTTTCACTAAAACTACATTTCGGTCACACCGATTTTCACAACTCGGTTGGACCGAAGTGTGCAGTGCAATGGCCAGAGGCCAAATCGGTCACACCGAAATTCTAAAATCGGTTTTACCGAGATGTGTTCTGAGGAAACCTAACCCTAAAAATTTTACTCGAATCTAGTTCGAACGAACCAATCTGGTGTAAAGGAAGATTTCAATCGTGGCCAGATATTGGGCAAACCAAACGTGCATTGAATCGGAGATGGGAGCACGAGTGGGATCAAGACTCACCCTAACTTGGTGGAGTCTCTCTACGGTGGCAACGGCGCGGAGGAGAAGTCCGTTGACGGCGATGGAGACCTGCGGCGAGGGCGCACAGGCGACGACGGCGACGATCCGGAGATCAAGGCGACGGCAGCAGGGGATGTGGGGCGAAAACGTTTGAAGGAGTAATCAACGCGCGCTGCCCTCAGTATATATATCCCTTTGCTGTCGGTGGGACCGAGTTGAAAAACTCGGTGGCACCGAGATGGATAACTACCAGGCAGTTATGCATTTCGGTCACGCCGAAAATTACAACTCGGTTTCACCGAGATGAAACCTAGATCAGTCTAAATGCTTTCGGTTTGACCGAGTTTGAGAAAGTTGGTCTGATCGAAATCACTTAGAAGGTTTTGGAGGTCAGCCTTAGACGGATCGGTGGCTCCGAGTGCTCCTCACTCGGAGGGTCCGAAAATGACTTGTTCAAAGTTTGTGATATAAGCATGAATAGAATTTGAGACAAGAAAGCATAGATAGCTAGGGGAGGTACTTAGGCATTCTTGTCCATCCATTTGGTCGAAAAAAAAATCAAAACAACCAAAACAACAAATGGATGTCCTTGAATGGATAAAATTATGCATCCAACATGCTCACACAATAAGATAGCAAATGAAATATGTGTCAAACATGCACAACCAAAACTCTAGCTACTAACACACAATTTGTCGATGACTAGGTCATCTTTATATGAGTATATTGACTTAGGAGCCAAATGAGAACATTTGATCATAGGTCATACTCATCGTTTAAGCACAAGTGGGGTTACCACTTTTACATAAAGCATTGATGTGTTCACATCATTTGAAGATGCTTTAGCTCAATTTTTAGAGTAAAGCTCCCCCTAGATGTGAGAACCCCTTTTAAAGGGTCAAACTAACCTTGGGTTGTCGTAGAAGACTTCATGTAGATGTTGAAGATGTGGATGCTCAATGTTGATGGAGATCATCAAGAGTTGGGAGCTATCCTTTGGATTAGGGCACTTTCAATACCTACATGGGTTTGTCCCACAAGGAACAAACAAGGATATCCATGGACATAGATTGAAGTTCACAATAGATGATGTCCATGAAAGCAATGATTACCTTGTCCCTTGACTTACCAACAAGAGGGTTTGTGACTCCATGAACTAGTGCATGATGTGGAAGTTGATTGCACAAGTTCTTTGCCAAAATGAATGTGAGTGAAGTATGTTGGCGGAGTCACCCTCAAGAACCTTCTAGTTCTTCTTCTTCGGGATCCACATCATATTGGTGGGAATCCTTGGGGTTGAAGTTGAGCTTGATGAAGTAGAACTTGATGTTTCCTTGGGAACCCACTTGACCATGGCTTGAGGTGCTTCAATGAATGCATCAATCTCCTCTTGAAGCTTGTCCTTGGCTTTTAGCTTGTGGTCTTGTGGTGGAAGATCATCTTGAGCTTGTTCCACATTGGAAGAAGTAGGATCATACTTCTCCTTTTGAGAAACAAACTGTGGAGTAGGATATTGACCTTCTTCCCACTCAACACCTTCGGCATTGAACTTTCGCTCAAAACCAATTCCTTGATTCTTCCGGTGCCTCCCTTGCTTGCGAACAATTTCCTCAAAGTTCTTGCTTCCGGCAAGACTCTTGTAGACACCTTTCTCTATGATCCCTTTCAATAAACTATTCTCTTGCTCAAGTGTAACTTGGCTTGAAACATTGTTAGTGGAATCAAGAGAACTACTAGAAGCAACAATATTGGATTTAGCATGGTTATTGTTACTACTAGAGGAAGAATTTTTCTTATGCTTGTCATGCTTAGTCTTAATAGGCGGCAAGAAATTAGACAAGAGAAGTCGTTTGGCAAGATATGAAGAACTCTTCTTTCGAAGATCGTCATTGATCGCTTTTAGAAACTCATGTTCTTGCTCTAGAGTGAGCTTCTCGAAGCGTAGCTTCTCATGACATCTTAGGAGCTCTCTATGATCTTCTTGAGTTGTTTCATGAGCTAACTTAAGAATGTTTAGTTCTTTAGTTAGACGCTCAATCTCCTTCATAGCATTGTCATTCGACTCTTCTCGACTATAAAGACTACTAGCATTTTCATCGTTACTAGGCTCACTAGATTTATCATGCAAGAGCTCATCTTCACCAAGCAAGTCATCCTCATCACTATTGAAGTCAATGAATTCAGGGTGTGATACCTTGGGGCCTTTAGCCATGAAGCATCTTCCAATTCCCTCATTTGGTGAATCAAATAAGTCGTAGGAGTTGGAGTTGGAGGATACGAGAGCAAGACCGGCAACACCTTCATCTTGACTGTAGTCGGAGTCGGAGTGATAGCTTCCATCGGATTGATTGTCGGAGTCGGAGCCGGAGACCCATTCACCTACATGAGCTTGATGTCTTCTTCTTGTGTAGCTCCTTGATGACTTGTCTTTCCTTTCCGAAACCTTGCTTCTCCGAGAGGGTCTTCGTTCATAACGATCATCTCTACTCCTTCTCTCTTTTCGAGGTGACTCATCTCTTGATCTTCTTCTTGGAGATTCTACTCTTCTCTTGTGGGGAGCCGTACCCTCATTTGAGTAGTGTCCGGGTCTTCCACAATTGTAGCAGTTTCGATCACGACTAGAAGATCTCTTTTCATCATATGATCTAGACTTTGAGCTTCTCTCTTTTCCTCTATACTTGTAGAATTTGTTGAAGTTCTTAACCATTAGGCTTATCTCTTCATTGGAAACTAACTTGTCACTTGAGGTTGTGGGAGCATCACTTGTAGCTTTGTAAGCACCACTCGACTTGTTGTGAAGCTCTTCCTTATCCTTAAGTGTCATCTCATGAGCAACAATTCTTCCAATGACTTCGGTTGGCTTGAGAGTCTTGTAGTTTGGCATCATTTGGATCAAAGTGCACACGGTGTCATACTTTCCATCCAAAGCTCTTAGAATCTTCTTGATGATGAATCGGTCGGTCATTTCTTCGCTTCCTAAGCCGGCAATCTCATTTGTGATGAGAGCTAGCCTAGAGTACATTTCAGCGACTCCTTCACCATCCTTCATCTTGAACTTGTCAAGTTGACCTTGAAGAATATCTAGCTTTGATTCCTTCACAGACTCGGTACCTTCGTGCATTTCAACCAAAGTATCCCAAATCTCTTTAGCATTCTCAAGACGGCTGATTCTGTTGAACTCCTCGGGACACAAAGCATTGAAGAGAATGTCACAAGCTTGAGCATTGTTTTGCAACATCCGCAATTCTTCTGGTGTAGCTTCGCGATCCGGAACTTTTCCTTCCTCGAAGAATTCACCTTGCATACCAACACAAATAATGCCCCATGCGGCTGGGTTATGACCAAGAATATGCATTTTCATTTTATGCTTCCAACTAGCAAAATTTGTACCATCAAAGTAAGGACCTCTACGAAAATTACCCTCACTAGACGCCATACTCTCCTAGGTTGTGAAACCAAGCTTATGGAGTCCAATGCAATGGAAACCAAAACAATGGAGACCAAAGCTCTGATACCACTTGTAGGATCGAAAGTATGTCTAGAGGGGGGGTGATTAGACTACTTGTAAATATAAAAATTCTGCCTTTTGATCAAGAACAGTTTTTTGGCAGATTCACAATTATGATCAAGTTAAGCATCACCCTACACATGCAATTCTAGAGTATAGGCAGCGGAAAGTAAATTGCACATGTAGTAAAGAGAGGTGGAGAAGAGCAAACGCAATTTGGAGACGCGGTGATTTTTCCCGTGGTTCCGATAGGTGGTGCTATCGTACATCCACGTTGATGGAGACTTCAACCCACGGAGGGTAACGGCTGCGCGAGTCCACGGAGGGCTCCACCCACGAAGGGTCCACGAAGAAGCAACCTTGTCTATTCCATCATGGCCTACGCCCACGGAGGGCTAGCCTTACTCGGGGTAGATCTTCACGAAGTAGGCGATCTCCTTGCCTTTACAAACTTCTTGGTTCAACTCCACATCTCGATGACGGAGGCTCCCAAGCGACACCTAACCAATCTAGGAGGCACCACCCTCCAAAAGGTAATAGATGTTGTAGATGATGATGAACTCCTTGCTCTTGTGCTTCAAATGATAATCTCCCCAACACTCAACTCTCCTCACTGATTTGGCTGTGGTGGAAGAAAGGATTGAGTGGAAAGCAACTTGGGAAGGGTAGAGATCAAGTTTCATATGGTGGGAGTGGAGCAACTTGATCTCAACACAAGGGTAGGTAGTTCTCTTCTCAGAAATGTAAGGTAGGAGTGGTAGTTCTTTCTGATGGCTCTCTCCACGAATGAAGAGGGGGTGTAGGATCGAAAGTAGGTCTAGAGGGGGGTGATTAGACTACTTGACAATATAAAAAATCTGCCTTTAGATCATGCAATGTTTTTGGCAGTTTTACAATTAAGATCAATTCAAGTAACACCCTACACATGCAATTCTAGAGTATAAGCAGCGGAAAGTAAATTGCACATGTAAAAGAGAGGTGGAGAAGATCAAACGCAGTTTGGTGACACGGAGATTTTTGTCGTGGTTCCGATAGGTGGTGCTATCGTACATCCACGTTGATGGAGACTTCAACCCACGGAGGGTAACGGCTGCGCGAGTCCACGGAGGGCTCCACCCACGAAGGGTCCACGAAGAAGCAACCTTGTCTATTCCATCATGGCCTACGCCCACGGAGGACTAGCCTTACTCGGGGTAGATCTTCACGAAGTAGGCGATCTCCTTGCCCTTACAAACTTCTTGGTTCAACTCCACATCTCGAAGACGGAGGCTCCCAAGCGACACCTAACCAATCTAGGAGGCACCACCCCCCAAAAGGTAATAGACGGTGTTGATGATGATGAACTCCTTGCTCTTGTGCTTCAAATGATAATCTCCCCAACACTCAACTCTCCTCACTGATATGGCTGTGGTGGAAGAAAGGTTTGAGTGGAAAGCAACTTGGGAAGGCTAGAAATCAAGTTTCATATGGTAGGAATGGAATGGCTTGATCTCAACACAAGGGTAGGTGGTTCACTTCTCAGAAAGTGTATGGTAGAAGTGGTGGTACTTTCTGATGGCTCTCCTCACGAATGAAGAGGGGGTGGAGGGGTATAAATAGCCTCCACACAAAATCCAACCGTTACACACACATTTGACCAATCTCGGTGAGACCGAAGTGAAAACTCGGTCAGACCGAAAGTTCAAATATAGTGAACGTTGGGATTTTCGGTGGGACCGAAAATACCATCTCGGTGTGTCCGAAGTGAGTCAAAGGTTGGAGCTTGCCATCTCGGTGGGACCGAAAACAACAACTCGGATATTTCGAAGTGATGTCAATTGGTTACAGAAGGTTGGCAGTTCATTTTCGGTGAGACCGAAACTCAAAATCGGATGGACCGAGAAATTAGGGTTTGGAGGAATAACTGAGGTGGTTCATCTCGGTGGGACTGAGTTTGCAGAATCGGTTTGTCCGAGATTACTTATGAGTGTGTTGAGTAGTGAAGAGTGCTGATAGTTGAGGGAGCTAAATCACTAAGCACTTGAGCAACCAGATCATCAACACAACCTCATCCCCTTTTAATAGTATTGGCTTTTCCTATGGACTCAATGTGATCTTTGATCACTAAACCAAAAATAGAGTCTTGAGCTTTTGCCAATGCTTGTCTTAGCATTTTGAGGGGTCCACTTCTTCAGACATTTCCATACCCATATCATCGAACTTTTCTGAAATGATTCTCAAGTAAATATTAGTTCAATGATATATATGTTGTTATTAATTACCAAAACCACCCGGGGATTAGTTGCACTTTCAATCTCCCCCTTTTTGGTAATTGATGACAACATATAGATCAAAGCTTCGACAAAAGATATAATCAATGAATGATATCGTCGCTTTGAGAAGTATGTGATAAACAAGAGCTCCCCCTAAATTTGTGCATTATTTAAAATTTGCGTTTGAATGCAAATGCACAATCGATTAGGATTATGGGTCACTCTTCCATGTCACATACATCTTGGTGGAGCGCACAAAAATGATAAGAATGAGTAACATGCACTCAATCACCAAGACAAGAGTAAATAGCCATACAATAAGGAATAGCATAGGATAAGCATTAAGCACACATTAAAGCATAGTATGACTAAGCACTCATTAAGGTAGCATCAAACTTAGTAGCAAGCACACTTAAAGTATCAGGAACCAAAAGAAATCACTGTATCTCAAAGAAAACTGGCAAAAGAACGAAAAGACGAAAGAGCACTCTCTCTCTCTCTCGAAGCCCTATGATCTATAACAATTTCTCCCCCTTTGGCAACAAGTTACCAAAAAGTTCGAAAAGGTATAGAGCTAAGCGTCACTGCGGGCTCTGCTGGCGGCTCCCGTCTGGGTAGATGTCGGTGTAGAGATAGCTGCATCGGCGAAGACTTCTGCTGATGTCTGCGGTGGAGGAGTGGATGCTGGAGCTGGAGCAACTGCTGGCAAGGTTGTCAGAATCGCGATTCTGTTGTACGATTCTACGACTTTACGATCCAAACTAACCCCTCTGATTCTACGACTATAGTTCATAGAATCTACGTTTCTACGGTCCTGATAGTGAAGATTCCACGATTTGCGATCCTACCATCAGGGCTCCGATCCGATTCAAAATCGCGATTCTGATAACCTTGACTGCTGGAGCTGAAGTGGTAGCCCTGGAGTCTGTCACTGGGATAGCTGCAGATCTGGATCCTCTGGGAACCTGAGCAGTCTGGCGATGAGAGTCCTGGACTAGATCATCCTGCATAAGCTCTGCTCTCTCCTGCCTTGTCTCCTCCATGTCTGCCTCAAGCTTGTTGACAGACACCTGAATCTCAGTCAGCTTCACGTCCAGAGCATGGATCTTGTCCTCGACAATCCTCTCTAGGCTCTCCTGAGATTGCTCAATGCTGGCCAGGCGTTGTTCAATCCTCTGGGTAGCTTCAAGAATTTGTTCTCCAAAGCTCTTTGGCTTAGCTGCTGCTGCTGCTGCCTCTTTGTCAGCTTTAGCCTTCTTCGCAGCTTCGATTTTGGCCTGTCCTTCAACTAAGGTAGGATCCTCTTCATCCATCACAACTACGTTGTCCTCATGCTCTGGCTGCAGTGGCAAGTGCTTCCTATCCAACATGAATTTGCCCGTGCCAAACTTGGCGTTGATGAGCATCTGAATCTGCGGAGCAAACCCACACGACCTCTTCTGGTCAGCTGCAGTCCTCTTAATGGTCTCTACCATCAAGTCCATCACCTTGAAAGGTGCCTTCTCATCGAGAATGTGCAGCATGTTGATAGAATAGCCTCGAATCATCCGGTGGTCTCCAGACTTAGGCATCAATGTATGCCTCAGAATAGTGTTAGTGGTGGTCAGACCTGCCTGGAGATAGTACACTGAGCCAAGCTTCCATCCTTCCAAATCAGCAGCCGGGATCTCCTTGTACATGTTCTTCATGGAATCATGACTCTTCTTAGGAATCCCATAGACATCAATGTCGTCCTCTCTCTGCACTGGAGCGTTCAGAAGTTCTGCCCATTCTTCAACAGACGAAGAAAACCTTTGACCTTCAGTCATCCAGGTGATCTTGCCATCAGGATAGAAGTGGGCTGTGGCATAGAACTGCATGATCATCTCGTCATTCCAAGCTGTCAGCTCTTGACCCACAAAATCAGCAACTCCACATGCAGTAAAGCTCTCATGCACATGGGGAAAGAAGTCCCGGTGCTCTTCACTGTCAATATACTTCCAGTCAACATACCTGGTGTCAGCAACAATGGGCTTCTTATCCATCAGCACGGTCTCATAGAAATCCTGCTGCTCTCTGGTGTGGAATCTGGGATCCACAACAGTCCTTCTCCTTACAGCATATGGATCAGACTGTCTCCATAGCCTGAGACCTTTGTCCTTCCTTGCCTTCATGTCCTCAGCTTGAGGGTGAGCATCATTGTGGAGTGGAAACTTGGGACGGAGCTTAAGCAACACATGCTCTTCATCTGATTCAGACGGTGGCATCTCACCTTTGTTCTTCTCAGAAGCTGGAATGCTTCTGGTTGTTCTCTTGGGCTTGGCTGGAGCTGCCTTGGCTTGAGCAGGCTTCTTGGGCTTAGAGGAGGCTTGAGCCCGAATAGCATCACCCATGAACTTAGCTTTCTGAGGAGGAGGCTGGGGTGCTTCTTCTTCTTCTTCTTCTGCAGCATCATCTTGAGGTTCAGCATATACTACCCTCTTCCTTTTGGAAGTCTTCTTCACCTTGCTTGGAGCAGGCTCTTCCAAGTTGAGCTTCTTTGCAACTGCTGACTGCTTCACTTTGCTTGTGCCTTTCCTTGACTGCTGCCCTTGATGCTCTTTGGCAACCACATTCCTCTTTGGCTTGGAGGTAACTTCCTCAGCAACAAAGTCAGAGTCCTCATCATCAGAAGTTCTCTTCTTCCTGGTTCTGGTGGCTGCAGGAGGCAAACCACTAGGGGTGCTCCTCTCACCATCATCACTGGAGCTGCTAGCAGGACTTGTATATGCCTCTGGAATTTCAGCAAACGGTGATTCAGACCTGTTCTGGCTGTCACTGACATCTGACATGGCTGAAAAACCTGTGAAAAGATAAGGTATAGGCAGAGTAGAAGAGTTATCACAACTGCAGAGGTTTTTGCAAAAAAAATGAGTTCAAGACTTAGTTTTGAGTTTTCACAGAATGTATTTCGGTCAAACCGAATTCATGTTTCGGTGCAACCGAAGTGCTCAACAGAAACCTACACACCACTTTCGGTCAGACCGAAATGGGTTTCGGTCCTACCGATAACTTAGGGTTTCACTGAAACTACGTTTCGGTCGTTCCGATTGGCACAACTCGGTTAAACCGAATGATGCAGTGCAATGGCCAGAGGCCAAATCGGTCATTCCGAGTTTTTAAAATCGGCTTCACCGAGATGCATTCCGTGGAAACCTAAACCTAAGAATTTTCCTCGAAACTAGAAGATCTGAACTAATGTATAGGGAACATCTCAAACGTGGATTGAATCATGGCAAGCCTATCGTGCAAGAATCGGAAGGGGAGCACGAAAAGGGATCGGGACACACCCTAACTTGGTGGTGTCCCTCTACGGCGGCAACGGTGGAGATGATTACCGTTGACGGCGGTGGAGACCTGCGGCGAGGGCGCACAGGCGACGACGGCGACGATCCGTAGACCAGGGCGACGGCAGCAGGGGTATTGGGGGCGAACGGTTTGAAGAATTGAATCGCGTGCAGCCCTCAGGTATATATAACCCCGTGCTGTCGGTGGGACCGAGTTGAAAAACTCGGTGTCACCGAGATGTATAACTGCTGTGCAGTTACGCATATCGGTCAGACCGAGATTTTGAACTCGGTTTCACCGAGATGAAACCTAGATCAGTCTAAGCGTTTCGGTTGGACCGAGATTGAGAAGCCGGTCAGACCGAAATGGACTTAGAAGGTTTTGGAAGTCAGCCTTAGACGAATCGGTGGTTCCGAGTGCTCCTCACTCGGACTGTCCGAAAAAGACTTGTTCAAAGTTGTGATATGAGCATGAATAGAATTTGAGACAAGAAAGCATAGATAGCTAGGGAAAGGTGCTTAGGCATTCTTGTCCATCCATTTGGCCAGAAAAAGAAAACAAAACAATCAAAACAACAAATGGATGTCCTTGAATGGATGAAATCATGCATTCAACATGCTCACACAATAAGATAGCAACTGAAATATGTGTCAAACATGCACAACCAACACTCTAGCTACTAGCACACAATTTGTCGATGACTAGGTCATCTATATATGAGTATATTGACTTAGGAGTCAAATGAGAACATTTGATCATAGGTCATACTCATCGTTTAAGCACAAGTGGGGTTACCACTTTTACATAAAGCATTTATGTGTTCACATCATTTGGAGATGCTTTTGCTCAATTTTTAGAGCAAAGCTCCCCCTAGATGTGAGAACCCCTTTTAAAGGGTCAAACTAACCTTGGGTTGTCGTAGAAGACTTCATGTAGATGTTGAAGATGTGGATGCTCAATGTTGATGTAGATCATCAAGAGTTGGGAGCTATCCTTTGGATTAGGGCACTTTCAATACCTACATGGGTTAGTCCCACAAGGAACAAACAAGGATATCCATGGACATAGATTGAAGTTCACAATAGATGATGTCCATGAAAGCAATGATTACCTTGTCCCTTGACTTACCAACAAGAGGGTTTGTGACTCCATGAACTAGTGCATGATGTGGAAGTTGATTGCACAAGTTGCCAAAATGAATATGAGTGAAGTATATTGGCGGAGTCACCCTCAAGAACTTTCTAGTTCTTCTTCTTCGGGATCCACATCATCTTGATGGGAATCCTTGGGGTAGTAGTTGAGCTTGACGAAGTAGAACTTGACGTGTCCTTGGGAACCCACTTGACCATGGCTTGAGGTGCTTCAATGAATGCATCAATCTCCTCTTGAAGCTTGTCCTTGGCTTTTAGCTTGTGGTCCTGTGGTGGAAGGTCATCTTGAGCTTGTTCCACATTGGAAGAAGTAGGATCATACTTCTCCTTTTGAGAAACAAACTGTGGAGTAGGGTATTGACCTTCTTCCCACTCAACACCTTCGGCGTTGAACTTTCGCTCAAAACCAATCCCTTGATTCTTCCGGTGCCTTCCTTGTTTGCGAACAATTTCCTCAAAGTTCTTGCTTCCGGCAAGACTCTTGTAGACACCTTTCTCTATGATTTCCTTCAATAAGCTATTTTCTTGCTCAAGTGTAACTTGGCTTGAAACATTGTTAGTGGAATCAAGAGAACTACTAGAAGCAACAATATTAGATTTAACATGGTTATTGTTACTACTAGAGGAAGAATTTTTCTTAAGCTTGTCATGCTTAGTCTTAATAGGTGGCAAGAAATTAGACAAGAGAAGTCGTTTGGCAAGATATGAAGAACTCTTCTTTCGAAGATCGTCATTGATCGCTTTTAGAAACTCATGTTCTTGCTCTAGAGTGAGCTTCTCGAAGCGTAGCTTCTCATGAGATCTTAGGAGCTCTCTATGATCTTCTTGAGTTGTTTCATGAGCTAACTTAAGATTGTTTAGTTCTTTAGTTAGACGCTCAATCTCCTTCATAGCATTGTCATTCGACTCTTCTCGACTATAAAGACTACTAGCATTTTCATCATTACTAAGCTCACTAGATTTATCATGCAAGAGCTCATCTTCACCAAGCAAGTCATCCTCATCACTATCAAAGTCAATGAATTCAGGGTGTGTTACCTTGGGACCTTTAGCCATGAAGCATCTTCCAATTCCCTCATTTGGTGAATCAAATAAGTCGTAGGAGTTGGAGTTGGAGGATACGAGTGCAAGTCCGGCAACACCTTCATCTTGACTATAGTCGGAGTCGGAGTGATAGCTTCCATCGGATTGATTGTCAGAGTCGGAGCCGGAGACCCATTCACCAACATGAGCTTGATTTCTTCTTCTTGTGTAGCTCCTTGATGACTTGTCTTTCCTCTCCGAATCCTTGCTTCTCCGAGAGGGTCTTCGTTCATAACGATCATCTCTACTCCTTCTCTCTCTCCGAGGTGACTCATCTCTTGCTCTTCTTCTTGGAGATTCTTCTCTTCTTTTGTGGGGAGCCGTACACTCATTTGAGAAGTGTCCGGGTCTTCCACAATTGTAGCAGTTTCGATCACGACTAGAAGATCTCTTTTCATCATATGATCTAGACTTTGAGCTTCTTTCTTTGCCTCTATTCTTGTAGAACTTGTTGAAGTTCTTGACCATTAGGCTTATCTCTTCATTGGAAATTAGCTTGTCACTTGAGGTAGTAGAAGCATCACTTGTAGCTTTGTAAGCACCACTTGACTTGTTGTGAAGCTCTTCCTTATCCTTAAGTGTCATCTCATGAGCAACAATTCTTCCAATGACTTCAGTTGGCTTGAGAGTCTTGTAGTTTGGCATCATTTGGATCAAAGTGCACACGGTGTCATACTTTCCATCCAAAGCTCTGAGAATCTTCTTAATGATGAATCGGTCGGTCATTTCTTCGCTTCCTAAGCCAGCAATCTCATTTGTGATGAGAGCAAGCCTAGAGTACATTTCAGCGACTCCTTCACCATCCTTCATCTTGAACTTGTCAAGTTGACCTTCAAGAATATCTAGCTTTGATTCCTTCACAGATTCAGTACCTTCGTGCATTTCAACCAAAGTATCCCAAATCTCTTTAGCATTCTCAAGACGGCTGATTTTGTTGAACTCCTCGGGACACAAAGCATTGAAGAGAATGTCACAAGCTTGAGCATTGTTTTGCAACATCCGCAACTCTTCGGGTGTAGCTTCGCGATCCGGAACTTTTCCTTCTTCGAAGAAATCACCTTGCATACCAACACAGATAATGCCCCATGCGGCTGGGTTATGACCAAGAATATGCATTTTCATTTTATGGTTCCAACTAGCAAAATGTGTACCATCAAAGTAAGGACCTCTACGATAATTACCCTCACTAGACGCCATACTCTCCTAGGTTGTGAAACCAAGCTTATGGAGTCCAATGCATTGGAAACCAAGGCAATGGAGACCAAAGCTCTGATACCACTTGTAGGATCGAAAGTAGGTCTAGAGGGGGGGTGATTAGACTACTTGACAATATAAAAAATCTGCCTTTAGATCATGCAATGTTTTTGGCAGTTTTACAATTAAGATCAATTCAAGTAACACCCTACACATGCAATTCTAGAGTATAAGCAGCGGAAAGTAAATTGCACATGTAAAAGAGAGGTGGAGAAGATCAAACGCAGTTTGGTGACACGAAGATTTTTGTCGTGGTTCCGATAGGTGGTGCTATCGTACATCCACGTTGATGGAGACTTCAACCCACGGAGGGTAACGGCTGCGCGAGTCCACGGAGGGCTCCACCCACGAAGGGTCCACGAAGAAGCAACCTTGTCTATTCCATCATGGCCTACGCCCACGGAGGACTAGCCTTACTCGGGGTAGATCTTCACGAAGTAGGCGATCTCCTTGCCCTTACAAACTTCTTGGTTCAACTCCACATCTCAAAGATGGAGGCTCCCAAGCGACACCTAACCAATCTAGGAGGCACCACCCTCCAAAAGGTAATAGATGGTGTTGATGATGATGAACTCCTTGCTCTTGTGCTTCAAATGATAATCTCCCCAACACTCAACTCTCCTCACTGATATGGCTGTGGTGGAAGAAAGGTTTGAGTGGAAAGCAACTTGGGAAGGCTAGAAATCAAGTTTCATATGGTAGGAATGGAATGGCTTGATCTCAACACAAGGGTAGGTGGTTCACTTCTCAGAAAGTGTATGGTAGGAGTGGTAGACTTTCTGATGGCTCTCTCAACGAATGAAGAGGGGGTGGAGGGGTATATATAGCCTCCACACAAAATCCAACCGTTACACACACATTTGACCAATCTCGGTGAGACCGAAGTGAAAACTCGGTCAGACCGAAAGTTCAAATATAGTGAACGTTGGGATTTTCGGTGGGACCGAAAATACCATCTCGGTGTGTCCGAAGTGAGTCAAAGGTTGGAGCTTGCCATCTCGGTGGGACCGAAAACAACAACTCGGATATTTCGAAGTGATGTCAATTGGTTACAGAAGGTTGGCAGTTCATTTTCGGTGAGACCGAAACTCAAAATCGGATGGACCGAGAAATTAGGGTTTGGAGGAATAACTGAGGTGGTTCATCTCGGTGGGACTGAGTTTGCAGAATCGGTTTGTCCGAGATTACTTATGAGTGTGTTGAGTAGTGAAGAGTGCTGATAGTTGAGGGAGCTAAATCACTAAGCACTTGAGCAACCAGATCATCAACACAACCTCATCCCCTTTTAATAGTATTGGCTTTTCCTATGGACTCAATGTGATCTTTGATCACTAAACCAAAAATAGAGTCTTGAGCTTTTGCCAATGCTTGTCTTAGCATTTTGAGGGGTCCACTTCTTCAGACATTTCCATACCCATATCATCGAACTTTTCTGAAATGATTCTCAAGTAAATATTAGTTCAATGATATATATGTTGTTATTAATTACCAAAACCACCCGGGGATTAGTTGCACTTTCAGGGGGTGGAGGGGTATATATAGCCTCCACACAAAATCCAACCGTTACACACATATTTGAGCAATCTCGGTGGGACCGAAGTGGACAACTCGGTGAGACCGAAAGTTCAAATAATGTGAACGTTGGGGTTTTTGGTGGGACCAAAAATACCATCTCGGTTAGTCCGATTTGAGCAAAGACAGGAGCTTGCCAGTTTCGGTGGGACCGACTTCATCATCTCGGTGACACCGATTTGATGACAGAAGGTTACAGAAGCTTGGCAGCCCATGTTTCGGTGAAACCGATTTCAAACTCGGAATATCCGATTTTTCTAGGGTTTGGCTTATGGCTGAGGTGGTTCATCTCGGTGTGACTGAGTTTGGAATATCGGTGGGACCGAGATTACTTATGAGTGTATTTTGTAGTGAAAGTTGCTGATAGTTAAAGGAGATATATCACTAAGCACTTGAGCAACCAGATCATCAACATAACCTCATCCCCTTTTAATAGTATTGGCTTTTCCTATGGACTCAATGTGATCTTGGATCACCAAACCAAAAATGGAGTCTTGAGCTTTTGCCAATGCTTGCCTTAGCATTTTGAGGGGTCCACTTCTTCAGTCATTGCCATACCCATATCACTGAACTTCTCTGAAATGATTCTCAAGTAACTATTAGTTCAATGATATATATGTTGTTATTAATTGCCAAAACCACCCGGGGATTAGTTGCACTTTCAGATACCTAATCAATCTAGGAGACACCACTCTTCAAAATATAATATATGGTGTGTTGATGATGAACTCCTTGCTCTTGTGCTTCAAATGATAGTCTCCCCAACACTCAACTCTCTCTCACACAGATTTGGATATGGTGGAAAGGAGATCTGAGTGGAAAGCAACTTGGGGAAGGCTAGATATCAAGATTCATATGGTAGGAATGGAATATCTTGGTCTCAACACATGAGTAGGTGGTTCTCTCTCAGAAAATGTATGCTGGAAGTGTAGGCACGTTCTGGTGGCTTTCTCTACGAATGAAGAGTGGGTGGAGGGGTATATATAGCCTCCACACAAAATCTAGCCATTACACACAAATCACCAAACTCGGTGGGACCGAATCATGGAACTCGGTCGGACCGATTTAGTTCAAAATGTGAACGTTAGGATTTTTGGTGGGACCGACACGATCAACTCGGTGGGACCAATTCATTAGGGTTAGGGCATAACGCAATCTCGATGAGACCGATCACATAAACTCGGTGAGACTGATTTCTGTAATAGGCACACAGAGGGTTGGTCAGGCAAACTCGGTGGGACCGATTCTCTCATTTCGGTGAGACCGAAATGTTACAAAAAGGCAACAGAGAGTTTGCAATGCTAACTCGGTGAGACCGATTTTCACATCTCGGTTAGACCGAAATGTTACAAATAGGAAACAAAGAGTTTACATTCCCATCTCGGTGAGACCGAGATCCCTATCGTGAGACCGAAATGATTAGGGTTTTGGCAGTGGCTATGTTAGATGAACTCGGTGGCGCCGGATAGATCAAATCGGTGGAGCCGAGTTTGACTTTAGGTTTAGGGCATATGTTGATATGAGAAAGTGGTTGAGGGCTTTGGAGCATATCACTAAGCACTTTGAGCAAGCAAGCCATTAAGCAACACCTCATCCCCTTTTAATAGTATTGGCTTTCCTATGGACTCAATGTGATCTTGGATCACTGAAATAGAAAATGTAGAGTCTTCAGCTTTGAGCTTTTGCCAATCTTTTGTCCTGAGCATCTTGAAGGGGTTCCACATCCTCTTGTCCATGCCACTCCATTTTTGAACTCATCTGAAATATACTAGGTAAAAGTATTAGTCCAACAAGAGATATGTTGACATTAATTACTAAAATCACCTAGGGAGCACTTGTGCTCTCAACGCCCTGGTGGGTTGTGCCCTCCTCGTCCTACCTCCGGTGCCCCTCTTCGGGTATATAAGTCATTTTGACCTAGAAAAAATTAGGAGAGGACTTACGGGATGGAGCGCCGCCGTCTCGAGGCGGAACTTGGGTAGGAGCACTTTTGCCCTCCGGCGGAGCGATATCGCCGGGGGAACTTCCCTCCCGGAGGGGGAAATCGAAGCCATCATCAGCACCAACAACCCTCTCATATTTGGGAGGCCAATCTTCATCAACATCTTCAACAGCACCATCTCCTCTCAAACCCTAGTTCATCTCTTGTGTTCAATCTTTGTACCAGAACATCAGATTCGTACATGTGGGTGACAATAGTGTTGATTACATCTTGTAGTTGATTACTATATGGTTTATTTGGTGGAAGATTATATGTTCAGATCTATTATGATATTTAATACCCCTCTTATCTTGAGCATGTTTATCATTTGTGAGTAGTTTCATTTGTTCTTGAGGTCGCGGGAGAAATCTTCTTGCAAGTAATCATGTGAACTTGATATGTGTTCGATATTTTGATGATATGTATGTTGTGATTCCCTTAGTGGTGTCATATGAACGTCGACTACATGACACTTCACCATATTTGGGCCTAAGGGAATGCATTGTGCAGTAGTTATTAGATGATGGGTTGCTAGAGTGACAGAAACTTAAACCCTAGTTTATGCGCTACTTTGTAAGGGACCGATTTGGATCCAAATATTTAATGCTATTGTTAGATTTTATCTTAATAGTTTTCTCATAGTTGTGGATGCTTGTGAGGAGGTTAATCATGTTGGGGAACGTAGTATTTCAAAAATTCTCCTACGATCACGCAAGATCTATCTACTAGATGCATAGCAACGAGAGGGGAGAGTGTGTCTACATACCCTCGTAGACCGAAAGCGGAAGCGTTTATCAACGCGGTTGATGTAGTCGTGCACCTTCACGATCCGTCCCGATCTAGTACTGAACGTACGGCACCTCCGCGTTCAGCACACGTTCAGCTCGATAACGTCCTCGCCTTCTTGATCCAGCAAGACGGGCGAAGTAGTAGATGAGTTTCGGCAGCACGACAGCGTGGTGACGGTTGTTGATGAAGAACAATCTCTGCAGGGCTTCGCCAAGCACTACAGAAACTAGACGGAGGATAAACTAGAGGGTCGGGGTTGCCGGCACACGGCTTGGTGTATCTTGATGTGTCTTGGGTGCTAGCCCTACCCCCTCTATTTATATGTTGAGCCCTGGGGTCGAAACTTGGAGCAAAAGCCTCCTCAAAGTCGGTTTTGCCCGAAAGGAAAGAATCCCACTCGGACTCCAGGGCTAGACGCCAGGGTTCCCGACGTCTACCCCCTAGACGCCAGGGTTCCTGGCGTCTAGCCTCTGGTCTCCGCAAAACTTCCTTTTGCACTTTCCTAAAGCCTCGTGGGCTTTCCCCTTTGGCCCAAATAAAGTGTTCTCGTACCCAAACATTTCAGGAAACATCCGGAACCCCTTCCGGTGAATTCCGGAACCCTTCCGGAGGTCAAACACTATTATCCCATATATTAATCTTTATCTTTGGACCATTCCGGAGTTCCTCGTCATGTCCATGATCACATCCGGGACTCCGAATAACATTCGGTCACCAACATACATAACTCATTCAATACTATATCGTCAACGAAATGTTAAGCGTGCGGACCCTACGGGTTCGAGAACTATGTAGACATGACCGAGACATCTCTCCGGTTAATAACCAATAGCAGAACCTGGATGCCCATATTGGCTCCTACATATTCTACGAAGATCTTTATCGGTCGAACCGCATAACAACATACGTTGTTCCCTTTGTCATTGGTATGTTACTTGCCCGAGATTTGATCGTCGGTATCTCAATACCTAGTTCAATCTCGTTACCGGCAAGTCTCTTTACTCGTTCCGTAATACATCATCCCGCAACTAACTCATTAGTTGCAATGCTTGCAAGGCTTAAGTGATGTGCTTACCGAGAGGGCCCAGAGATACCTCTCCGACAATCGGAGTGACAAATCCTAATCTCGAAATACGCCAACCCAACAAGTACCTTCGGAGACACCTGTAGAGCACCTTTATAATCACCCAGTTACGTTGTGACGTTTGGTAGCACACAAAGTGTTCCTTCGGTATTCGGGAGTTGCATAATCTCATAGTCATAGGAACATGTATAAGTCATGAAGAAAGCAATAGCAGTAAAACTAAACGATCATAGTGCTAAGCTAACGGATGGGTCTTGTCCATCACATCATTCTCCTAATGATGTGACCCCGTTGATCAAATGACAACTCATGTCTATGGCTAGGAAACATAACCATCTTTGATCAATGAGCTAGTCTAGTAGAGGCATACTAGGGACACTCTGTTTTGTCTATGTATTCACACATGTACTAAGTTTCCAGTTAATACAATTCTAGCATGAATAACAAACATTTATCATGATATAAGGAAATAAATAATAACTTTATTATTGCCTCTAGGGAATATTTCCTTCAAATCATAAGTAGGAGGTTTGTTCAAGTAAAAACATCACCTAAGCACCGATCCACCCATATATCAAATTATCAAAGTAGTGAACGCAAATCAAACCAACATGGTGAAAGTGATTGGATGAAATTCCCGTGTCCCCTCAAGAACGATTTGCTTATTATAATAAACCGTTTTGGCATGTCCTTTGCCGCAAAAGGATTGGGCTACCTTGTTGCATACTATTTACCGTTACCGTTACTTGCTCGTTACAAATTACCTTGCTATCAAACTATCTATTACCGACAATTTCAGTGCTTGCAGACATTACCCTGCTGAAAATCGCTTGTCATTTCCTTCTACTCCTCGTTGGGTTCGACACTCTTACTTATCAAAAGGACTATGATTGATCCCCTATACTTGTGGGTCATCATTACCCAAGATCCATGGCCTTGAAATTTCAGCTAAAAGGCATAATACTAGATTGAAGCAGGTTTCCGATTTGTTCTTGAGAAGAAGAAAGGTTTGGGATGAAAATTTTATTAAGTATCTTTTCTACCCCCATGACACATAGGAGATTCTTAAGATTCGTATTCACGCTTATGGAGAGGGGGATTTTATTGCGTGGCACTATGAGAAGAACGATATATTTTCTGATAAAAGTGTGTATAATCTAGCGCTTCAGTTGAAGGATAGTCAGGATAAAGTGGGCCAAACTAGTAGCGAACCAGATGGAGGAAGAAGGCTTTGGAATCTAATTTGGAAGGCTAATATTCCTCAGAAGATAAGGATTTTTGCATGGCGTGTCGCATCCGATAGCTTGGCGGTCCAGACTAACAGAGTTAGACACCATCAGATTACTTCATGTATGTGCTCTATTTGTGGAGTAGAAGATAAAAACACTTTTCATGCTCTCGTTACTTGTTCAAAGGCCCGAGCTCTGCAATTGGCTTTGAGAGAGTCGTCGAATATTCCTGATGAAGAGTTGTTCAAATTATCGGGACTAGATTGGCTTCTGATTTTGTTGGATCATTTGAGCTTACAACAGTGAGAGCAAATTCTATTTCTTTTTTGGAGAGCCTGGCACCTAAGAAATGATATAATTTTTGGAAAGGGAAAGGAATCTATTGCTGCATCTGTAATTTTTGTGGACAATTATTGATCTTCCTTTACGTCCTATCACGGCACTATTGAGGATGTTCCTAGTAACAAAGGTAAAGGAAAAATGGGAGGTGCTATACCAGTTTCCACACCCTTACAAGATCATGTTGTATGGAAACCTTCCTCAGATGATTATATCGATCAATGTCGATGCCAGTTATGTGGAGAGTATTAATGCCGCTAGTGTGGGGATGGTTGCTAGGAACTCATCTTGTGAAGTTATTATTATTTTTTTGTGAGATTTTCTGGGTCACTATTCCAGCGTGAATGAAGCTGAGCTGCGTGCATGCCTGGCAGGCCTTTATATCGGCATCACTCTTCACCAATCCATTATTGTGGAGACTGATTGTACTTTTGTTCGTTCTTTCCTTGCAAATGAAAAGCTTGACAAGTCTCCTCTCGTTGATCTGGAAAAAAAAAGGCTTGAGTATATCAAGAATGATCAAGAATTTCAAAATTGAGAAAATCAATTGGCTAGCAAATAGGGTGGCTCACGAAATTGCGAAATTTAGCTTTATTAGTAAGTTTGATGGGATTCTTCTTAATAGCGTTCCGCACTACGTGACAAATTTAATAATGAACTATTGTAATAACCTTTTCAATTAATTACTGTAGGGATTTTTCAAAAAAAAAAGGGAGAGGTACGAAACGTTGGCGCCACGACGACCTCGGACACCTAGAACGCCACTGGGCTATGGAGGTGCCACCGGCCTGACAAAAGCGTACCGTAGGCTGCCAAGTCGTGACCCCTCTACGCGTCCCAACCTGCGCCACTCCTCTTCGCGGCCAAGTGACCAGCTCGGTCACCCACCACTAAAAATTCATCGCCGTAGGGAAGCTGCCATTTTCTTTTATTTTCTTTCCTTTTCTTTTCTTTGAGAACACAAGAGCAGCTTCTCGTGCTCGTCTCTGACCTCTTGCCGGTCGGCACCCAATTGAAATTTTCTTTTTCTCCTCGATTGATTAACTGCTTCACGCACGGTTCCCATGGCCATGGCATCGCCGTCGTGGTCATCTTGCTGCACCTCTACCTCCACCCGTCCTCTGCCTAGTCCTCCCGCGACGAGCAGCAAGAGCAGGGAACTATGGCGGGCAAGCAGCGGCAGGAGGAGCGCCAGCGGAGGGAAGAGGCAGCAGCAGCTGTCCATCCGCGCGGTGGCCGCGCCGTCGTCGGCGGTGGACTACTCGGACACCGCCGCCGGCGCCGGCGACATCCCCTCGCTGAAAATCAAGCTGCTGGTGAGTGGCCGATAAGAATATTCCAGCATCTGACCCAGCATCTCGTAGCCGCTCGCTCGCTTGACGGACCCTCGCATGATTCGTGGACGCAGAGCGCGGTCGCCGGGCTGAACCGGGGCCTCGCGGCGAGCCAGGAGGACCTGGACCGGGCGGACGCGGCGGCGAGGCAGCTCGAGGCGGCGGCGCCGGCCCCCGTGGACCTCGCCAAGGACCTCGACAAGCTGCAGGGGCGGTGGAGGCTGGTCTACAGCAGCGCCTTCTCGTCGCGGACGCTCGGCGGCAGCCGCCCCGGCCCGCCCACCGGCCGCCTCCTCCCCATCACCCTCGGCCAGGTCAGGACTCGACAACGAATCTTGAGCCCACCGAAAATGGTTTCAGAAATGTGATGCGGCGGGGTTCCATCTCCAACTGTGCTTGTGCTCGTCAGGTGTTCCAGAGGATCGACGTGGTGAGCCAGGACTTCGACAACATCGTGGAGCTCGAGCTCGGCGCGCCGTGGCCGCTGCCGCCGGTGGAAGCCACGGCCACGCTGGCGCACAAGTTCGAGATCACCGGTGAGACGCTTGTCCATTCTGCACGCTTTTTCTTGCTTGATTGATGGGTGTTTCCTGAATTCTGATGGCTGCCATTGCCAGGAATCGCGAGTATCAAGATCAATTTCGACAAGACGACGGTGAAGACCAAGGGGAACCTGTCCCAGCTGCCTCTGCTGGAGGTGCCCCGCATCCCGGATAGCCTCCGGCCGCCGGCGTCCAACACCGGGAGCGGCGAGTTCGACGTGACATACCTCGACGACGACACCCGCGTCACCCGAGGGGACAGGGGGGAGCTCAGGGTGTTCGTCATCGCATGAGCGATCTCTCTCTTTGTAGTGCTCCAACTTTTTTTGGCCCCTAAACAAGAGTCTTGTACTAGTTCTATTTCTATGCCTTTTGTTTTTGCCCGAATATAGTATAGTAATAGAGGCTAACGCGCGCTTCACTTACGAGATTTTGTTTTCTCTAGCATGTTCAAGCGGTGTTTATTTCACATTCGTATATCGTGTTTGGCCACTATTGAGATGATATCCTTTTTTTTCGGTGAAAATGATACTTTATTACTCAATCAATTGGCATTCCGCCATACAGAGTTTAGGTAGAGCTCCCGGACCTGACCGGATCCACACAGCAGTGCGATTCTCACATCTACCATAATTTGCTAGGAAATGGCTAGCTGCATTTTGTTCACGCCTCACATGTGTGACCTTAATTTATCTTCCTTCATTAAGGATGTTCAGAATTCTGTCAACCATCATAGCATACCTAGACCTTCCAGCCTGCCCTTGAGTGAGCAGGTTCTTGGCCTCGAGGCAGTCCGTCTCCAAGATGATTGGTAGGGACATCCACTGCTTTGCAAAAGCTAGCCCCTCACTGCAGGCAGCCAGTTCTGCCTCCAGCGGATCCACACAAGAGTTTAGTGACCTACATGCTGGTGAAAAATCACAAAACTGGCCCTTTGGTCAAAGTTCAGCACAAAATGGCCTCATTTTCAAAATATTTCACAAAATGGCCCTACCCGCATGACGCCCGCACCCGGGGCGCCATGCTAGATGCCATAACGCCCCGGTCAAAGGCGTCATACAGGTCACCGATGACTTGCGTGACTTGCCATGTTGGCAGGGCCTGTCACCATGACGCCTGGGCCCAGGGCGCCATGCTCTGTACCACGACGCCCTGGCCCGGGGCGCCATACCCCTTACCATATCCTCAGGCATGCATCGCAAGGAGAAATCTTATCCCTTGTGGCAAGGGGGAAAAGATCTGTCTGTGCATGTGTGTGTGTGAAACGCAGGTGCTGTGGGTCTAAGGGCTGCTGCTGCTGCTTGTGAGTTCACATATGTAACTTGGTGGGCACAGCAGCAAAAGAATCTGCTCTCTCTCCCCGTGTTGTGCATCTGCAAGGAGCAGTGGCATGGAGACAGAGAAAGATATCGACGATGATTAGATAATTTGGCAAAAAGGCCTCACTCGCATATGGACAGGGCGGTGAGAGAGAGATGCCCAAAGCGAGGAAGGCAACAAGCAGAAGCGGCTCGCTCGCGTGCTGCGTGCAGGCAGCTACAGCCAGCCGGTAGAATAAATAAATGCACAGGAAAAAGGCAAGACGTGTGGCTCTCTCTTTGCCATGCATCAAATGCTGTGTGTGAGTTGACATGTTCCAAAATCTAACCCCTCCCTCTCATGCAGCATCTCTCTCTCCCAAGTAGATCTCCTTGAGTACCTCCTAATATATGTATGTATCCAGAGATAAAAATAAATAAAGTGGTTTAGACTTTAGAGTAGAGAGATGTTGTTGCTTGGGGTCAAGAAGTAATCTTGAGTGGAGTTGAAGAAAGCGAAGGAGGGGGAGCATCCATGAGCATGCATGCATGCATACTCAAGAACACAGCAAGGGCCGGGGGACCAAAGGAGAGATAAACAAAGGGTTAGCCCAAGGAGGCCACGACAATTAAGGGCTATGGCGCCCCTGGCCAGGGCGTCGTAGTACAGAGCATGGCGCCCTGGGCCCAGGCGTCATGGTGACAGGCCCTGCCAACGCGACAAGTCACGCAAATCACCGGTGATCTGTATGGCGCCTTTGACCGGGGCGTTATGGCATCTAGCATGGCGCCCCGGGTGCGGGCGTCATGCGGGTAGGGCCATTTTATGAAATATTTTGAAAATAGGGCCATTTTGTGCTGAACTTTGGTCAAAGGGCCAGTTTTGTGATTTTTCACTACATGCTGAGTATAAGATACCACCATTTTCGTCACGCAACAGCATGCCACTTCCAGCCATACCATCAGCAGCATGGAACGACCCATCAACAGATAATTTGGTCCATCCTCTAGGCGGAGGAGACCATGTGGTCCATCCTGTAGGCGGGGGAGACTGTGCGCCCGTCACGCCCCTCCTGGCCTCCCCAGCTGCCGCTCACACTCGCCTTCGGCCCTCCGTTCTCGGCGTCGCACCACCCACTGCTGCTGCTTGCGCCGCCGAGCGATCCGTCGCCCGCGGTCGCCGTCGCTGCACGCCCCGGTCGCGTCGCCGCAGCTGCTACGTGCCGCCGCCTCCCTCAGCCCCTCACCGCCGGCCCCAGGCCTCCCTCGGCCCCTCACCGCCAGCCCCGGGCCTCCCTTGGCCCCTCACCGCCAGCCCCCGACCTCCCTCGGCCCCTCACCGTCGCCCCCGACCTCCCTCGGCCCCGGCGCCCTGCCGGGTCCGCTTCCTCGCGCGCCCCTGGGCGTGCGCCCGCTCGGGCGGCGCCCAGCGCCGGTGTGCCCAACGCCCGCTTGCCCGTGCCCGCTAAGGCCACATGGCCTTTGACAGTTGGGCCCCACCCCATGGGCCAATGACATGTGGGGCCTGGCCCCAGAACATTTTATAAAAAAAAAAGAATAAAAAATATTTAAATAATAATAGTAATAATTAAAATAATAATTAATTAGTTAATTAAAGTATTAATTAATTTAATTAATCTTAATTAGATTAACCTAAGTACTGTTAGACTAATTAACCTGTTTAATTAGTCTTAGTGTATGACAGTAGGCCCCACGCATCAATTTGACCCAGGCAACCCCTGTTGACTACTGACGTCATGCTGGCGTCATGATGACGTCAGCATACACTATTCTGGATAATGTTGATATAAAATAATTAAATAAATTCTAAAAATGATTAAATCTTATAAAATTAATATAAAATAAACCGCACCTTGGATGAAAAAACTTTGTACATGAATGTTGCTCAGAACGACGAGACGAATCCGAATACGCAGTCCGTTTGTCCACCGCACGTCCCTAGCATAGCGAACCTACAACCATCCCCCTCCGGTCCGTCTGTCCGATAACGCGAAACACCGGGAATACCTTCCCGGATGTTTTCCATCCTCGCCAGTATCACTTAATACCGCGTTAGGTCAGACCCGGCACATCGTATCGCCATGTCATACTTTGTGTTACAATTGTTTGCTTTATATTTATTGTTTCTCCCCCCTCTTCTCTCCGATAGACACCGGGACTCAGACTGCTGACGGTGCCACTTTGATCGACTGCGTCGACGACGACCCCTCCTTCTTGCCAGGGCAACCAGGCAAGCCCCCCCCCCTTGATCACCAGATATCGCCCACTCTTATCTCTTATTCTTGCATTAGATTTGCTACTATTGATGATTCGATAGCTCCTATTCTGTTGCATAGCCTGTCATTGTTGATACCACTGTTGATACCTTACCTGCTATCCTAATGCTTAGTATAGGATGCTAGTATTCCATCAGTATCCCTACATCCTTGTCCATCTGCCATGCTATACTATCGGGCCGTGATCACTAGGGTGGTGATCACGGGTATATACTATACTATTGCATACACATGATGATGATTCGGAGATGGGGGCTGAAGGGACAGGTGGTTCCACCCAGGTAGTGGTGGGCCTGGGTTCCCGACAGCCCCCTGATGGTTACTTTGTGGTGGAGTGACAGGGCGGGTTGCGACCACCTAGGAGACATGTGGGCCTGGCCCTGGTCGTTGTCCGTGGTTATTTCATAATAACACGCTTATCGAGATCTTGGTATTTGATCTGAGTCTGGCCATTGGCCTATACGCACTAACCAGCTACGTGGGAATAGTTATGGGCACTCGACGTCGTGGTATTAGCCGAAGCCTTCTTGACGTCAGTGACTTAGCGACGCGCGCCGGGTTGGACCGCGTAACGCAACTTTCTTAGTAATGGAGGTTGCTAGGTCTGCTCACCGGCCGCGTACGCAACGTGCAGGTGTGCGTTGGGCGATGGGCCCGGACCCCTGCGCGCCTAGGACTTAGACCGGCGTGCTGACCTCTCTGATGTGCTTAGGTAGGGCTGCGACATGTTGATCTTCCGAGGCCGGGCATGACCCTGGAAAGTGTGTCCGGCCAAATGGGATCAAGTGTGCTGGGTTATGTGGTGCATCCCTGCAGGGAAGTTAATCTATTCAAATAGTCGTGTCCCTCGGTAAAAGGACGACCCGGAGTTGTACTCTGACCTCATGACAACTAGAACTGGATACTTAATAAAACACACCCAAACAAGTTCCAGATATAACTCGGTGGTCGCTCTCTCATAGGGTGATGTGCGGGAGGATCACCGGGTAGGATTATGCTATACGTTGTTCTTGGTGAACTTACCATCTATTCTATTCTACTGCTGCAAGACGGAGGCTGCCAGAAGTGAGGATACTTGCTACTTTCCAGCTACCCTCCTCTACTGCTGCAAGATGGAGGTGGCCTGAAGCGTAGTCTTCGATTGGATTAGCTATCCCCCTTTTATTCTGGTATTCTGCAGTTCAGTCCACAGATATTACCCCCCTTACACAGATATCATTGCATATGTAGTGTAGATCCTTGCTTGCGAGTACTTTGGATGAGTACTCACGGTTGCTTTGCTCCCCCTTTTCCCCCTTTTCTTCCTTTCTTCTCGGATGATGCAACCAGGTGGTGGAGTCCAGGAGCCAGAGGATCCCGAAGATGTTTCTACGTGGAGTTCGGCTTCGAGGAGTAGTTAGGAGGTCCCAGGCAGGAGGCCTGGCCTTTTCGATCGTTGCTACTTTTGTGCTAGCCTTCTTAAGGCAAACTTGTTTAACTTATGTCTGTACTCAGATATTATTGCTTCCGCTGACTCTTGTGTTTTCGAGCTTATGTATTCGAGCCCTCAAGGCCCCTGGCTTGTAATATAAAGCTTGTATTATTTTAATTTGTGTCAAGAGTTGTGTTGTGCTATCTTCTAGTGAGTCCCTGATCTTGGTCATACACATTTGCGTGCATGATTAGTGTACGGACAAATCGGGGGCGTCACAAGTTGGTATCAGAGCCGACCGCCTGTAGGAATCCCCCTTTCCAACTCCTTGGCCGAAGTTGAGTCTAGTCTCTGAAAAACAAATTTACTAACTTGTTGTGTGGCTTACGGGCCCACAACACCGATGGATGGTGTTAGGATCTTTTATTCCTCTTCTACACTCTGGGACTCCGTTCTCTCTTCTATTCGGGTTAAAAGATTTTACTAACTCTCACCCTAGGTTCTCGTAACTATTTCGCCCGAAGAGCCCTCATTCCGGAAGATCAGCTGCTTCGTCAGAAGATTCTGAGGATATCCCTCGATATTTTCCCGAGACCCTTATGCTCATCGCCTTTGCAATTCACTGCCACCGGTATATCCCTATGAATATCTACGTGTACTTGTCATTCTTTAATCATTCCTCATCGCTCTTGTTGTTACAAGATGCCTCGAAATATTCTTTGTTGTCCCGAGAGTCCTTTGAGCTTACTGTCTGGCAGTTTTATTTCGCATGAAAACCCTTACGGTTATTTCCTCACAATTATCGAGGATCCGTTCTTCTCAGTTGTTCATATGTCTAACAAAATTCTTCGGAATACTTTTTGATCATCGAAAATCCTCTGCAGCCTATTACTCTTGAAATTCTTGCCTGCTTGCGTTATGGTTAATTCCATATGACTAGTAGTCTTCGTTAACATCCATTGTCTTAGCCATTTTGAGCCTATTGATTCAATGTGTGTGTATGCACGCAGTCATCGGGTTATCCTTTTTAAAATTATCTTTCCAGCTCACACATCATTCCGGACATGAGTTGGTTCCCGGCAATTCAAACCTTTATTGATTGTCCAACTAAATGTTTTCAACTTATCCATCCTTGATCAGAGAGTCTGCTTCTGATCCTTCATTTGGAAACCATAATTTCTTTCTATTTAATCATCGGACTAATCAGGTGATTCTTGAATCTGATGCCTCTGCATTCTTTCTTCCTCTGAGTGAATACCAATACTCACATCAGCTCTGTTGTGGATCGCCCGATCCATTGTTGGATTGTTATCCGACAGTGTCCTTCATACTCAATCGCCTTGTGAGTTCTTTCCCTGATACATAATGCCTTTGGTAAATTGTATCCTCTGCTTGGCCAACCATGCTCTCCTTTTGAGCTGGCGATATTTACTTTTGAAATTTGTGGTATATGTTACTAAGATGCCCGATGGGTTGAACCTATGCCTTCCCCTAATTTGTGAAAACCTGAAAGTTTTCACAAGTCATACTCTTCCGGTGTTCTACCAGTTAAAATTCCAACACTATAGCTTTATCAAAGCGAGAGGTGAATGAAATAATATGCATTAAAGAAGTGGGAGTCGACCTTGAACTTTGTGTTCATGCCCATGAAAATGATGTAAACCGTCTCAGAAACTTCTTGCAAAATGATTATCCAGCTGTATGATTCTTTCAGTATTATTGAATTGATTCATTACAGTTATGGTTCCGACCATGATGTCCTGATCTAATATATCTGATGGGAATTCATTCCCGTGCCTCCTCTATTTTTGGCAAGGTTGTAGTATCTACAGTCATAGGTCAATGACCCGGTTCTACTTCTATCGTGTTCTACCTTCGAGTATTACCCCCTAGTATCTCGAAGATGTCTTGCCATTGCTCCACATCTTACTAACTTTGTTGAAGTAATGTCTTTCCTTGTCGTAATCACTCTACAGGTTCTGGGTTGTTGTCAACCGAGGACACCGACTAGAGAAATTATTCTACACTGCCAATCAAATACCGCTAGTATTTTTTACTAGGAAATTCTGAACTCAATCTGGTCATTCCTAGACTATCGGCTGCATCCTGGTCTTGCTATCTTTGACCGTGCTACCTCGTCCTTCTCTGGTGCGCAAATTCTTCAGTGTGTGAGCATGACTTACGTCGAGCTTTCAACATCATGTTGCTTGTTTTGAAAGGCAACTTTGGTTCCGAGCTTGCATCTTATATATTGATCCTATAACTTGCCACTTCGTCATTCCCTTGCTTGTTGCCGTTGTTGTTTGATTGCATCCTCTTGAAACCTCCCGGCAAATGTGTCGGATCATCTTCAACACTTTGACTTCTTCCAAGATGTCAACTGCGTTCATGATGATAAATACCATCCTTGCCCTCGATGATTTTTATTATCATCGACAACACCCTTGACTTCCCTTCATCGCAAACTTGTCCACATTATGATTACCACTTGATCTCCAGCTAGTGTTGTGTTCTGCATTGAAGTATTACTGTTTTTTATGTCGAGATTGTTGTGAGAATTGCTCCACCTCTTAGAAATCCTCGGCATGATGATACTTCTCATCATCACCATTCTTCCTTGGTCCCCGTGTTGTTTTCAACCGGGATACCAATATGCTAAAGATGTTGCTTGAGTTCTGCACTTCTAGCAACTCTATTGCTTTGAAGTTAACGATTGACAGTTTGTTCTTAGACTGTTGGTTATTGAATCGTCACTCTAACATTGATCTTGCTGCCTAAGGTCATATTTCGGGCACACCTTTCACCTAATGATTAATGGTGTATATTTTCCTCGAGCATACAACATTATATCCTTTGAATTAACAAGTGTCATCTTCTTGTTCAGATTATTGCGGAAATCCATTTGTTTGGAATTCTCGATGATTTGTCGCTGAGCCCATCAACCACCTCCTCATCCTCTCCTTGGTTTAATGATGAACTATTGTTTCGGAACCCGCTCCCATAGTTCATTTCTCGAGAATCTTGCAATGTCATTTTGTCAATTTGTGTTGCACCTTTTCTTCTCGAACATCCTGAGTCTGAGGTATCACGACACCAATCGGATCTAAATATCAGTCAGATATGATGGTTGGGACAACTTTCTAGTAGTTATAATGTTGCTCCTTTCATGACCCGGTAATCTGATGTCATGCCTAGCACCCCTGGCTGGAGGACGTGACATTATAATCTCTTTTGCAAGGATAACCATTCTTCCAGGAGGAAATTGTAAGACTTATTTTATAAGTTGCTCGTGATGGATCATTTTTGTGTCCAAAGTCTGGCCCTTGATTGGAACACCATATCATTGCTACCTCGAAGCATGACTATGATACCCTGCTCATCAACAAGAACATTCGAGGCGCGATGCTAAATATTTCTTGGTTAGTTATCCAAACACCGCTGTAAGGGTAACATCTTGATTAATCCTTGCCTCTTTATCTGAATGGTTGGGTACTTAATCTCCTAACCTGTATGCCATGTTCTGCTTGTCCATGGGAAGGATATACTCCTATTAATTGTGTGTAATCACAATTTTCCTTCCCATTTGTTTGTTTAACCTTTCTTTGATCTACATATAGTCTAAGCAGTAATAATTTTCTGCTTATGGAAACTACTTGGTGTATAACTCCGTCAGTAAGAACCTGTTACTATTGTTCATAACATTCCAGTAACCATCGATGGACGAGAACTTTGCCTATTGGTCCGCCTCGTTCAACGAGCGGGAAGATGGTCCTCTGTGTTCCTCGTCCTTGGTATCGACTTTGTTTTCAACATAGCTGACAAGCTATCCACGGACATGCCTCCCTGTCGTGGCTGTGCAAGATGTAACCACCCTTCCTATTTTCAACCCACATGGTGGGCCCATAACCCACAGGTCCACTGGATCGAAACCTGACTCTTCTTTACAACCCGGATTCTAATGTATCCTTTGCACCTGGCTTCGTATGTGATTCACGAGCTAAATGCTACACCATTATTCATCCTGGAACAAAACACCATATTACTCTCATTGTCCAAGCCCCTATTCCAGCTTCTGTCTAGGCATCGAATGGTTGCCTACCCATTTGGAACTTTGGTACCATCGTATATTGCACTCAACGAATTCACTGAAATACAACTCATGGGGTACCTCCTGTATTCCCCTTGAGTTCACCGTCAGATGCCCAGCTTTGTGGAGATGCGTTCTTCCGAAGTTTTTACCCCTGGTCGCATTCGTAGGACGATGGGGATCCCGAAGAAAGGATGACGACTTGATCACGATGACTTGAAGCAGAGAAATGGAGACTTCAACGAAAGGGATCAACCTCTTCGAAAGGGCATCCAAGACCGAGGAAAGTCGTTAGGTTTTCACTACCAACACTTTCCCCCCTTTACTCCACCGCTAAAATCTCGGGACGAGATTTCTTGTAGTGGAGGAGAATTGTGACGCCCGGATAATTAAGCTACAGTGATCCCCCGCTAATGATGCCACGTCACCTCGGTTACTGTGGATAAACTCGCGTTAGTTCAAAACCCAGTTCAAATTCAAATTTAAAACAAAGGTAAACGATATAAGTTTTCAAATAGTAAAACCAAATTGTTCTAGTTGTGACAAATAATGCATAAGTAATAACGATGGAGAAACCAACATCTTTAAAACGTGTTTGAATGTCCTAAAATAAATAAAACTATAGCAAAAGAATTAATTGAATGCCTTTTATAATTAATAAAATGTTAAACTATTTTATTTGGAGGTTTAAAATTTTTGTAATAGAGGTATAATTAGTGATACAAATTTAGGTACAACTTCTGTGTTTTATAAAACTAAGTAAAATAAAATAGTATAAGGAAAATAAATGAAAAGAAAAGACAAAACAAAATAAAATAAAAGGAGAAAGACCCCCCTTGGCCAACTGGGCCAAACGGCCAGCCGGCCAGCCCACTAACCTAACCGGCCCAACTCCACCCCGTGGCCATCTTCAACCTTCTGTTCACAAAAGGCTCCGTGGTCGCCGTTCGCTCGTACACGCCGCGGATCCTCCACGCGTCGTGCATCCGCCATCTCCCCGCGTGCATAAGATCACCCCCTCACTCCCCGGCAAACCCTAATCCCCTTTCCCCTCTTCACCTCGCCGCCCTCTGATACGTCCAAAACGTATCTATAATTTCTGCTTGCTCCATGCCCTTTTTGTGTGATATTGCTATGATATTTATGCACTTCCATACACTTTTGATCATATTTGGACTAACCTACTAATGGTTGCAAAAGTGCATAATGTTCTTGTTTTACACTTTATTGTGTAGGAATTACTTGGAAATTGACAAAAACGCAAAAGGAGTCGTATTGGAGTAGGACTCTGACTTTCCTGAAATCTGTCTGAGAACATTTTTTAAAGATGGTCACGTTCCGGCCCGAAGACGACGTCAAACGGAAAAAGTCTAGTTGCAAAAGTTGTGGGGAATTTCGAGGCGATGCTTCTGGATATAAAATTCGTCCAAATCGGAGTCCGGACGGCCGAGTAAAGCCCGTTTTACTGAGGCCCAAAATCTGATGACGGGAATCCGAGAGTCTATATAAAGAGAGGAAACCTAGGTCACCAAGGGCCACGAATTTTCCTCCTCCTGAGCCGCCGTCTTGGAGGGGAGGACCAGCACCATTGCAGCACCATCCACAAGGAAGAAGGGGGGCCAGGGAGCCGCCGCCCCGAGAGCCGCCGCCGCCCCCAAGGGCCGCCGCCGTCTCCTCCTCGCCGCCGCCGCCTCCGCGGCCCCCGCCGGCCGCCGCCTTCTCGCGGGGCTTCACCTCTCCATCCACACCATCATCAACCTCCTCCTCACCATGTCCATGTGTGAGTAGTCTTCTCCGGGTCCGAGGGCTCGTACGTGTAGCTATGTGGTTATCTCTCTCTCCCATGATGTGATCTTCGTTGTGATCATAGGCTATGTTAATCTAGGGTGATCCCATGATATTTCCCCTTCCTCTATGTACTGGATTGATGTACTCACTTGTCTTTATCTAGTATAATCCCCGAGACCAAGGTGACAGCGGTCTATTGGACATGGATTAGAAAATATTTTCATGAGTGGTTTCCTCTCTTGTGTGTTGATTGAAGATTGAGAGTCTCTTGGTGCTTGTCTTTGACTATCCTTTAGATATGTTGTGGTGATTGTGGGACTCTCTTTGGATGGCCGCGGTGACATTGGGAAATCCTTAGATTGAGAACTACGAACTTTGAGGTGTGCTTTTGTAGCCCTACATAATTCTCGTCCTCTCTTGACCACGAAGGAATGACCTCGGGGTGCGTCTCCATTGCATGTTTTATGGGAAATATCATGTGATTCGATTATGTTAATGTTGTTGGGAGTTGCCTCTAGTGAAAGTATGATCCCTAGGCCTTGTTTCCACCATTGCAATACCATTTGTGCTCACGTTTACCACTTGTTTGCTTGCTGCACTTTTTATTACAGATTTATATTACTTTGCTTTGCCACTCCTATCATCCATATTTTACCATCTCTTCGCCGAACTAGTGCACCTATACAACTCCTAGTTGTATTAGGTGTGTTGGGGACACAAGAGACTTCTTGTATCTTAGTTGCAGGGTTGCTTGAGAGAGACCATCTTCAACCTCTACTTCCCTGAGTTCGATAAACCTTAGGTCATCCACTTGAGGGAAATTGCTGCTGTCCTACAAACCTCTGCGCTTGGAGGCCCAACATAGTCTACAAGAGTAGAAGCGTGTGTAGACATCAAGCTATTTCTGGCGCCGTTGCCGGGGAGGTGAGTGCTTGAAGGTATATCTTTAGATCTTGCAATTAAATCTTTTTGTTGCTTGTTTTTATTTTCACTAGTTTTGCTTAATGGAAAACAACAAAAATATGAGAGAGCTTTATAAGCTCTACCTTGAACTTGGACATGATGTGTTCGAAGAGAAAATTAAAAAACCTTTGGAACTTTATTATTTGCATAAGAATCATGATGGTGGTGATGTTATTAGTATGTTTTTATTTAATATCAATATTGCTAATGACATGGAAAGCTCTAAGCTTGGGGATGACACGTTTGATGAACATGATATTTTTAGTCCCCCAACTTTTGAGGAGAAAATTTACTTTGATGATACTATGCCTCCTATATATGATGATTACAATGATGAATATGATATTTTCAGTCACCTACTATTGAGGATAAAATTTATTATGATTATGATATGCCTCCTAAATACGATGATTACCATGATGGTTATTATAGTCTTACTCTCACTATTCCTAATAAAAAGTTTTTTGCTTATATGAAGAGTAATGACACTTTTATGCTTTTGGATCATGGAAATAATGCCTTATGTGATAGTTATATTGTTGAGTTCATCCATGATGCCACTGAAATTTATAATGAGAGAGGGAGACATGGTTCTAAATATCTTAATAATAAGAAGTTTCCTCTTTTTATGGTGAATATTTTGAAGTTATGCTTGTTTTGCCTTCCTATGCTTATTGCTTTGTGCTTCAATCAATTATTCTATTGCAATATTCCTATCCATAGGAAGCATGTTAGGCTTAAATGTGTTTGGTATTTGCTTCTTGATGCTCTCTTTTGTTCTTCAACTCTTATTCCTACGAGAGCATCATTAAAGTCTTATGCCTAGCTTACAGGCATAAAAGAAAGCGCTTTTGGGAGGCAGCCCACAATGAATAAAATTTTATTTTTCTTTTGTTGTGTCTTGATGTTGTTACTACAGTAGCATCATCATTGTATCTTTACTTTTCAGCTTTGTGCCAAGTGTAGCCTCTGATTGCAAGAAAGTTCAAAAGTTGTGACGTGATGTCCAGGAAACAGATTATGTCCTTGTATAGCAAAATTCGTATAAAATCACCAGATCATCTTTTTGGTCTGAATTTTTTCGACAGCGTGCTCTATACAATTGTCTTTCGGGCGTCTGTTCTGAGTTTTTTGATTTCAGTTGCAGAAGCGCCCCGCAAAAATCATTTACTACGTGCTGGTCTGTTTTTCACAGATTCTGTCCTGTTTTGCCTTTCCTTCATTTTGCAAACCTTGAGCTTGCTTTGTCTTTGCAAAAACCTTTTGGCAATCTTGAGAAACAGTAGACCTTCAAGAATATCCTTATTTCCATCAAGGAACAATTATTTTATTATGGGTACTAACCTCGCTAATCAGATTATGATGAGTTATGTATGAAGGGAGTTTTCAAGTGTGCGAGGGAAGATGATAAAAAGATTCAGGAGTGTCAAACACTCAAGCTTGGGGATGCCCCCATGCACCCCCAAGAAATATTCAAGAAGACTCAAGCGTCTAAGCTTGGGGATGCCCCCGTGCATCCCCTTCTCGATCAACATTATCAGTTCGTCTTTCGTTCCACTATATTTTTATCACTTCATGTGTTATGTGATATGCTTGGAGCGTCTTGCTTTTAGTTTCCTTTTTAGTTTTCTTTAGCTTTGCTTGCTGTTCATAACGAGTTAGAACTCATCTTTCTTTGTGTGGGAGAGAAACACGCTCCACTTCAACCTAGAACATAACATAGAATTTTCATGCCTATCCTTGTTGTGTGTGTTCTTTGTCTTTCAATAGCTACTGTCATGTTCAGCTCTTAGTTTTCATGCTTATCTTTTTAAGAGCTTTTTTTTAGTTGGTTGCTGGAACTCTCTTTAGTTATCATGCTTATCTTATTAAGAGAGTTGGCTTCTGTTGCACTGGTTGATATGTCTATGATAAAAATGCTATGTGCATAATGGTGCTTAGTAGTTCATGTTTTCTTATGGTTAGTCTCAAATAGCTGGGGGGTTCTTAATGTGTTATTGAAGTACCAACATGATTTGTTTGCCTATGATGTGGTATGGTTTAGTGATATCTTCCTCCAAGAATTTATTTTGATTGACCTGGCATATGCTCACGCATATTTAAGACTGTAAAGAAAATCTATCAAGCCTTGATGATCTTTAATTTCTGAGTAGCGATATAACTTCCATGCCCCATTCAATGTTGCTTTGTCGCTCTGCATGATTATGACCGTCATTGCTCTCTTAGTTGGTTGCTCCCAGTCTTTTGCTAACCTTCGCCTGTACTAAGCGGACTGACTGCTTGTGCATCCAAAATCCTTTAAACCAGTTATGCCATATGAGTCCACCATAGCTTCCTATACATGGTATTTACCTGCCATTCCTAACGAAGACTTTCATGTACCATCTCGAAATTATTCAAAAAAAAGCATTTCTCTTTTGTGCCTCTGTTTTAGCTCATGAGGAAGTAGTAGTTAATTCATGATCTTTTTAAGTTGGACAAGCTTCACCCCGGGATTGCATGTCTAATGTGCAAACCCATAATACGAGAAGGAACTGGCAAAGAGTGCGCCCGGCTCATTAAAAAATTATACAACAAACAAACCCTCCTTCACGCTTTGTTCATGAGAAATCAGAAAACTTTGGCAGTGATAAACAAACGAGATTAAGAGGATGTGATCGTTCTCATTCGGGAGCCGTTCCTCGAAACTTGTCCAGCTCGAGAAGTAATTGAGTTATCTGCTAGCATTCGTTGACGAAATATGCATAATCTAAAAATAATAATTATTACCTCTGTTTTTAAAACCAAGAGCTCTGGTACATGTTTAGTTTTTGTTTCCGACCACGGGTTTTCAACCTTGCCAACAAAAGCCACGGTTCGAGAGTCTCCACCTTCTTTAAAGCACCAACTATTGAGAGCATGATTGTCATTCTGAGTGTAATGTGCATTGTCCAAAAGTACCATTGTCTTTTGCATGATTATGATATCATTTATTCCGAAATCATTGTATCTAGTCGTCACTTAAACCTTGGAGGTGCCCCTACATTTATGTTTTGCTTCACTAAAGGGGGCAAGCGAGATATCACTTTAACATATTTGCACACCATGCTCACTACAAATCTATTGAGTGTTTCAGTATCATATTGTAAAACTTTCAGTTCTTTGTGATTTTCTCATGAGGCAACTTAATTACTACAGATTCATTGTTTCAGTAAGCACTTGTCATGTGACTGTGAAAAGTTCTTATATGGTTAATAGCATGTCACCACAGAAATTATGCTTGTTATCATTTACCTACTCGAGGACGAGCAGGAATTAAGCTTGGGGATGTTGATACGTCCAAAACGTATCTATAATTTCTGCTTGCTCCATGCTCTTTTTGTGTGATATTGCTATGATATTTATGCACTTCCATACACTTTTGATCATATTTGGACTAACCTACTAATGGTTGCAAAAGTGCACAATGTTTTTGTTTTACACTTTATTGTGTAGGAATTACTTGGAAATTGACAAAAACGCAAAAGGAGTCGTATTGGAGTAGGACTCTGACTTTCCTGAAATCTGTCTGAGAATGTTTTTTAAAGATGGTCACGTTCCGGCCCGAAGACGACGTCAAACGGAAAAAGTCTAGTTGCGAAAGTTGTGGGGCATTTCGAGGCGATGCTTCTGGATATAAAATTCGTCCAAATCGGAGTCCGGACGGCCGAGTAAAGCCCGTTTTACTGAGGCCCAAAATCTGATGACGAGAATCCGAGAGTCTATATAAAGAGAGGAAACCTAGGTTACCAAGGGCCACGAATTTTCCTCCTCCTGAGCCGCCGTCTTGGAGGGGAGGACCAGCACCATTACAGCACCATCCACAAGGAAGAAGGGGGGCCAAGGAGCCGCCGCCCCGAGGGCCGCCGCCGCCCCCTAAGGCCGCCGCCGTCTCCTCCTCGCCGTCGCCGCCTCCGTGGCCGCCGCCGGCCGCCGCCTCCTCGCGGGGCTGCACCTCTCCATCCACACCATCATCAACCTCCTCCTCACCATGTCCATGTGTGAGTAGTCTTCTCCGGGTCCGAGGGCTCGTACGTGTAGCTATGTGGTTATCTCTCTCTCCCATGATGTGATCTTCGTTGTGATCATAGGCTATGTTAATCTAGGGTGATCCCATGATATTTCCCCTTCCTCTATGTACTGGATTGATGTACTCACTTGTCTTTATCTAGTATAATCCCCGAGACCAAGGTGACAGCGGTCTATTGGACATGGATTAGAAAAATATTTTCATGAGTGATTTCCTCTCTTGTGTGTTGATTGAAGATTGAGAGTCTCTTGGTGCTTGTCTTTGACTATCCTTTAGATATGTTGTGGTGATTGTGGGACTCTCTTTGGATGGCCGCGGTGACATTGGGAAATCCTTAGATTGAGAACTACGAACTTTGAGGTGTGCTTTTGTAGCCCTACATAATTCTCGTCCTCTCTTGACCACGAAGGAATGACCTCGGGGTGCGTCTCCATTGCATGTTTTATGGGAAATATCATGTGATTCGATTATATTAATGTTGTTGGGAGTTGCCTCTAGTGAAAGTATGATCCCTAGGCCTTGTTTCCACCATTGCAATACCATGTGTGCTCACGTTTACCACTTGTTTGCTTGCTGCACTTTTTATTACAGATTTATATTACTTTGCTTTGCCACTCCTATCATCCATATTTTACCATCTCTTCGCCGAACTAGTGCACCTATACAACTCCTAGTTGTATTAGGTGTGTTGGGGACACAAGAGACTTCTTGTATCTTAGTTGCAGGGTTGCTTGAGAGAGACCATCTTCAACCTCTACTTCCCTGAGTTCGATAAACCTTAGGTCATCCACTTGAGGGAAATTGCTGATGTCCTACAAACCTCTGCGCTTGGAGGCCCAACATAGTCTACAAGAGTAGAAGCGTGTGTAGACATCACCCTCCTCGGCAACACACGCGCCTGCCATTGCTGTCATCGCCACCTTGTCATTACCGAGGCAACTGAGCTCCTCATGCCTCGGGGTGATGTCCAGGAGATGCGTCTGCTACGTCTACATCGACTCCGAGGAGCAGCTCGTACATGGGATCACCACCGCACCGGGATCGAGTTGTTCCCCTTCTCTGCACCGTCGTCGATCTGCTCCGAATACTGCCGCTCCGGTGCCTCTCCCCGCTCCCTCGACCATCTCCTCAAGTTTGATGTGAGGCCCACTTCCTCCCCGCCTCCCCCCGAGCTCGGTTTCGAGCTCGAGCATGTTTTTCCATTGCAACGGTAGCTCGTAGCCGCCGCCGTGCTTGCCACCGCCGTTGTGTTGCTCCTCCCGCTCACTCGAACACACCAGCGCGCTCGTGGCCTCGCGTAGATACTGCCTGGGCCCGTAGACCACTCGATGCCCTCGCGCGCGTTTGAATTCGTCCAGCGCTGCCACTGCCTCCGCTCGGCCATTGCCGCAAACGCTGCTACAGGCCACTCCCGCTGCAGCTTCTGTTGCTCCCACCCGCGTCGCTCGCCTCGCCATCCGCCGGAGTCCTCACCTCTGCCCGCTGTTACTTCGACGACCGCCGATGTCCGCAGTTTGCCACCGGCCACCGCCGCTCGCCGCGGTCGACCCGTGTACGCCCGTCACGCCCCTCCTGGCCTCCCCTGCTGCCGCTCACACTCGCCTTCGGCTCTCCGCTCTCGGCGTCGCTCGACCCACTGCTGCTGCTTGCGCCGCCGAGCGCTCCGCCGCCCGCGGTCGCCGTCGCTGCACGCCCCGGTCGCGCCGCCGCAGCTGCTACGTGCCGCCGCCTCCCTCAGCCCCTCACCGCCGGCCCCCGGCCTCCCTCAGCCCCTCACCGCCGGCCCCTGGCCTTCCTTGGCCCCTCACCGCCGGCCCCCGGCCTCCCTCGGCCCCGGCGTCCTGCTGGGTCCGCTGCCTCGCGCGCCCCTGGGCGTGCGCCCGCTCAGGCGGCGCCTAGCGCCGGTGCGCCCAACGCCCGCTTGCCCGTGCCCGCTAAGGCCACACGGCCTTTGACAGTTGGGCCCCACCCCATGGGCCAATGACATGTGGGGCCTGGCCCAGAACATTTTATAAAAAAAAAGAATAAAAAAATATTTAAATAATAATAGTAATAATTAAAATAATAATTAATTAGTTAATTAAAGTATTAATTAATTTAATTAATCTTAATTAGATTAACCTAAGTACTGTTAGACTAATTAACCTGTTTAATTAGTCTTAGTGTATGACAGTAGGCCCCACGCGTCAGTTTGACCCAGGCAACCCCTGTTGACTGCTGACGTCATGCTGGCGTCATGATGATGCCAGCATACACTATTCTGGATAATGTTGATATAAAATAATTAAATAAATTATAAAAATGATTAAATCTTATAAAATTAATATAAAATAAACCGCACCTCGGATGGAAAAACTTCGTACACGAAAGTTGCTCAGAACGACGAGACGAATCCGAATACGCAGTCCGTTTGTCCACGGCACGTCCCTAGCATAGCGAACCTACAACCATCCCCCTCTGGTCCATTTGTCCAATAACGCGAAACACCGGGAATACCTTCCCGGATGTTTTCCATCCTCGCCAGTATCACTTAATACCGCGTTAGGTCACACCCGGCACATCGTATCGCCATGTCATCCTTTGTGTTACAATTGTTTGCTTTATATTTATTGTTTCTCCGCCCTCTTCTCTCCGATAAACACCGGGACTGAGACTGCTGACGGTGCCACTTTGATCGACTGCGTCGACGAAGACCCCTCCTTCTTGCCAGAGCAACCAGGCAAGCCCCCCCCCCCTTGATCACCAGATATCGCCCACTCTTCTCTCTTATTCTTGCATTGGATTTGCTACTGTTGATGATTCGATAGCTCCTATTCTGTTGCATAGCCTGTCATTGTTGATACCATTGTTCATACCTTACCTGCTATCCTAATGCTTAGTATAGGATGCTAGTATTCCATCAGTGGCCCTACATCCTTGTCCGTCTGCCATGTTATACTATCGGGCCGTGATCACTAGGGTGGTGATCACGGGTATATACTATACTATTGCATACACATGATGATGATTCGGAGAGGGGGCTGAAGGGGCAGGTGGTTCCACCCAGGTAGTTGTGGGCCTGGGTTCCCGACAGCCCCCTGATGGTTACTTTGTGGCGGAGCGACAGGGCGGGTTGCGACCACCTAGGAGACATGTGGGCCTGGCCCTGGTCGTTGTCCGCGGTTATTTCATAATAACACGCTTATCGAGATCTTGGTATTTGATTTGAGTCTGGCCATTGGCCTATACGCACTAACCAGCTACATGGGAATAGTTATGGGCACTCGATGTCGTGGTATCAGCCGAAGCCTTCTTGACGTCAGCGACTTAGCGGCGCGCGCCGGGTTGGACCGCGTAACGCAACTTCCTTAGTAATGGAGGTTGCTAGTCCTGCTCACCGGCCGCGTACGCAACGTGCAGGTGTGCGTTGGGCGATGGGCCCGGACCCCTGCGCGCCTAGGACTTAGACCGGCGTGCTGACCTCTCTGTTGTGTTTAGGTAGGGCTGCGACATGTTGATCTTCCGAGGCCGGGCATGACCCTGGAAAGTGTGTCCGGCCAAATGGGATCAAGCATGCTGGGTTATGTGGTGCACCCTGATACGTCCAAAACGTATCTATAATTTCTGCTTGCTCCATGCCTCTTTTGGGTGATATTGCTATGATATTTATACACTTCCATACACTTTTGATCATATTTGGACTAACCTATTAACTCAGTGCACCCCAGTGCCAGTTTCTGTTTTCTGCTGTTTTTGTATTTCAGGTTTTCCCGTCACATAAACTGCCAGAAAAATCCCGGAAAAATTATATAAAAAATCTGCGTTCCGGAAGCTTCCACACGGCCGAAGTAGGGCCGGAGGGGGGCCACCAGGGCTCCAGGCGCCCTGGTGGCGCGGCCCCCTCCTGGCCGCTCCGGGGGGGCGCCTGGGCCCCCCAGGCCTCCGCTGATGCCCCCCTTTGGCATATATTTAACACGCGTCTCGAAACCCTCGAGGACGGAACCCTTTTTCGCGATCTCATCTCTGTTCCGCCGCCGCTGCGCTTCCAAGATCGGGAGCACCAGGAGAACTCTTCCCGGCACCCTGTCGGAGGGGAGGATCACCATCGGGAGCCTCTCCACCACCATGGACGCCTCCCGGATGAGTTGTGAGTAGTCTCCCTTGGACCATGGGTCCATGACCAGTAGCTATGTGATGTTCTCCTCCCCTTCTTGTGCTTCACTAATTAGACCTCGTGAGCTGCCCTACATGATCGAGGCACATATGTAATTCTTATGTTGTTGCTATATTGAGTTTGCTGGGATCCGATGGATTGTGAGATTATGTTCAGATTGTGTTTGAGTAATATATTTGATTTACCTCTTTTATATTTATGTTCGTAAGTAATTCTTGCATGTTCTCCGTTGCTATTTATTGCTTTGGCCAAGTAGTAGGTAGTGACTCCAAGAGGGAACGTTATGCTCGATTGTGGGTTCATGCCCCTCGATGACTAGCTTGAGTGAAAGAAACATGAGTCTAGGGGATGTGCTGTTGCCACAAGGGGGAAAACAACGGTGCTTGTACTCGCGGGTGCAAGGATTGTTTACTTTACGCAAAGTTCTTTTAATGCAGTTGTCTGTTGCTTTGAGTTTACACTATGGGTGGGACTCGCAACTTAATACCAGCGAGATGTTCTGGATAGATATCTCAAGATGGATGATTGGTAGTAGATGCAGATGGATTTCGGTCCACTTACCTTGGCGTACCGCCCATGCTTTGAACCTCTACCTTTCTTGCAACATAGTTAGCATTGGTTTGCGCACATAATTCTGTCAATTGCCCAGCTGTAATTCGTTTACCTCACATAGCTGTTTTATCGTCTTTTGGGAGAGAGACATCACTAGTGAACATCATGGGACCCCGGTCCATATTACCATCACTGATCACATCCGCTATTTACTTTCCGCTTTTACTTACTAGTTGCAGCAATACCTATCACCATTATCTCTTGCGTTTGATCCTTTGTAAATGACAAGGCCGGAGGGATTGACAACCTCTCTGTACTCGTTGGGGGCAAAGTTATTTGTATCGGTGTGCAGGTCCAAGTTGATTGCTAAGTATCTGGCGCCGTTAGTAGTTGACACCTTCTTGTTGAACCTTGGAGTCTCAGGGAAAATCGATCCTTGGTATCTTTGCCAAGGGAAAACTTCCGCTACACTGCATCTCAAACCTTCCACTTGGGGTAACCAACGAGGGGCGAGAAGCCATCAAGCAAAGTTTTCTGGCGCCGTTGCCGGGGACTCCACTCTTCAAGATAGGGGAGTTGCACGCTATCTTTTACCTTTGCTTTTTAGTCTTGTTAGTTTACCTTTTAGTTTTGCTTTAGTATCTTTTATCGAAAATCACAAAAATAGTTATCTTGCTTGCTTGCTGCTATGGGTTCCACCGAGAACACCAAGTTGTGTGACTTCGCTAGTCATAACAACGATGACTCTATCTGCACGCCTATCACTACACCTGCCACTTTAGCACCTTCTTATGAAATTAAACCTGCTTTACTGAACTTAGTCATGAAAGATCAATTCTCCGGTGCTGGAGATGATGCTGCTTTACACTTGAACAATTTTGTTGAACTTTGTGATATGCAAAAGTACCAAGAAATAGATGGTAATATTGTTAAGCTTAAGCTTTTTCCTTTCTCCTTGAGTGGAGGAGCTAAAATTTGGTTTCAATCTTTGCCTAGAAATAGCATAGATTCATGGGACAGGTGCAAAGATGCTTTTATTGGAAAGTACTATCCACCTGCTAAAATTATCCAACTAAGAAGTAACATAATGAATTTTAAACAATTGGATAATGAACACGTTGCCCAAGCTTGGGAACGCATGCAATCTCTTGTCAAGAACTGCCCTACTCATGGTTTGACTACTTGGATGATTATCCAAACTTTTTATGCAGGCTTGAACTTTACCTCGCGGAACTTGTTAGATTCGGCCGCGGGAGGAACCTTTATGTCAACTACACTTGGTGTTGCCACGAAGCTTCTCGATGATATGATGACCAATTATTCCCAATGGCACGCCGAACGCGCTCCAACAGGTAGGAAGGTAAACTCTGTCGAGGAGATTTCCTCCCTAAATGAAAAAGTTGACTTGATCATGTCTCTACTTTCGAAGCAATCTTCTGTTGATCCTCGTGATGTTCCTTTAAATTCTTTGATTGCTCAAGAACAAGTAGATGTGAACTTTATCTCTAGAAACAATTTCAATAACAATGCTTATAGGAGTAATTTTGGTAGCAATCCTAGACAGTTCCCCTCTAATTCTTATGGGAACAACAATGCTTATCCTAGCACCAAGAACTCCACTACTGAACTAGAGATTATGCTTAAAGATTTCATCACTACCCAAAAAGCCTTTAATAAGAGTGTAGAAGAAAAACTAAACAAACTAGATGATCTCTCTTCGAAGGTAGACCATTTAGCCCATGAGGTAGAATTGCTTAAAATTAGAACTTCTCCTCTTGAGGAGAGGAAGGTCACTCCTATGAATGCTATTCAAGTGCAAATTAATGAAAACATTAGGATGTTGGCTAAACTTAAAGAGAGATGGGCTAGAGAAAGGGAGGAAGAAGATATAATTAAGAACCTTCCTACCCACCACACTGTTGCTACTATCCAAGTTGTTGAGGATATTCAAACTCTTAGCACCCAATGCACTCCTGGTCCCAATGGACCTATTAATGGTGATGCTAAGACCATAGAAACTACCAAACAAGTGAACCTAAAGGACACCACTACCACTTTACTTGATAGTAGTGACCTTGATTTTGACAATTGCACTCTTACCGAAGTTATTGATTTCCTTCACAAGATGTCTAGAGATCCCCGCACTAGCACGCTTAACCTTGCCTTCACAGAGCATATCACTAATGCTCTCATCAAAGCTAGGGAGGAGAAACTTAGAGTAGAAGCCTCCATACCTAGAAAACTAGAAGATGGTTGGGATCCTATGATTAAAATTAAGATGAATAACTTCTCTTGCTATGCTTTATGTGATGTTGGAGCTAGTACCTCCGTTATGCCCAAAAGAATATATGACATGCTTAAATTGAAACCTTTTGATTCTTGTTCTTTTGGTGTTCGTCTTGTTGATTCTTCCATAAAGAAACCTTTGGGGAGGATCGACGATGTTCTTATCATTGTCAATGATAATTATGTTCCCGTTGATTTTACTATTATGGACATTGAGTGTGAACCTTCTTGTCCAATTATTTTGGGACGTCCTTTTCTTCGCACCGTTGGTGCCATCATTGACATGAAAGAGGGGAATATAAAATTCCAATTTCCTCTCAAGAAAGGGATGGAACACTTCCCTACAAAGAAGATTAAGTACCTTTTGAGTCCGTTATACGGGCTAGCTATTCTTTTACTCTTGATAAAACTTGATCTCTTTGCATTATGCCTAGCTTAAAGGCATAAAAGAAAGCGCTTTTGGGAGGCAGCCCACATGAATAAAATTTTATATTGCTTTTGTTGTGTTTTGATGTTGTTACTACAGTAGCATCATCATTGTATCTTTACTTTTCAGTTTTGTGCCAAGTGTAGCCTCTGATTGCAAGAAAGTTCAAAAGTTGTGACGTGCTGTCCAGGAAACAGATTCTGTCCTTGGATAGAAAAAATCGTATAAAATCACCAGATCATCTCTTTGGTCTGAATTTTTTTGACAGCGTGCTCTATACAATTGTCTTCCGGGCGTATGTTCTGAGTTTTTTTATTAGAGTTGCAGAAGTGCCCCGAAAAAATCAATTACTACCTGCTGTTCTGTTTTTCACAGATTCTGTCCTGTTTTGCCTTTCCTTCATTTTGCAAACCTTGAGCTTGCTTTTTCTTTGCAAAAACCTTTTGGCAATCTTGAGAAACAGTAGACCTTCAAAAATATCCTTATTTCCAGCAAGGAACAATTATATTATTATGGGTACTAACCTCGCTAATCAGATTATGCTGAGTTATGTATGAAGGGAGTTTTCAAGTGTGCGAGGGAAGATGATAAAAAGATTCAGGAGTGTCAAACGCTCAAGCTTGGGGATGCCCCCATGCACCCCCAAGAAATATTCAAGAAGACTCAAGCGTCTAAGCTTGGGGATGCCCCCGTGCATCCCCTTCTCCATCAACATTATCAGTTCGTCTTTCGTTCCACTATATTTTTATCACTTCATGTGTTATGTGCTATGCTTGGAGCGTCTTGCTTTTAGTTTCCTTTTTAGTTTTATTTAGCTTTTCATAACGAGTCGGAACTCAACTTTCTTTGTGTGGGAGAGAGACATGCTCCACTTCAACCTAGAACATAACATAGAATTTTCATGTCTATCTTTGCTGTGTGTGTTCTTTGTCTTTCAATAGCTACTATCATGTTTAGCTCTTAGTTTTCATGCTTATCTTTTTAAAGAGCTTTTGTTTAGTTGGTAGTTGGAACTCTCTTTATTTATCATGCTTATCTTATTAAGAGAGTTGGCTTCTGTTGCATTGGTCGATATGTCTATGATAAAAATGCTACGTGCATAACGGTGCTTAGTAGTTCATGTTTTCTTATGGTTAGTCTCAAATAGCTGGGGGGTTCCCAATGTGTTATTGGAGTACCAACATGATTTGTTTGCCTACGATGTGGTATGGTTTAGTGATATCTTCCTTCAAGAATTTATTTTGATTGACTTGGCGTATGCTCACGCATATTTAAGACTGTAAAGAAAGTCTGTCAAGCCTTGATGATCTTTTATTTCTGAGTAGTGATATAACTTCCATGCCTGATTCAATGTTGCTTTGTCGCTCTGCATGATTATGACCGTCATTGCTCTTTTAGTTGGTCGCTCCCAGTCTTTTGCTAACCTCCACCTGTACTAAGCGGACTGACTGCTTGTGCATCCAAATTCTTTTAAACCAGTTATGCCATATGAGTCCACCATACCTTCCTATACATGGTATTTACCTGCCATTCCTAACGAAGACTTTCATGTACCATCTCGAAATTATTCAAAAAAGCATTTCTCTTTTGTGCCTCTGTTTTAGCTGATGAGGAAGTAGTAGTTAATTCATGATCTTTTTAAGTTGGACAAGCTTCACCCCGGGATTGCATGTCTAATGTGCAAACCCATAATACAAGAAGGAACTGGCAAAGAGTGCGCCCGGCTCAAAATTAATATAACAAAAAAACCCTCCTTCACGCTTTGTTCATGAGAAATCTGAAAACTTTGGCAGTGATAAACAAAGGAGATTAAGAGGATGTGATCGTCCTCATTCGGGAGCCGTTCCTCGAAACTTGTCCATCTCAAGAAGTGATTGAGTTGTCTGCTAGCATTCGTTGACGAAACATGCATATCCAAAAAAATAATTATTACCTCTGTTTTTAAAACCAAGAGCTCTGGTACATGTTTTGTCTTTGTTTACGACCACGGGTTTTCAACTTCGCCAACAAAAGCCACGGTTCGAGAGTCTCCACTTTCTTTTAAAAGCACCAACTACTAAGAGCATGATTGTCATTCTGAGTGTAATGTGCATTGTCCCAAAGTAGCATTGTCTTTTGCATGATTATGATATCGTTTATTCTGAAATCATTGTATCTAGTCATCACTTAAACCTTGGAGGTGCCCCTGCATTTATGTTTTGCTTCACTAAAGGGGTCAAGCGAGATACCACTTTATCATATTTGCACACCATGCTCATTACAAATCTATTTGATGTTTCAGTATCATATTGTAAAACTTCCAGTTCTTTGTGATTTTCTCATAAGGCAACTTAATTACTACAGATTCATTGACTCAGTAAGCTTTTGTCATATGACTATGAAAAGTCCTATATGGTTAATAGCATGTCACCACAGAAATTATTCTTGTTATCATTTACCTACTCGAGGACGAGCAGGAATTAAGCTTGGGGATGTTGATACGTCCAAAACGTATCTATAATTTCTGCTTGCTCCATGCCTCTTTTGGGTGATATTGCTATGATATTTATACACTTCCATACACTTTTGATCATATTTGGACTAACCTATTAACTCAGTGCACCCCAGTGTCAGTTTCTGTTTTCTGCTGTTTTTGTATTTCAGGTTTTCCCGTCACGTAAACTGCCAGAAAAATCCTGGAAAAATTATATAAAAAATCAGCGTTCCGGAAGCTTCCACACGGCCGAAGTAGGGCCGGAGGGGGGCCACCAGGGCTCCAGGCGCCCTGGTGGTGCGGCCCCCCTCCTGGCCGCGCCGGGGGGGCGCCTGGGCCCCCCAGGCCTCCGCTGATGCCCCCCTTTGGCATATATTTAACACGCGTCCCGAAATCCTCGAGGACGGAACCCTTTTTCGCGATCTCATCTCTGTTCCGCCGCCGCCGCGCTTCCAAGATCGGGAGCACCAGGAGAACTCTTCCCGGCACCCTGCCGGAGGGGAGGATCACCACCGGGAGCCTCTCCACCACCATGGACGCCTCCCGGATGAGTTGTGAGTAGTCTCCCTTGGACCATGGGTCCATGACTAGTAGCTATGTGATGTTCTCCTCCCCTTCTTGTGCTTCACTAATTAGACCTCGTGAGCTGTCCTACATGATCGAGGCACATATGTAATCCTTATGCTGTTGCTATGTTGAGTTTGCTGGGATCCGATGGATTGTGAGATTATGTTCAGATTGTGTTTGAGTAATATATTTGATTTACCTCTTTTATATTTATGTTCGTAAGTAATTCTTGCATGTTCTCCGTTGCTATTTATTGCTTTGGCCAAGTAGTAGGTAGTGACTCCAAGAGGGAACGTTATGCTCGATTGTGGGTTCATGCCCCTCGATAACTAGCTTGAGTGACAGAAACATGAGTCTAGGGGATGTGATGTTGCCACAAGGAGGAAAACAACGGTGCTTGTACTCGCGGGTGCAAGGATTGTTTACTTTACGCAAAGTTCTTTTAATGCAGTTGTCTGTTGCTTTGAGTTTACACTATGGGTGGGACTCGCAACTTAATACCAGCGAGATGTTCTGGATATATATCTCAAGGTGGATGATTAGTAGTAGATGCAGATGGATTTCGGTCTACTTACCTTGGCGTACCGCCCATGCTTTGAACCTCTACCTTTCTTGCAACATAGTTAGCATTGGTTTGCGCACATAATTCTGTCAATTGCCCAGCTGTAATTCGTTTACCTCACATAGCTGTTTTATCGTCTTTTGGGAGAGAGACATCACTAGTGAACATCATGGGACACCGGTCCATATTACCATCACTGATCACATCCGCTATTTACTTTCCGCTTTTACTTACTAGTTGCAGCAATACCTATCACCATTATCTCTTGCGTTTGATCCTTTGTAAACGACAAGGCCGGAGGGATTGACAACCTCTCTGTACTCGTTGGGAGCAAAGTTATTTGTATCTGTGTGCAGGTCCAAGTTGATTGCTAAGTATCTGGCGCCGTTAGCAGTTGACACCTTCTTGTTGAACCTTGGAGTCTCAGGGGAAATCGATCCTTGGTATCTTTGCCAAGGGAAAACTTCCGCTACACTGCATCTCAAACCTTCCACTTGGGGTAACCAACGAGGGGCGAGAAGCCATCACACCCCTGCAGGGAAGTTAATCTATTCGAATAGCCGTGTCCCTCGGTAAAAGGACGACCCGGAGTTGTACTCTGACCTCATGATAACTAGAACTGGATACTTAATAAAACACACCCAGACAAGTTTCAGATATAACTCGGTGGTCGCTCTCTCACAGGGTGATGTGCGGGAGGATCGCCGGGTAGGATTATGCTATACGTTGTTCTTGGTGAACTTACCATCTATTCTATTCTACTGCTGCAAGACGGAGGCTGCCAGAAGCGAGGATACTTGCTACTTTCCAGCTACCCTCCTCTACTGCTGCAAGATGGAGGTGGCCAGAAGCGTAGTCTTCGATTGGATTAGCTATCCCCCTCTTATTCTGGCATTCTGCAGTTCAGTCCACATATATTACCCCCCTTACACAGATATCATTGCATATGTAGTGTAGATCCTTGCTTGCGAGTACTTTGGATGAGTACTCACGGTTGCTTTGCTCCCCCTTTTCCCCCTTTTCTTCCTTTGTTCTCGAATGATGCAACCAGGTAGTGGAGTCCAGGAGCCAGAGGACCTCGAAGATGTTTCTATGTGGAGTTCGGCTTCGAGGAGTAGTTAGGAGGTCCCAGGCAGGAGGTCTTGCCTTTTCGATCGTTGCTACTTTTGTGCTAGCCTTCTTAAGGCAAACTTGTTTAACTTATGTCTGTACTCAGATATTATTGCTTCTGCTGACTCTTGTGTTTTCGAGCTTATGTATTCGAGCCCTCGAGGCCCCTGGCTTGTAATATAAAGCTTGTATTATTTTAATTTGTGTCTAGAGTTGTGTTGTGCTATCTTCCAGTGAGTCCTTGATCTTGGTCGTACACATTTGCGTGCATGATTAGTGTACGGACAAATCGGGGGCGTCGCAGAGACCATGCATGCTTTGCTTGTTGCACCATGTGAGCATATGCCGACGTAGCTTGTTTTCCATGAGGAAGAAGCACCAGTTTCCCTTTCACATGATCCGCATCAGATTGTTGCTACAGGCTGCTCAGTGTGTCAACGTAGCTAAGCAGGAAGCGTCGAGAGGACTCGATGTCCGGCGGCTTCTTGTTGTGGACGATCTCATTCCGCACGTGCGAACACCTCCATAGAGTCATGAGGAGGCACATGCGATCATAGTCGGAGAGGTCAGCGAGAACCGGAAGTAGCCATTCCGAGCCCTCGTCCTTCACTGAGCGTATATCCGGTAGGTTCCAGTGCTTTCTTTGACACACCCAATTATAACAATGATATTAATGTGCTCCATCAATCTTCTTTGGCGGCTGATAGGCGCCGGCAGTCCGGCTGAATTATTGGGACAGATGTGCCCCAACCCGTAGCCGCATGATTCTCTCTTCTTCAGTGAGGCATTTTCTTCTTTTTAGAAGAAAAGGCTTCCATCGCCCTACCATGAAGCACCTCCCGGCGCGCTCGTCTATCGCTGCCCTCGCCGCCGGTAGCGTCGTTGCTGCCGGCCACTGGTCGCCACCATCACTGTCGGTCGCTGGCGCCGCCGCCTCTTAGCTTTTTAGTCGCTTCCCCGTTGCATCCATGTTAAGCTCATGCACGCCGACCACAGAAACAAAAACGTTCATTGCCGGGGTTGCACACCACCCAGTTTAGCATCAATGGCGACAGCGGCCGGAGGAAAAGGCCGGTGAGAACAAAAAAAACTTGTGCATTTTGTTCCAGTAAAAAACATAGCACGGTGGAAGCAAAAAAAAAGTTGGGTCCCACAAAAAAAGAACATGGTGGAAGCAAAAATTGGAGCAGTTTCCAGTACAGAAAGATGGTGGTAGCAAAACAATTTGCTAGATCCAGCTCCCGGTGATGCCCCTGGTAGCACTCCGGTGCCTGGTTGCCGCATCTTGTGTCCCTCTCCACACCCAAAAGTTGCAAAACGCTCCCTCTCCACATCCAAAAGTTGCAAAACGCGCGGGTCGTAGCATCCCGGGTGGCTAGTTCCAGCTCTCGGTGGTGCCCGTTGTAGCATCCTGGGCACCGGTTGTAGCACCGCCCCGCCCCCTCCAGTCTAACTTGCCGCTGTGACCCCTGCAAGGCACCGCGATCACCAGTTCCAGCAAACCAGTATGCGGTAGCAACGGTGCATGCCTGGTTGACACTCATCCCACAACGATTGCAGCAGCCCTCTTATCCGGTTTGTTCGTGATCGGCACCCTTAGAAGCGGAAAAACGACGATAGAAGGGAGGCATGGTGTGGCAGGTGGGGCACGAGCAAGGATCGATGGAGGTGGAAGGAGAGGAAGAGATAAGAACGAACCAGCGAAAGTATGGGAGGATAAGGTTGAATGCGGTTTGCACAAGGTTGAATGCGGTTTGCACAAGGCCCACCCCGAAAGACGTGCTCTATGTGCATGCGTGTAGCACATGACGAAGACGAGGCCAACAGAAGTTTCGACCGGTGCGCATAATCTAACCATTTCCGATCTTCTTTATTCAATTGACTTTGTGATGAGGATTTTCATTGTCCGGAAGGACACACCAAAGAGGTCCACCACACTAAGCATTGGCATCGAAGGACTTTGAATTTGACATGCTTTCTTTGACACACCGGTTACAACAATGATATTTGTGATGAGGAGGGTACAACTATAAAATGTGCAAACAATGTCTCTCTTGCACAAACACAAGAAGGTGCTAGTAAGAACGTGAAAAGAGGATTCATACTTGGTATTTCATGGAGCTGCAATGATACACTTTCCAAACCGATGACATGTTGTGTAATCTTAAACACTATGATTGTGAAAGAATGATAGTTAAGGTAACCCGCATGCATGATTTAGAGAAGCCGGAGTTATACAACTTCAAGATTATGCAACTACTTAATCTTGTGAAAGGATCCATGCAAAATCAATGAATTTTATCTTATTTCCCCTTCTTACCAGGGATCCTTACCAGGGATCCGGCTTGCCTGCTCCCTCTCCATTCTCCCATCCGTGCTCCCACTTCATCCTACGACAGTTTTTTTCCATTTTAATCTAATCATCCCCCTGACTTTAAAGGGGTGGGGCCAGGCCTTATTTGTTCCAATCAAATCAAGCCACGTATGCAGGAGTCTGTCCACGCACAAGGAGCAGGCAAGTCTTGTCCTCTTACCAGCTAAGGGCAATCTAGATATAGCACATCCAACCGATGCGCTCCAAAAAAACAAACAAAGAGAAGCTGAGCCAATCAGCACAACGTGGCTGATTCTAAAGATATGCACATGGACTACGCTTGTTTGTTTAAAACAGGACACCAATGACCCATCAATGCTTCCACTGAAAATCCAAGAAAACAAGACTTGCAGCCAGGGAAGCAATTTGACGAAAATTAAGGGCAGCACTTTAGCCGCAAGTTTACTGAATTGCATCACGACAGAAAGTCTGGCACCAATCATATCAAGTTCATGATGTTTGAGGTAAAAATCTATCATCACACCATAAAAGAGAGTTCTACTTCAAGGTTTATCCGATAACATGGAAACTGCAAACATCCTCTCCTGCTGCATTAAAGCAGCTGATGACTTCCGCACCATCTGAATCACTCATGGAGGATGCCCAGAATGTCCTCGTCTCTGTAGAGGAGGTACCTGAAAAGTTTCAGGTGCATTAGAAAAGGCAGATAAAACTGAGAATATAGGATGTAGGAGCAATGGTATCTGTGTCCTAATAAAGTTTAAAAAGTCAGATGAGTAAAAGTAGAACATGTTGTCACCCAAAAGTTTTGACAAAATGTTACATCTAACTAACAACAAAGAGCATGTGAAAAGTGGCATATTAATAGAAAGATCTGCTACCATCTTTACCAATAGCTTAAGTTTCAAATCACACAGTTAGATATTAGCACTTCCCAAGTAACACATCTGCTATCGCGGGGGCCAAAGGCGCAATCAGAGATTAAGCCATAAGATCCCACCCAGAAACTGGAAGAGTCGGGGGCACCTACGGAAGGAGTCTTCCCTCCATCGATTCAATGACAAAATAGCTCTATTGAGAGGGCCTTTGACAACCCTCTTGAATGTGGCTCGCTCCTAGTTTTTCTTCCCCCGCCCGTTCTATCTAGGCTGGTGGCTATACCAGATTTCGTGTCTGATCGAACTTGAAACTAGCCCATTACCTCCATGGAGGTGGTTATTTAAAAAAAAAAAATCACATTTTGGAGTTTCAAAAAATTCTACACATTCATAACATTATGGTGAGAGCTACACAAAAAAGAAGAATCCTGCATTATTAATAATGAACAGTGTTTGTACTGTTCACCAGTTTCAAATCGCAGTTCTGTGAACATGTATGACATTTTCCAGAATTTTTTAAAACTTCAAAATATGATTTGACTTTTTCAAGATAAAAAGCTCTATGGAGGTCGCCCGCCATTGGCATTTTGCGATCTGCTATCCAACTACATAATATAATTATTCAAGTTAAGGCAAAATGGCTTGATGTAGCAACACAGACCATGTGAAAGATTTTAGTACCAACTACCTAGGGGCTGTGGTAGCATTTGAATGAAGCATATCAGGTGGCAAAGTTAGTGATATACTGCTATTCACACCTCAAAAATCACTCACATATTACAAGTTGTGTCCCAATAGAATTCATTATCCTAAGTTGATGGATGGTATAATCAAATGCTGAAAAGGTATGAAAACAATTGTTTCTAACAGTGACGGAAATGTGCACTATGCTGCTGAATTAGGATGTTGCACATTGTTTTGCATCACACGCATCAAGTAAAACATCACAACACAACCAACAGAAGTAATACAGTTGTGAAATAAGTAACATACTCTTTCTCAGGAGCAAGCTTGACTTCAAGACCACCATACTCAGGCAGGAGCACATGGTCGCCTTCCTTGAGATCAACAGGGATCAGGTTCCCTTCCTTGTCACGGCTGCCAGGGCCAACAGCTATCACCTTACCAGAGTTCAGCTGGATTCACAAGAACATTCTCAAGTTATGAACTTATTCGACAATCAAATTATCAACGACAACTCTGAACTAGTGACGGAACCTTTTCTAGAAGATAACTAAAAAGAGTAATCAGTCAAGAACCGCTCAATTAAGTGCACTACTAATAGGACTGACCAGTCATGAACCGGTCAGTTAACTGCAATAATAATAGGAGTGATTTGACATGAACTGACCAGTTTAAGTGGACTGATAGGACTAAGAGACAGAACTGCAGTAAAACTAGAAAATCTAGCAGCATGACAAATGTGATAATGCAACATTTGTGGTAAAAATAAATTCTGTGGAAGCAGAACTGATGGCATCTTCACCAATTAAAATAATGTTGCTTAAACCAGATAATTCTAGCTAACAACCCGCAATACACAATGCAAATCTGAATCAGCAAATCTAGCCACACCCCCATCTGAACGAATTCCACAAGAAAACAATTTGCAAACCACACGACTGCGTATCTCTCTACCAAACAAGTAAAGACATCAGAATCATAGGCAATCCCCACAGGAACAGACACCCCACCTCTTCACAACTACTCCGTATGAACTATTGACGGAACGCTGTTCTCAAAGATAATGACATAATGCGGGATCATTAAAGTTCACAAGTAATAGCACCATGGGACAGAGCTATTGTGTAACTACAGCACCAACTGCGAAGCCGAAAAGTAAAACATTGGTTAAAATCGATTCTTTGTGGAATCAGCACAGATGTCAACTCTACTAATCAAGTTCCAATTGCTCAAATTAGACAATTCTAGCTTAGAATCTACCATCACAAAGCAAATCTGAGGCGGCCGGCCTAGCCACACCGCCCAACTGAATAATAATAACACAATAAGAACAACTTGCAACCTACACGACCGTCGCCCGGCCAAGATCTAAGCAGCCCCCGCACAGGATCCGCGCACAGGAGCAAGAAGAAGCAACATCTACCAGCGGCGGCACCAGCAAAGGGGGAGGCGAGAAGGGCGCGCCGTACCTGCTTGGAGGTCTCCGGGAGGAGGATGCCGCCGGCGCTCTTCTTGGGCTGCACCACCTTCTCCACCAGCACCCGGTTGAAGGACGGCATCAGACGCCTAATCGCCGCCATCGCCGCTGACGAGATCGGATGCCGCTCTTCTTCTTCTTGGGAAACAAGCAAGAAACCTCGACGCTTCCACACTCTTCGCTTTTCGCCTCCGGGATGGTGGGGTTTAGGGTTTTAAGAGGGGAGGCGCGGCCGCGGGCGCGGTCAAATGACCGTCCTGCCCCTGCCAGCCCTAGAATGTTCCCGCCCGTGGGCCAGACCCAGCCGCGCGGTGCTTACTACGGCCCAGTAAGGGCCCGTTAGCGTAGGCTTGAGCCCACAAGGCGACGGAGGGTCCAATCCAGCGCGCCGCCGCGAACTCCATTCCCTTTCCAATTTCCAACCTGCAGCTGCAGTCGCCGGCGGCGAGGAAGAGGAGGGGGCTGAGAGATGGAGGACGCTGGCGGCAGGAGGGATCGGAAGCGGGAGCAGGAGGAGGACGACGACTTCGTCTGCCTGGATCCGTCCTTCTTCATGAACCGCAAGTAGGGGTTCTGCTCTCTCTCCACCCTCTCTGACTGGGTTTACTGTTCTGATGAATTGCGGCGGCGGTGGCGCGTCGGCTTTGCCGGTGAGCTGAATTGGAAGCTTCTGTGCTGATTCCGTTGCTTGATTTGGGCAGCTACGAGATGAAGACCTTCACCTACGGCTCCCAGGAGCTCCAACTCCTCTGCCTCAGCTCCGCCTGCAGTTAGTGCCCCGCCCTTTGCTCCTTCCTTGCCGTTTAAACTTGCTAGCTAAGCTCGGGGCAGTTCGATAAGCCTGTTGCGACGGTGAATTGGCAACGGGGTGTCTTGCTGCTACCTGCTAGCTTTTTCCGTGTAAAAATCTACTAGGAGCAGGGATAAGCGTGGAGGTTTCTTAGTTTAGAGCAGAAATAGCAGATGGTTGGTTGAACCTGAACATTGTGCTACTCAAGTTAGTTGCCAATGCTTTTGTGTCGACAATAACAAGTTGTTCAATCCAGCATTGTTTGCGTAGTAGCCCTAAATAATGCTCAGTGTTATGTTCTATTACATGTTGTTTCATTTTGGTCAGTGAATTGCTGCACGAATGCTTCAGGCACTGGCAGTCTGTTCTATACTTGTTTACTCGATGAGGTGCTGATCACAATTTTAGTAGAGTACCGCAATAACAGCTGTACCAGTTGTAACTGCCTGGTTTCTGTTTGTGCAGTTACAGCTTAGGTAATGTTAAATCTGTCGAACATGGAAAATACGTTTGTGGCATGTGGTTTGTGCATTGTCTTCTCGTTGTCTGTGTATGTAGCAAATACGGGTTTTCATTATACAATCATGTGGCTTTAGGACCACTTTTACCTTGTCTTGTTTGGGGATCCTTCCACTGAGACGGTTCCATAGTACACGGGGACGTCAAAAGGCCCACGTATCACATGATCAAAGTAATGAAGGGTCACATTCATATTTGCTGTCACTAGGCGAGGTGACTCTTACCCTTGCTTCATTCTGTCCTTCGTGTCTACTTCTACAGCCAGAGGCATTTACACAAATGTTCTTAACGAAGGAATTCTCATTTAAGTGGTCACAGTGCTATCCAGTGTCCATCAGTTGAAAAAAAAATAGAGCTGACCATGCTACACTCAAGTTCTGTTGCATCTGTACAGTGAGATATGTGGATGGTCTTATTTAAGTCTCATGGTTAGCACACTAGCTTGTCTGGCATTGTATAAGGGAATGGAGTATCTGCTTAACATGCCGCCACCACTAACAAACATTTCGTTGTTTGGTGCAGCTGATTATGATCTTACTGGACAGTTAGTATGGCCAGGTGCTGTTCTGATGAACACGTACTTATCTGAACACCCTGAGACTGTGAAGGGGCGTTCATTAATTGAGTTGGGATCTGGGATCGGTGAGAGAATTCTCTATCGCATTCACTTCAAATTGTGATCTTACAAACACTGACACTGTTGTGACTTGCTAGGCATTACCGGCATATTGTGCAGCCGTTTCTGCAAAGAGGTGGTATTGACTGATCACAACGATGAAGTTCTAGAGGTAAGATTTAAACCTTCAGAATCTTCCAGTTTGACATTTTATAGAATGATTTTGAGACTTTCACATGATTTTTAAGATCTCGAATTACTTGTTATAGCAAGTTGTGTATCTGATATACATTGGGTTTATAGACACCAACATTTTTCAGTCTATGGGAGTGTTATGGCGCTGCTAGAGGGAGGGTGCGAGAGGGCCGGCCGGGGGCCTTTTGCCCACGGCCGAGCAAGAGGGAAGGGATTTCCTTCTTAATTATTGCTTGATTAGATTGATACAACTCCTCTCTTTATATAGAGAGGTTTACTTGACTCCCAAGCAAGGCTTACTTGACCCCTAAGCAAGCGACCCTTATCTCTAATTAACCCTAAGACTAGCGGGCTATACCGCCAGCCTAGGCTCATGACGTACTCTAACACTACACCCCACCCGGACATGCAGCTTGTCCTCGAGCTGCAGCCTAACCAACTTATAACCATGACTCGACGCAACACAAACCTAACACCTAAAAACAAGCCTTTTACATCTCGGCTTGTTTTATTACTCTCAAGATTGGGACGCTTTATTTTGGAACCCTTAACAAAAAGTGGACACCATCCGCATGTCAGACATGAATGTGTCCAGCCACCTGGATCCCATGGACACCATATGGACCAAAGGAGTGCATGTGTATGGCCACCTGGAAGTGGTCGCAAGAGCGACCAGCAGAGGCGCCCTCGCGGCGGCCGGCGGCGGAATGCAGTGGTGCTACGCGGTGCGCTCCTATCGGTGACACCATGCCTTCTCCCCGCTGAACGGCTGTTGGTCTGCACCACACAAAGAAGAGTGGAGGGCTTTCGGTGGAGAATGGCGAGATCGAGGTCCTCTGCGCAGCGAAGTGCAACTGGGAGGAGTGGAAGCTGCATACCACGCATCTCCCGCACACGCCGACGCACTAGGAGGCCGCGCACAGCAGCCTGCAGCCTCATCGCCACCGACACGTGGCGGGTAGAGATCCAAGCCGGAAGCGATGACGGCGACGGCGGAAATTTGATCTGCTGGATGGGGGCGCCCTGGGGAAGCGGTGATGGTGACGGCGGGAACTTGATATGGTGGATCGGGACTCCCGCCGGCGCGGTCGATGCGGGGCCGGAGCTGACCGGCGGTGGCTGCTGCAGCTGCAGCGGCTGCTGCGGTGCCGCGCAGGGCAGCGGCTGCTGCGGCGGAGCGCCGGGCGCGGCGGAGGCCGCCAGGAGCGGCGGCTGCCACTGCAGCCAGGGCGGGGCGGTGGTGGAGGTGGATGGCAGCTCCAGCTGTAGCGGCTGCTGCGGCGGAGCGCCGGGCGCGGCGGAGGCCGCCAGGAGCGGCGGCTGCCAGGGCGGGGCGGTGGTGGCGGTGGATGGCAGCTGCAGCGGTCCGGCGAGCGCGGCGGAGGCCGCCTGGTGCGGCGGCTGCCACAGCAGCCAGGGCGGGGCGGTGATGGCGGTGGATGGCAGCTCAGCGGCCCGACGAGCGCGGCGGAGGCCCCCTGGTGCGGCGGCTGCCGGGGCGGGGCAGTGGATGGCAGCTGCAGCGGCCCGGCGAGGGCGGCGGAGGCAGCCTGGTGCGGCGGCTGCCACAGCAGCCACGGCGGCACGATGGCGGCGATGGGCGGCGCAGCCGGGTGCGGCGGCTGCCACGGCGGCGATGGGCAGCGCAGCCGGGTGCGGCCCATAGGACCCGGCCAAGAACAGACTGATCTCCTGGACCACCTGGGTTAGGTCCCGCAGCGTCCCGGACACCTCCGGGGTGAGGACGGCGGGGGCGGGCGCGACGGAGGATCCCGGCGCGGGCAGGAGCGGGGTGACGGTCGTGGTGGCCGGCAGCGGAAGAGATGGGTTGGACGGCGGTGAAGACATGATCGAACCGAAGCTAGCTGATACCAAATTGTTATGGCGCTGCTAGAGGGAGGGTGCGAGAGGGCCGGCCGGGGGCCTTTTGCCCACGGCCGAGCAAGAGGGAAGGGATTTCCTTCTTAATTCTTGCTTGATTAGATTGATACAACTCCTCTCTTTATATAGAGAGGTTTACTTGACTCCCAAGCAAGGCTTACTTGACCCCTAAGCAAGCGACCCTTATCTCTAATTAACCCTAAGACTAGCGGGCTATACCGCCAGCCTAGGCTCATGACGTACTCTAACAGGGAGCAATCATCCAGTGCACTGCTATATCTTCAAATGCTAGACCTAGAAATTCAATTCATCAATCATAAATGATGCAGGCATTGCACCGCATTAACATTTTCAGTCTTTCCGGCAACAATCATCCAATGTACTGCTATATCTTTAAATGCTAGAACTAGAAATCGACTTCATTGATCATAGATGATACATGCTGCACATGCCACACTTGAATCTTTCCTTGGACATAAGCTTTACATCTATTTCGCAGATTATAAAGAAAAATATAGAGATGCAGTCATCTTCTGGCAATGCGGATGGAGGTTACCACTTTGTAATTTGCATCTTATTACTATGTTTCATTGCTCTGACATTAGTTGAAATGAAACTATCCAGAAATTGGATCTGAACTGATACTTTTGTTGCAGTGCTGACTGCTGAGAAGCTAGAATGGGGAAATCATGATCATCTAAGCGATATCATTGAAAATCATCCTGTTGGATTTGATCTCATTCTTGGAGCCGATATCTATATCCTTCTAACTTTTCTATGTTCCTGTGGTTATTTTCAATTCTGACCCTTTCTTTTTCCATTCCTTATGCATATATCAATTGCTGCATTTCGTGGACCTTGACTCGCAGAAAGCTTCCAGCAAGCGAGCATTCCATGTCTCTTTGATACTGTGGAGAAGCTTCTTCGTATGCAGTCCAATAAATGTAGATTTATACTGGCTTATGTATCACGAACCAAAGCGTATGTACTTTTTTTACCTCATTATCTATGTATTTTTTTTTTCATCTCATTATCTCCCTGCCCAAGACATATACGAGTAGAGTTCTGAATGCGTTCTAGGAAAAAGGTACAGATAAATGCTGTCCATCATGATGTGCCAATTGCACTAAGGAATTGCTGACATTATAGTTGATTATTACATCATATTCGCATTTTAGTTCTCCTTGCTTTATTCGTCAAGAATAACTACTCGCCCGGTTCTTTGATCATTATGCTGCATTGACTAATGACTAATCTGTGTATTTTGGGTTCGCCCATATGAGTGTATGATATGCCATTTTGAGTATCTTTGCTTAAAAGGTAGATGAGGCACTCATGGATCAAACTGCCTAAAGATACATTATTAGTCAGATTAGAAGGTCCTAAGAAGTACTCCCTCCGTTTCTAAATATATGACTTATTAGAGATTTCAATACGGGCTACATACAGATGTATATAGACGTATTTTAGAGTGTAGATTCACTCATTTTACTCTGTATGTAGTCCGCATTCTTAAAAAAACCAGAACGTTGCATATGCTAATGAGCGCTGATCCTTAACTCTAAAATGCACACGCTGTGATGCACTCGTACATAAAGATAAGAGATTTGCTGAAAATTCTAAATTCGGAGTGACATGTATTTATGTAGAGCTACAGAACCTCTGCGGATTTGCAGACAAGCAAAGTGTCATGTTGCCCATTCTCTTATCAGTCTGTCGCATGCTCAAGATACACTGCACCTGCTAGTTCATTCCTTGTGCAAAAATGATTCTCGAAATGCGTTCCTGAGAATATAGATGTACAGGATGGTTCGGAGTAGTTTAGATTATCATTTACTGACAGCTACAATTGGTAGCATACTGACATGTACTTGGCATGGTCAGAGTGTCCTATTAGTAAAGCTTGCAATACAAGAGCAACTGTTAAACAACAGATGGCCTGTTTTTTTGTTCCTGAGATATTATGTCCGGTTATCCCAGCTTTGTCGTTCATACTTTTGTGAAGATTTTTGCTAGGTCGTCAAAACTCGTAGTACAAGTGATGTCTTAGAGCAACCGTAATATTTTAATAGGCCACTGATGTTTGCTTCAAATTTTTCTCTCTTATTATGTTCTGCGACTACTTTCTTTATTTGTTCTATTCTTTTATACTGATTCCAGTATTAATCGCATCTTTTTTACATGATGATGTGTATATTCTCTTAACTAAGATGCTTCTCTTCTCGATATGACCAGCATGGACGCACTGGTAGTGAAGGAGGCTGAAAAACGCGGAATGCTCGTCGAGGAAGTGGCCGGGACAAGAACAAGCATCACAGATCTCGAAGGTGTCATATTCGACATCACCCTCAAATGACGCCTGCGATGTAATGCTTGGGTGACAATTCCATCAAGACATGTGGAGCCTCCTCCTATCAGGAAAGCCAATGTTACCGCCTGCATGATCTGCTGCTGGGCTGGCCCTGAACATGATGTGGTCTCTAGTCTGCATCTCTCCACTCCATGGGAGAAAACAGTACAACACTAGCATCAGTCCTGATATGGCGCTGATTGATTCAGGGCAACTTTGAAATGATTCGTCGGTTCATGGCCCCCTTTTCGCTAAATCAAGAAGCGATTCAGGTCACAGCTTTTTTTCCTATACCGTCTATCAAGTACCAATGAGATGACCAGGCACTGATGAAAGTCCTTGCTGATCGAGAGGATTCAATCAAGAAGGAGCTGCCAGAAGCAGTTGCATCATATAAACTTGACTACTTGAGAGGTGCTCGCTTGCAGTCGCAGGGCCTGAAAATGCTCTGGACCGCCATGGGCTCGTGCTTGGCGCCACCTAGGTAAACACCAAGACCCCCACTGGATGAATCGATGAATCTTCATCACCCCAGCCCTGCATTGTCCTGCGATGCTCCCATGCCAGGTTGCCGATGCATGCGAGGTGGATCCAAAATTATGGGTTGTTCTTTAGCCTGTTCCTCGCCCTCGCCACGTAGCGAATCTCGCCGCGACAACTCGTCAAGGCCTGCCCTAGTCAGCAGAGCAGGCCTTGTCACGGCGGCAAGCCGACGCGGCGTCGTCGGCTTTGCTTTTTCTTATTTCTTCCTAGCTCGGAAGCAGCCAGTCCAACATTTGGAGCCATCGCTAACGCTGATGCTGCCAAGAAGAGGGGAGGTCACGAAGCTGTGCCGGATCCCGTTGTTAACGCTGATGCGTTGCACTGGACCGGCATTCCGCTACAATCCGAAACCGGACTGGACCCCGGTCTGCTTCTGAAACAGTAGAAAACGTTGGTTGTTTTCGATTACGGGGAGATGCAGGCACGTACAGGAATAGTACATCTGTGTGAATACCATTGACGATGAAGAATCTCTAGCCCCACAGACCCCCAGCACCTATTGGCCACACAACAACACTTTCGCTTCTCTGTTTTTTTTTTTGAAACAAAACTTATCTAAAAGCTGCCAAAATCGTAGGCAGCTTGCTTGCTAGCGGCGTGCAAGGATCGCATGAGCAATTCCTTGTGCTAGTTCTTTTAAATGGTTCGCTGGTGGGGGCAGGTTGGCGATTGGAGGTTGGAAATGGTCCCATGCTGCAGCAGATGGAAAGAGTAGTGGCCATGGATGGAGTCCAAGAACCCTGCAACCACTACGTTGCAACCAACACGAGTAACGAAAGCTCCATTCGGATGCCCATCTTGTCTAGCCTCATAACTTTGGCGAGCGAGATCAACGTCTGGGTTTATTAACCAACAAGTTTGGTCATGAAAATCAGCATCACGCTTTGGATACCGTACCCGAGCGAGTGATCTTCTCTGAGTCGCCGGCATCAGTCAACTTAACTTATAGTCGCAATTGCAATGTGCCCCGTAGATTAACCAGCGCCTCTCGTTCACTGGCCATGATTGGATCGCAGCTAGTGGTATCTTGCAGCCTCATCATCAGACGAGAAAGGCATCAGGATTTGATTGGCTTCTTTCTTTCCTGGCTTTTCCACAGCCGCCGCATCCGATGCTTGGGGCATGCAGGTGTCAGTCACTCACACAGTCAGGTCAAATTGGGGGCCAGGAAAGGAGTGGCGCCCAATCCAAGCGCCTGAAAGGGTGTACAAAAAGAAGAGCAATTTACTGGGCACTGAGGGTAAAGTAAAAGTGGGGGAAAAGAGGGTGGCCACTCTCTTCACCGTTGGCAGCATTGCCATGGCTTCACCTCTTCTTTTACTTGCTTTTTTGCAGGCACACTGTTGCCTGCCTATATGCTTGCATGTGTGTGGGTGTGTGTTTTGCAGAGATTCCTCCTCCATGAAGTGAAACACAAGATGAACATGAACACATAGAAGAAGAAGAGAAGGTTGATTGGCTGCCCAATGATTGGGCTGCATAATCCGGTAGTACTACCACTCCACATGAGAGGAGAATTTTTCCGCCACCATTACATTATGCCACTGAGCGCACATGCATGCCTGATTAGCTCGTACCCCTGTCTGTTTGTAAACTTTGTATAATGTGCCAGGCCTGACCAGCTGCATGAGGAAACCGTTAAGTTTTTCAGGCAGAAACGTAATGCAATGTGTCTCTCACCACGATGCCCACACGGTGAAGGTCACAGAAATACAATGTGTCTCTTACCGCAACGGCCACACGGTCACAGCCGCAGAGGATCCTTGTCCAGCAATTGCACATACGCATAGTGCTATACATGTAGCAGCAGCAGCAGTGAGTACCAAACTCAACTCAGGATGACCAGAGACCCAACTGATAAATACAAGATGTTGCTTCTGTCTCGCTGTCTGTTTGCTTGTGTTAATAGCAAGGGCCGGTGGCAACATCCCTGTCAGTTAGCACCAGCATGGTCCAGCCACAGGATGGATACACACATACATACACCCACACGCCTCAGGTTGCCAACTTAGCCTTCAAGGAGATCTCATCTGGCCGGAGACGTCTAGGCTACCGGCCGCCGTCGCGGTCTCGTCCACCGCCGGCGACGACCAGCCGCCCCTGCCGGCCGGTACGTGTATGATAGTCTGAGTTAGTGCTTGCAGATCAGCCATGACAAAAGGTTAATTCAGAAGCCTGCTTGTTTTCTTGTGCTGATGGATAGGTATAAATAATGTCAGGGAAGGGGAAGATGATGCCATGGGAATCTGGAAAGCGTATGTGCTCGACCCATAAGCTAATGGAGTTGTTGGTCACACGCATGGCATGACATGGATGCAGTGGCGGTGATGAAACCATGACCTCACACACACTGCCGTGTGCCGACCAGTGGAGGCTCATTGGCAAGCACCACCTCAAAAGTGTTCCTGCTCTTAATTGGGGCACAAGTTGATTAATTGACCTCGACATTTGTTTAGAAACATTCTAATGTACACACCGCGGGGCGGCGGGCTATCTTGCGAAGCAACCCGCCGCAAGCTGCGTTTTTCGGCGAAAGTTGCAGCCCAAACAAACACGACGGAAACCAACCACGGATGATGGGGCAACTAACCACGGACGACAGGATGAGCCTATGCTCATTTGACCATCCTATATATGCTTAGTTATGCTTATGCTTGGTGGTGTTGATCAGTTCAACTCCAAGCAAAGCATGATTACCTGTCAGGTGTAAACACCAAGCGAGGTCAATGGCGTTATGGGTTCATGACAGCGAGTTGCTGCTGTTGAGTGGAGGCTGGGGAGCAGTAGGCTGCTAGCGGTTGGAGGAACTGATCATGAAATTAAGAGGTTGATGCGCATCTCCAATGCAATGCAAGCTCACGTGAGCTGTGACGATGTAACTAGCGTGTGTGTGATGAAGATCTCCATGATCTAATTGGTTGCAACCGCAGGGATTTGTCTAGGTCGTTGTTAGGTTTGGACTGGGATTTAATACCTAATTAACCGTCATCTCTTCCGTCAGAGGTGGTCGGTCTGCGGGTGGGTGGTCGAATCTCGAGATTCGTCACCTAGTCTCGGCTACGAGTCGGGGAGACAGAGTTGCCGGTGAAAACCGTGCAGTTGGCAGGCGATGGCGGCGTTTTGCACCGTTACCATGATGGAGGCATCATCGTGTAACTGTTGTCGACCCACTCGTGTTGCTTCGGGGAAACCCTAGGATTTGGTCTTCCAGATCGGATGATGGCGGTACCGCGGTGTCGTTTCTTTCTTGGGAGCATCGTTTTTGGAGCAGCGCTGGGAGACAGAGGCAGGAGTTGGAGCGGGTTCGTCTTACACAGAGCTTCGGTGGAGCTGTCAAGTCATGCCTGGCCGACAGGTACCACGCTGAGTCATGCCTGGTTGGTAGGTGCTACGCACGACAGTGTTAGGTATTGATCTCCTCTGCTTTGGGCCCAACGGCCCATAGACCCTTAGATCCGCGCCCTGATCGGGGGCGCACAACCCATTATGGTTGTTGGGCCCCTGTGACCCGCGCTATATAAAGAGATGTGGGGGGTCGGAGCTCGATTCACGAGGTTGAACGACGCCACAAACCCCACCTACAAACCCTACCGATCTAGGGTTAGCGCGGTGCTCACGGGAAGCACCACCACCGCCGCCATCTCGACCTCACCTCCGGCCCCTACAACGCCATGGCCGGAGCTGGATCGAGTTCATCCGGCCACCAAGAAGGTAGGATACCGGAGTTCATCTAGCCTACAAGATCCAAGGGATCTATCATTGGTATCAGGCCATCTAGGTCTAGATGTATTCGGTACAAAGGAAATACAGAAAAGAAACCCCTCCCTCCCCAAAGAACCCTAGAAGGGCAAAGAACAAATCCTATACACGGATAAAGTCGCGCCGCCGCACGGCCGCGCCGTTCCTCTCGATCCCGAATCGCATCGGCATGCCGAGGATTCGGGACGAAGAACCACCGGGAGCTTCAAGCTTTTCGGAAAAGAAAAAGATAACAGACAAAAAAAAAAAGAAGGGGAGGGCACCGCGGCCACGCCATTCGACGGCGGCGCGCTTCCGCTAAGGGAAACGCACCACCGGCGAAGGGGAGGCAACGATGCCGCAGAGGAAGCCTCGCCTTGATCTCTCTCTTTTTTTTTCACTGGAAGAAGGGTGGAGAGGGAGGAAGGAGGAATGGAAAGGGGGCTCGCGCTAGGCGCGGTGGCCTCCGGCATCGTCGCCGGCCGCCAGGCCGTCCCCTTGGACGAACAGCAAAAGAACTTGGCAGAGGAGGCGCCGCTGTGCTTTCCTCTCCTTCTGCAACAGAGGAAAGAAGGGGGAAGAGGGAGGATGCGCGCGTGGCGCGGTGGCCGTCGCCGGCGGCCGGGGTGGCCGTCGCCGGCGGCCGGGGCGGCCGGCCGGGGGGCGCATCCCCTTTTCTCTCCGCCGCTCGAGAGGCAGAGGCGAGAGCGAGCGGCGCGGGGTGGGGAAAGAGTGCGAGAGGGCTGGTCGTTTCGGTCGGGCAGGGGTTTTTGTTCCACCGATCCACGCGGATGACCGTCCGATCCGATCCAGCGGTAGAGAAAGAAAACCTAATCCCGCCAGGCCAGCCGGGCCGAATTGAGAGGCAGGCCGCCGGGCGCGCTGGGCCGCGGGCCAGCCGCTGCGGGCGCTGCGGGCGCCAGGCTGCGAGGCCAGCTGGCCCGAGCCGCCCGCTGCGGGCGCGCGCGCTGGGCCGAGCCTGCAGCCGCCGCGAGCGCTGGGCCGGCCTTGCTGCTGCCCATTTCTTTTTTCTTTTTTCTTTTTCTGTTACTTTATTATACAGTTTTATTCAAAGTACAGAAAAAGAAAAGGAAAAGTATTTTTATAAAAAGTTCACGAATTTTATTCGTGTTTTTCCGCTGCGTAAAAAGTAATAGTGCTCTTTTTAACACAGAAAATAAAAGTACTATATTTTCTATAAGAGCATGTTTTATGAATATGATTATGTTATTATATATAACCAACGTTGTAAATAGCATGATCATATTTCAGTATTGAAAAATTAAAGATGCATTTAATTCTTATATTTGCCCAACGGTAATATAGTTTTTTTTTAAATGCTTAGACAATTATGTGTTTTAATTTAACCAACGTTAGATTCATACATATAATTGTTATATTGACATCACTTCATTGTGATTTCAGGAGGGTACCTCCTTATGAGTTGCTTAAAAGATGTTCCGACACTCAGGGGTGACAACTACACTGAGTGGAGGAAGAAAGTGGACATGGCATTTATTTGTGCCGATGTTGACTGGGTTGTGGAACAAGCACAACCAGTCAGACCAACAGAACCAGTAAGAGAAACTACTGATGATGACGCTGCATGGGCAAGAAAGAAGAGGGATTATGCCCCTCTGGAATTGTCTTATTCCATAGACAATCAAAAGTGGGTTAATGCGAATAAAAAGTGCATGGCCTTTGTAAAGAACACAATTGAGAACGCAATCGTGGGCTCAATTGAAGAGTGCACAGCTGTTGGAGAGCTGCTGACAAAGATAAAGAGCCAGTTTACTGGCTCTTCAAAGACATATGCCACCCAGCTGTTGAAGCAACTGGTTTCACAGCACTACACTGGGGGTGGCCATGGCATAAGGGAACACATCTTAAGGATGAGCAATTTGGCAGCGAAGCTCAAGCCCATGGATGAGGATCTGGAGATAAAACCAACTCTCCTGGTCCACCTGGTCATGGCTTCTTTGCCAAAGGAATTTGAGACATTTGTGGTGAACTACAACATGTCACCTGGAACATGGGATCTTGAAAAGACCATTGCCATGTGTGTCCAAGAGGAAGAACGGCTTAAAGCTTCACATGGTGGTTCTATCAACTATGTGAAGCAAAAGAAAAAGAATTTCAATGACAACAGTAAGGGTTCTCCCTCAAAGCCTCATGGGAAAGCTCCCTATCAGCGTCAAAATCAGCCAAAGCACTTTCCAGTGGACAAAGACACATGTCTCCACTGTCACCAGACTGGTCACTACAAGAAGGACTGTCCTGAATGGCTGAAGCATATTATGGCAAAGCAAGGTAATGATGTTGTTTCCTTGGTTAATGAATCCCTTTATACACAGTTTTCTAAATCCACTTGGTGGATTGATTCAGGAGCAACTGTTCACGTTGCTAATTCTTTACAGGGATTCCATTCGACCCGGATTACGCAAAGAAGAGAAAGAGGAATTGAAGTAGCAAATGGAATAAAAGCGGAAGTTGAAGCTATCGGCGACATCTCCTTGGAGTTAGCCGGTGGATTCAAGCTTCTACTTAGAGATGTTTTATTTGTTCCTTCATGTAATAGGAATTTGATTAGTGTTTCATGCTTGGACAAAGATGATTATGAATGTTATTTTGGACATGGCAAATGTGCCATATGGTTTAATAATGCTTATGTGGGTGATGCTTTCCTCCATGATGAGCTTTATCTATTATCACTTCGTGACAAAGTTTATTCTGTATGCAATGTGAATGAGCGTATTTCCGCGTCGAATAAAGAACAAAAGAAAAGGAAGAGAACTCACGACTCATCGAAATTATGGCACTGTCGTTTGGGCCATATTTCCAAGGGGAGAATAGAGATACTCGTTAAAAGTGAGATTCTTCCTCCATTAGAGTTCTCTGACTTAGAACAATGCATAGATTGCATTAAAGGAAAGTATGTAAAACAAATCAAAAAGGGTGCAAACCGTAGCACAGCAACACTAGAAATCATCCACACTGACATATGTGGACCTTTTCCGGTGCAAAGTGTGGATGGCTATGACTCGTTCATAACATTCACAGATGATTACTCTCGCTATGGTTATATTTATCCAATCAAAGAAAGATCAGAAGCGTTGGATAAATTTAAAATATTCAAAGATGAAGTTGAAAATCAGCATGACAAAAGAATAAAGATAGTAAGGTCCGACCGGGGGGGGAGAGTACTACGGTCGGCACACTCCATATGGCCAAGTCCCTGGACCTTTTGCAAAGTTCTTGCAGGAGACTGGCATAGTCGCCCAGTATTCAATGCCGGGCGAGCCTCAGCAAAATGGAGTAGCTGAAAGGCGTAACCGTACCCTTATGGATATGGTGCGCAGCATGATGAGTTACTCCACCTTGCCATTGGGTTTATGGATGGAGGCACTTAAAACCGCCATTCACATTCTCAATAGAGTACCAAGCAAGTCGGTGCCCAAAACACCGTACGAGCTGTGGACAGGAAAAGTTCCCTCCCTTCAACACTTCAGGGTGTGGGGGTGCCCCGCAGAGGCCAAAATGTTTAATCCAAACATTGCAAAGTTAGATCCAAAAACAGTAAGTTGCCACTTCATTGGCTACCCAGATAGATCAAAAGGTTTTCGTTTCTACTGTCCAGACAGATATACAAAGTTTGTAGAAACAAGACATGCTGTCTTCTTAGAGGACGACATGATGAGGGGGAGCTTGGTAGCTCGGAAAATTGATCTTGAGGAGAAGAGGGTGCATGCACCTAATCCGATCATTCAGGAGCCATTTTTCTCACTACCAGTTGCAACTCCACCCATGACAACTTTGGGAGAAGACCCGGAACCTGTCCATCAGGAGCCGACTGAACCCGTTGTTGAGCATGAAAGGGAAGTGCAACAGCAAATTTTAGAAGAAGTGCCAGACGTTGAGGCACATAATGTGCCAGAAACTGAGGCTCTTAGAAGGTCTACAAGACCAAGAAAGTCAGCTATTTCTACTGACTTTAAAGTTTATAACACAGAAATGGTTCAAATGGAAAAAGATCCCACCTCATATGAAGAAGCCATGAGAAGCTCTCATTCATCAGAATGGATGAAGGCAATGGAAGATGAAATGAAATCGATGAGTTCCAAAGATGTTTGGAACTTAGAGGAAATTCCTAAAGGAGCCAAAACAGTAGGCTGCAAATGGGTCTACAAAATTAAGTATGACTCTAAAGGGAATATAGAAAAGTATAAAGCTCGACTCGTGGCAAAAGGATTTACACAAAGAGAAGGGATAGATTACAATGAGACATTTTCTCCGGTCTCATGTAAGGATTCCTTCAGAATCATAATGGCATTAGTTGCTCATTTTGATTTAGAGTTACATCAAATGGATGTAAAAACGGCATTTCTCAACGGAGATTTAAAAGAAAATGTCTACATGAAACAACCCAAGGGTTTTATCATGGAAGGCAAAGAAGATATGGGATGCCGCCTGAAGAAATCCATTTATGGATTAAAGCAAGCCTCTAGACAGTGGTATCTAAAGTTTAATGAGACAATTAAAAGTTTTGGATTTAAAGAAAATGTTGAGGATAATTGCATTTATGCAAGGTTTAAAAATGGGAAATATATTTTCCTAATCTTGTATGTGGATGATATTCTGCTTGCTAGCAGTGATGTTAGTCTACTACAAGAAACAAAGAAGTTTTTATCCTCAAATTTTGACATAACAGATCTTGGTGAAGCATCATATGTTCTGGGCATAGAAATTCACCGAGATAGGAAAAATGGAGTCTTAGGACTATCGCAGAAAGCATATTTAGAAAAGGTTCTTAAAAAGTATAATATGCATGCGAGTAAAGCCACACCTGCTCCTATAGTCAAGGGCGATAGTTTTGGGAAATACCAATGTCCCAAGAATCAGTATGAGATCGATCAAATGAAAGGAGTACCATATGCTTCAGCCGTTGGAAGCTTACAGTATGCACAAGTGTGCACTCGCCCGGACTTAGCTTTTATCACCGGTGTACTCGGTAGATATCAATCCAATCCAGGCATAGAGCACTGGAAGATGGTAAAGAAAGCATTGCGTTATGCGCAAGGCACAAAGGAATGCATGCTAACATTCAGGAGATGTGAATCCCTAGAGATAAAGGGGTATTCAGACGCAGATTTTGCGGGGGACAGGGATGATAGAAAATCCACGTCCGGATACGTATTCACTCTCGCTGGGGGAGCTATTTCGTGGAAAAGCTCCAAACAGTCAATAGTTGCATCATCCACGATGTATGCAGAATTCATAGCATACTTCGAAGCAACAGGGCAGGCGATATGGCTAAAGAAATTTATACCCGACTTGAAAGTGGTAGATTGTATTGACAAACCACTAAAGATGTACTGCGACAACGAGCCCGCAGTATTTTACGCTCACAACAACAAGTCGAGTAATGCTGCAAAAACGATAGAGATAAAGTATTATGTTGTGAAGGATAAAATCCAGGATCACACTATAAGTCTCGAGCATATAAGGACAAAAGATATGCTTGCGGATCCGCTAACGAAAGGCTTACCACCCAGTGTGTTCAAGGAACACTTAGCCGGCATGGGTTTAAGGGAAAGCCTATGATTCCTGGATAGGCCCAAAAGAAACGGAATTTGCTTCTGAACAGAACGTATGTTGTAGCTGTATGATTCTATCGGCAATTAAGCCGTGACGATGAAACATGCTCTATGTACCAATATGCGATGAAACAAATAAACTAGAAAGTATAAGGTTAAAAGTAAAGATGAGATCAAGGGGGAGAATGTTAGGTATTGATCTCCTCTGCTTTGGGCCCAACGGCCCATAGACCCTTAGATCCGCGCCCTGATCGGGGGCGCACAACCCATTATGGTTGTTGGGCCCCTGTGACCCGCGCTATATAAAGAGATGTGGGGGGTCGGAGCTCGATTCACGAGGTTGAACGACGCCACAAACCCCACCTACAAACCCTACCGATCTAGGGTTAGCGCGGTGCTCACGGGAAGCACCACCACCGCCGCCATCTCGACCTCACCTCCGGCCCCTACAACGCCATGGCCGGAGCTGGATCGAGTTCATCCGGCCACCAAGAAGGTAGGATACCGGAGTTCATCTAGCCTACAAGATCCAAGGGATCTATCAGACAGATCTTCCAGAGTCTTCGCATCTGCGTGGATGGGTGCAGGGCGGTGGAGTCGTTGGGCGTCGTGGTGGCGTCGACGAATTTCCGGACTGGCAAAGATGATGCCGATATCTCTCTTGAAGATGGTTCAGTGGTCCGATGATGATGGCGGCTTCTAAAACGTGTGCATGTGGTGTGCGCTTTACGTAGGTTGCACCGGCCGTTGGTCCTGATACGTTATGTGGATGAATTGGCGACGAAACCGATTTTAGATATGAGGAGTGAGAGCACTCCACATTATCAAGTTTGTAGGTATGAGTGATGATTTCGGGTGGACTGATGTATGTTCTTGTCAAACCTTTGTGAAATAATTAATAAAGACGGTTGCATGCATCGATTGATGCAGAGGCCGGAGGTTTAACTTCTTAAAAGAAAACTAATTAACCATGCAATGATATGATCAGCCTCATTAATCTGTATACACACCATACTAACCAGCGGTTTTCTGCTGAAAACATACAGATTAACAAGCCTTTTGTACACACAATAACGAATACGATTATTTATACTGATCATGTATAAGGAACAAATAGTTCTGGTAGAATCCAGGCAGTTGTAGCTGTCTGTCTAACGCGTTTTTTACATATATATATATATATATATATATATATATATATATATATATATATACGCATCAGCAGTGTAATGACAAGTACTTTGATTGGGTCCAAATATATCACAGAGCAGTTGATTTAGTTCCAACAACTTTGATTAGTCAAACTTCTCTGTCTTTTGTTTTTTGGACACGACCAGCTCATGCATGACCGCCTGGATAATTGGTCGTGCATGTTCATGTATAATCGTTTCGTATGGAATGGCTGACGAGGATTCATCTTCAAGTACAAGTACATGCGAAAGGGATTTGTTAGAAATCTAGTACACTTTTGCTTCGGTACACTAGTATACCTGAATTTTATACAAGAGGATGGCTAACAACTAGTACTAAAATATTTCCAGCCGTCTGCATTCAATGCTACAAGGTATGAGGAATATTTGAGGGCTTCCAACTAGAGTACATAATGATCCTATCGGTTTGACAATCTTTATCGCCAGATTGTTGATGGTATTCTTTTCAAATGCTTGAAAAAACAAACAGATATGGTGCCTAGCTTCCCCTCCCGAGGTGCTCCCGCGGGCGCCCCTGGAAGGCAACCCTAGCATTGCCGCCCCGGGCCCTCTTCCCAGCCTCCCCTCCCTCGCCGCCGCCGGTGGCGTCACCCGACAAAGGCCGCGTGGCGTAGGTACCGACGGGGCGGTTTCTCCCGCGCGCGGGTGGCAGGCGTCGCGGGACGCCTCCCCCGGCTCGGTGGCGTCGGGCCTCGTGCCGGCCCCTGCTCCGGCTCCCTCCTTCCGACGTCATGTGGCACTCCGACGCTGCTTCCTCCCTTCCCCCTCCAGCGACGGCTAGGGGGTGTTCCCGGGTACGTGATGGCGGCGGATCTGGGACTTCCTTCCCAGACCTGGTTGGCGTGGCGGTTGGTGGTGGCAGGGTTCGGAGGCCTTGATATGGTGGGTGACTGTTGGGGATATAACCCGCCCTGATTGGGTCGGGTTACCAAGATAGTGAGTCAAGAGTTAAAGATCAATGTGGGCCGCCACAAGTCAAGCTGAAGACTTAGCTGGAGCTGCGGCAAATGGACCGGCTTGAAGCCCAATACTGAAGACGGCAACTCACGGGCCCGAGTTGTGAACCGCCTAAGGTTTCCTTTCTTGGGTGGGTTAGAAACATGGTAAGTCACGAGTCTAAGGGCGACTAGGACTCTTGTAAGCCCAGGGTCTCGGCCTGTGTATATAAATGCGAGCCCCTGAGGCAGAGAGGGACAAGTTATAATCAATCGATAGCTAGGTCAAGCGAATCCGCTCTCTGGTAATCAATACTCAAGCAATAAGCAACAAGAGCAGGAGTAGGTTTTTATCTCCACCGCGAGGGGCCGAACCTGGGTAAACCGTGTCTCTCATCCCGCTCAACCCCGCAAGCTAATCACCGTTGCGATGGTCTCATGCTTAAGTCCTAACCCTAGGACATATGCCGTGTTAAAACCACAACAGTTAGCGCCCACCGTGGGGCCTCAGCATGGTGGTTTCGAGTTCTTGAAGGGCACTTTCCCAGGGCTCGGGGGATACGTCATGGGCAGGATGACCAAGAGTCGCCGTGGAAAGCTCTACATCGACGACGCTGGGTGGGGTCCCGAGGACGACTCAATCGAGTACGGGTACCGGGTGCCCTTCGGTGGAATCCATGTCTTCATCGGCAAAATCAGCAGATCCGAACCTGAGCTGGACATCTGCACCAGTATCGTTGAGCAGGCTCAGCGCGCGCAACCTTCCCGATCTCAAGCCGACCGGAAACATGTCTTCGTGGGTTTCACGCAGGGCGTGGATCTTCCAGAGAATTATGAGTCTAGAGGAGAGGCTCTCGTCTACACGGATGATGAGTCCTCGACTGGAGAGACAGAGTCGATCTACCAGCTTCACGATGGTGGGCATGGGGGCTGTTCCGATGGCGACAATATTCCGGCCCCCTACAAGCCGCCATCTACATGGAAGGTATGGCGCTTATTAACAGCTCAACACCAATGGAAGCGGCGGCTGCTACTGACACGACATGAGCGGCGGCTCCGAAAGGATCTGGCCCAGCGAGGCCACCGACTCAAACCTTGGCTGAGTTGATGAATGCTCTTACAACCTTTGTTGGCTACTGAAGTTACTACGGAAAATCAAGTGGGGTTAATGTGGAGATTGTGAAGCTTCGTGAGCAGATGACTAAGGCCGAGGAAGAGATAAACTTGGAAAACACCCGGATGATAAACTTGGAAAACACCCGGATAGCCGAGTTATAGGCTCAGGTGCAAGAAAAAAGGAAAGCTTACATGCTGAGGTTGGCAGTTAAGCCTTGATCAGAATGCTTCTGAGGCGGTTAATCGAAGGTGGCATAAGAGCCGTTTATATTCGGGTTAACAGCACACACGCTTGTTTAACACGCCACGAGTTGGCACGAGTAACCGGGGGGCACATGTTATACCCCAATTAACACGAATGCACCTGGGAGCGGGGCGGCGTCTCAGCCTTGACACGTCTCCAACATATCTATAATTTTTTATTGTTCCATGCTATTATATTATCTGTTTTGGATGTTTAATGGGCTTTAATATGCACTTTTATATTGTTTTTGATACTAACCTACTAACCAAAGGCCCAGTGCAAATTGTTGTTTTTTGCCTATTTCAGTGTTTCACAGAAAAGGAATATCAAACGGAATGAAACCTTCGCGAGGATCATTTTTGGAACAAACGCAATCCAGGAGACTTGGAGTGGACGTCAAGGAAGCAACGAGGCAGCCATGAGGTAGGAGGGCGCGCCCAGGGGGGTAGGCGCCCCCACCCTCATGGGCCCCTCGTAGCTCCACCGACCTACTTCTTCTGCCTATATATACTCATTGTGACGCCCGAGACCGACGTCCCAGAAGATTCCAGAAGATTCTAGAAGATTCCAGATGTTCTGGGTTGCTCGTGTGTTCTTTTATGCTTGTGTTATTTTTCTGCATTGCATCATGTCATCATGCCATCATGTCATTTTTATTTTGCATCTCAACCTAAATAAATCGTGTGGACCTTCGGTCCATTTAAATCGAGGGAAGATGTCTTCTCTTTATAACATATAAAAGCCTCCTAATAATTATGGAGCTATATTTAAAATATTCCATTTGTTGGACATCACCGTAACACACTTGCAATATTTCTCCATGCATTTCTATCTCAATTCTTGCCTCAAACCTTGCTATAATTCTTTTCAGTGTTTCGAGGTTCTTCCAAAAACCCTCCTCCTATTTTATTTAAATCCCTGACATTTTTGTGAGTCCAGGGATTTTTACCCCTTGCCCTAAGTCCTTTCCTAACTCCTCTTTTCTTCTTTTTTCCTCTTTTGTTTTTCTGTTTTTTTTTTGGAAAAACAACAGCAATTTTAAAAACAGAAGAGGAGCCCAGCAGCTTTCCCCTCCAGCCGCACCAGGCCTTCCTGGCCCAAACCTCACTCCGGCCCACTAGCCACTCCAGCCACTTGGCCCGCTCCATCCCCCATCGAACTAACCCTAGCCCGATGCGTTCTCCCTCCGTTCCTCCCTCCGCCGCAAGATGACCGAACCCTCGACCCCGCATCTCACCTACCGCATCCTCTCCCCGCACCTCACCCTCTCCCTCGTCCGCTCATTCCTCCTTCGATCCCGCTTCACCATCGAGCCTCGATCTGGCCTCCTCAGGCCTCCCTTCCGAGCCCCGCCATGGAGCCCCGAGCGCAGCGCGCCCGTCATCCGGTTCCTCCCCTCGCGCTTGACGCCCGCCGCATCCTCCAGCGCGCCCGTCTCCTTCGCAAGGCATGAGGACCGAGCGCTTCTCCCTCTGGCCGCGACCGCTCCCTCCGTTCTCCTCCAGCACCCCTTCCTTCGTCCAGCGGCCAGGCCCGGGCCAGTGCCCAGCAACGTCCTCCGCCGCCCCGTGAGCCGTCCCTCCGGCCCTCCTCAGGCGCCAGGGCGTCGCCTCGCCATCTCCTCGCCAGGGCCTCGCCTTGGCCTCTCCAGTGTACAGGCTGGCCGCCCCTGCCTCGTCTCCCTCTGGCCGCGCCCTGCCTCGGCCAAGTGCAGCGCCTCCCTGCGCCTCGCCCTCTACGGTCCCTCCGACCGTGCTGCCGTCCAGCGCCGCGGCCAGGCGCCCGACCTCCTCCTCTGCACCTCTCCGCCTTCGACCAGCAAGAGCTCCCTCGAGCTGCGCCCTCCAACCGCAGCGCCGTGCTGCCCTTTTTTGTTTAGCTCCTGTAGTTTTTGTTTTGTTGGTATTGTTGCCTGTGCTGTAATGTTTGACAGGAGACCCGTGTACCCCTACGAAACATCTTCGACCAAGTACCCCGACGTCGCGAGTACAACGACTACCGATGACGTGAACAACTACCGACGCCCGGAAAACGACCGAGTTCCACTACTTCCCACGACGACCACGTGTACAACTACGATATCGAGACCACAACCTTTTGTCAAGTACCACGACGACCGAACGAGACGATGGCGTGTACCTCTACGAACGGGAACACCTACACGACATGACGGATGAACATCTACAAACGTGTACCACGACGACCGAGTACATCTACGGCCCGAACGCCTACCGTCGCCCGAACGTCTACCGTCGCCCCGTGTACCTCTACGGCAAGTACCTCGACGACATGTACCACTACGGCTCAAGTTCCTCTCCGATACGTCCAAGTACCACGACACCGACCCGAATGTCTACTTCCACTACTACGGTTACTTCCTCGACGCTCTCGAACCGTCCCGAAACGCACACTTCGAAGGTATAACCCCGAGACGACCCCGTGGATGACGCTTGTGCTTGCTTGTGTTGTATGAAATGCTCCTCGTGTGTGCTTCGTGTCCGTTGTGCCCTCTTTTGTCGTGTTCCTCGGTTGCCTCGTCGCCGACTCGTGGGAACCCGGCAACGGGATCGACCCACTTCCATCTTGTTCGACTTGCTCACGTCGATTCTATCTTTTGCACCGGTCTCTCAACGAGATACCGGAACCGATATGACGCCGTTGCTTCATTTTCGGATCGTTGCCGTGGCACCCTTTCGTTCCACCACGGTGACAAATGCTTCTTATCCTCTTAAGTCAACCTGTTAATAAAATTGCATAAACTTGATCATGTCATCCGCATCATGTTAACAACATTAATATGTGTGAATTGTTGTTGCTTATAATTATTAAACATGCTTATGGGGATTTTCCGGATATGTTGTTGTTCTTTTCCGGCCTCATTTAAAATGCCTAAATAGTGTAGTTTCTTTATGTTTCACCTCTTGCCATGTTAAAAACAATTAATCTTGTCTTGTAATTAAATGAGAGTCAACTAAATAATTAAATGTGGTGTTTCGTCAATATGCAACTCGTTGCATATTGATCTCCACTTAACTTGTAGTATTTGTTTGTGCACTTTGCCATGCCATGCTTATTAAACCGGACATGCATCATACTTGCTTGTGCATCGTATGCCATGTTTATGATATGTGTGTTTACCGTGTTGTTTCTTTTCTTTCCGGTTGCTTCTCTTGTTAGCTTCGGTTTCGTTCCGGAGTTGTGAGGTTTCTCTCGACTGTGTTGCTCCGTCTACTTCGTGGTTCCGTTCTTCTCCCTTGTGGAATCCCAGGCAAGATGACCGAACCCGGATACCATTACTATTTTTGCCTATTGCTAGAGTATCGCTCTATAGTTTTGCCTCGATGCCCATGTCTTTCTTGTCAGCCTCCTACTTGTAACCAATTGCCATGTTTAACCAACCTACCTATGCAAACCGTTGCTTGGCTATACGTAGGCTTTGCTCAGCCCCTCTTATAGCATTGTTAGTTGCAGGTGAAGATCGAAGATGCTTGCTTCATGTTGAAGTTTGGTTGGGTTATATCACACTATATAAATGCTTAAAAATGAAATCATCTATATATTGGCAAGGGTGGAAGGCTAAGCCTTTTGCCTGGTGATTTGTTCCACTCATGCCGTTAGGAACCGTATAAACCGGTGTTATGTTCCTTGATTATGCGTTCCTAACACGGTTGGGGTGTATGGGACCCCCTTGATAAACCGCTAAGTGCTAAGTCTTTTCCAGCAAATCCCAACATTGGTACTATTTGCCTAATAACAAACTAATAAAAAACTTGCATGTGGACTAGCTATCCCTTTTATTTTAATTCTACAACCCCGGGCCAGTGCTCCACATGAGTGTTGGTCCGAAACGGGGGTTACGCGGGGCCACCTCAAGGAAACTAGAGGTTTGGTAAAAACCTGTGGGATCACCCATCCGGTCGTGTCCTGAGACTTAGATACGCGCGGCTACTATCAGGGTGTCGACACGCCGGGAGGATTTGCTGGATTAGCCTTACCTTAGTTCGGTTTAACTTGAGCACGGGATTCCGAGAATACTCGGGTCTTCCCACCTATGGAGTTGCGACTCCGCGGATCGTGGGCTTGTGATGGGCCAAGTTGGAACACCCCTGCAGGGTTTGAACTTTCGAAAGCCGTGCCCGCGGTTATGTGGCAGATGGGAGCTTGTTAATTCCGGTTGTAGATAACTTGACACAATGTTTTAATACACTACCAGCGTGTGTACCGTGACTGTCAATTTCCGAATAGGGATTCGGGAGTTGAACATGGTGGGGTTATGTTTGACCGGCTTTAGTTAGGATCACTTCGTGATCATCTTTCGACCGATGCACTTCTCTTCTCGCTCTCTTTTACGTAAGTTAGTGCTAGTTGCTGCTGCAGACTCTTGTTTGTTCCTTCACCTCTCGTTCTTTCTTCAGCCTTGTCCTCACCCAAAGGCTTAAATAGTCTTGTTACCCGGGAACGGGATTGCTGAGTCCTCTGTGGCTCACAGTTACTTCACCACACCAGTTGCAGGTTCAGCCGAGTTGATGCAGGAGCTGGTCCAGTTCTTCACTGGGAGCTCGATGAAGAGTGTGGCCGTTTGTTTGTGACGTTTCGATGTTCAGTAGTGGTTTCTACTAGGATTCGATCCTGACCCGTGGCTTTATGTTGTTTTGGTATCTTTCTTTTGGATCTTCACCCGTAGTCGGGTTGTGATGTTTTTGTATGATGATTGCTTATGTAATGTATTGTGTGAAGTGGCGAGTGTAAGCCAACTATCTCCTTTTGCAATTTAATCCCTCTTTTACATGAGTCGTGCAAAGATACCAAACTTGAGATCATTCTAGGATGGGCTTATACCTTTAAGTCGTGCCTCGACACGTAGGAGGTATAGTCCCATCCTGGGCATTACACTCATATACCCCGAAAACATCCAGGAGCACCACGAAACCCTATTTCCACCGCTGCAACCTTCTGTACCCGTGAGATCCCATCTTGGGGCCTTTTCCAGCGCTCTGCCGAAGGGGGAATCGATCACGGAGGGCTTCTACATCAACACCATAGCCTCTTCGATGATGTGTGAGTAGTTTACCACAAACCTTCGGGTCCATAGTTATTAGCTAGATGGCTTCTTCTCTCTCTTTGGATCTCAATACAAAGTTCTCCTCGATCTTCTTGGAGATCTATTCGATGTAATACTTTTTGTGATCAATATTATCTATGAACAATATTTGGTTCTTCTCTAAATTCTTATATGCATGATTTGATATCTTTGCAAGTCTCTTCGAATTATCAGTTTGGTTTGGCCTACTAGATTGATCTTTCTTGCAATGGGAGAAGTGCTAAGCTTTGGGTTCATTCTATGTCCTTTCCCAGTGACAGCAGGGGCAGCAAGGCATGTATTGTATTATTGCCATCGAGGATAAAAAGATGGGGTTTATATCATATTGCTTGAGTTTATCCCTCTACATCATGTCATCTTGCTTAATGCGTTACTCTGTTCTTATGAACTTAATACTCTAGATGCATGCTGGATAGCGGTCGATGTGTGGAGTAATAATAGTAGATGCAGAATCGTTTCGGTCTACTTGTCACGGACGTGATGCCTATATACATGATCATGCCTAGATATTCTCATAACCAATGTTCAAGAAATCGTTAACTGGTAGCTGCTCGCTCGGTTTAGGAGTAGCGATTAATCAGTGAATCGGCCTATTAAATGGATTAATCGGTCGGCCATTAATCAGTAGATTGAATAGCAACTTTTCAAGATATATCTACATATTTTTATGTATTATACCATAATCTCATGCTCCCAGCCATATAGTATACCAAAACATGTTGCCATACATATACGAAAAGCATAGAGAGGAGGTAAAATTATTAATCATAGCTATTAAGGAGCGGCTTGGGGCTGGAAGGGGTCACAGGCCAAAAATTGGGGCTTTGTTTGCCCATCCGTTAATGGCCCAACAAGGATTAATCGGCATGACAACGTATTAATCGGTCTAACTGTCCAATTAATCGGTCTGACAAGTTAACTCGACGAATAGGTGTTATTCGATTCGGCCACGCCATGAGTAGCGATTAACTGGCCCGTTAACTGATTAATCGGGTGAATTCTTGAACAGTGCTCATAACTATGCGCTTTTCTATCAATTGCTCGACAGTAATTTGTTCACCCATCGTAAAATATGATATCTTGAGAGAAGCCACTAGTGAAACATATGGCCCCTGGGTCTATTTTCCATCATATTAATCTCTCGTCAACTAGCTATTTTTATCGTAGTTTATTTTGCAATCTTTACTTTTCAATCCATACAACAAAAATACAAAAAATATTTATCTTATTATCTCTATGAGATCTCACTTTTGCAAGTTGCCGTGAAGGGGTTGACAACCCCTTTATCGCGTTGGTTGCAAGGTTCTTAATTATTTGTGCAGGTACTAGGGATTTGCGTGTAGTCTCCTACTGGATTGATACCTTGGTTCTCAAAAATTGAGGGAAATACTTACGCTACTTTGCTGCATCACCCTTTCCTCTTCAAGGGAAAACCAACACATGCTCAAGAGGTAGCAAGAAGGATTTCCGGCGCCGTTGCCGAGGAGATCTACGCACAAGTCAAGACATACCAAGTACCCATCACAAACTCTTTCCCCTCACATTACATTATTTGCCATTCGTCTCTCGTTTTCCTCTCCCTCACTTCACCTTTGCCGTTTTCTTTGCCTTTTTCTGTTTGCTCGTGTTGCCATGTGCCTTCTATTTGCTTGCATCTTTGTTTGTTGAAAATCTATCTATGGATCCTCATCCGCTTGCTAATCTTTTTAAGAGATCCAACTATGATGAACCAATTGCTAGTGAGTTTAGTGCACTAGATTATCTTTATGAGGATTTGCTTGAAATTTGTGAATCCGAAAATTGTGACGAAGTGTTGAAAAAAGAAATTTATGAAGTGATTCACGATAGCTCTTTGAATGAAAAACATGATTGCACTGATGTTATTATAAAATCTATTAATGTTAATTGTGTCAATGATATGCAAAACACTAAGTTTGGGGATGCTAATTTTGCCATGTCCACTACTTGTTGCAATGATCATGATTGTGGTGATTCTTCTTATGATCTTGTGAATTTATTTAATCCCCATGATGAATGTAAGATTGATAATAATGCTTGCAATAATACTGAAAGTGGGTTTGGAAGAGTGTCAACTTTAGATCCCACATATTTGGAGAATGTTCAATCTTATGTTTTTTTATAGAAGTGGGTTTGGAGAGGTCATGACTTTAGTTAATGTTGATCCCACTATTTTGGAAGAGTGTCAACTTCGTATGCATGTGGATCGTGTTGAGAATATGTTTTGTGATAGCTATATTGTTGAATTTGCTTATGATCCTATATGCAATTATTATGAGAGAGGAAATTATGGTTGTAGAAATCTTCATGTTACTAAATTACCTCTCTTCACGTTGAGATTGATCTTGTTTCTTTCTTCTTCCTTGCATATGTTAGATCTTGCTTGTCTTGCTAACTTGTTTTCCTATAAAATGCTTATGCATAGGAAGTATGTTAGACTTAGATGTGATTTTCACATGCTTTATGATGCTCTCTTTGTGCTTCAATTCTTAACTTTCATGTGAGCATCATTGAATTCTCAAGCCTATCTTAATGGCTATAAAGAAAGAGCTTGTTGGGAGGCAACCCAATTTTATTTTTGTTCTTTGCTTTTTTGCTTATGTTTAGTAATAAATAATTCATCTAGACTCTGGTTAGATATGGTTTTGTGTTTTAATTAGTGTTTGTGCCAAGTAGAACCTTTGGGAAGACTTGGGTGAAGTCTTTGCGATCTTGCTGTAAAAAAAATTGCGCTCACAAGATTAGCTTCCATTTTTTACTGGAGAGTGCTTTTAAGTTGATTCTTTTTGCATATGATTAATAGACGAATTCCTCACGTCCAGTAATTTATTTCAGAATTTTTAGAGTTACATAAGTATTCGAAAGTTACAGATTGCTACAGACTATTCTGTTTTTGACAGATTCTGTTTTGCGTGTGTTGTTTGCTTATTTTGATGAATCTATGGCTAGTATCGGGGGGTATGAACCATAGGAAAGTTGGAATACAGCAGGTTTAACACCAATATAAATAAAGAATGAGTTAATTACAGTACCTTAAATTGGTGGTTTGTTTCCTTATACTAACGGAGCACGAGATTTTATGTTAAGTTTTGTGTTGTGAAGTTTTCAAGTTTTTGGGTAAGGATTTGATGTACTATGGAATAAGGAGTGGCAAGAGCCTCAGCTTGGGGATGCCCAAGGCACCCCAAGGTAAAATTCAAGTACAAACAAAAGCCTAAGCTTGGGGATGCCCCGGGAAGGCATCCCCTCTTTCATCTTCGTCTATCGGTAACTTTACTTAAGAATATATTTTTATTCACCACATGATATGTGTTTTGCTTGGAGCGTCTTGTATGATTTGAGTCTTTGCTTTTTAGTTTATCACAATCATCCTTGCTGTACACACCTTTTGGGAGAGACACACATGTATCGGAATTTATTAGAATACTCAATGTGCTTCACTTATATCTTTTGAGCTAGATAATTTTGCTCTAGTGCTTCAGTTATATTTTTTAGAGCACGGTGGTGGTTTTATTTTATAGAAATTATTGATATCTTATAATTCACTTATATTATTTTGAGAGTCCTTTAGAACAACATGATAATTTGCTTTGCCTATAAAATTAGTCCTAATATGATAGGCATCCAAGATGGGTATAATAAAAACTTTCATATAAAGTGCATTGAATACTATGAGAAGTTTGATACTTGATGATCGTTTTGAGACATGAGAATGGTGATATTAGAGTCATGCTGGTAGAGTAGTTGTGAATTTGAGAAATACTTGTGTTGCGGTTTGCAAGTCCTGTAGCATGCACGTATGGTAACCGTTGTGTGACAAATTTGAAGCATGAGGTATTTCTTTGATTGTCATCCTTCGTGTGGAGGTCGGGATCGCGCGATGGTTAACTCCTACCAACCCTTCCCCTAGGAGCATGCGTGTAGTACTTTGTTTTGATGACTTGTAGTTTTTTGCAATAAGTATGTGAGTTCTTTATGACTAATGCTGAGGCCATGGATTATACGCACTCTCACCCTTCCACCATTGCTAGCCTCTCTAGTACCGTGCAACTTTTGCTGGTACCATAAACCCACCATATATCTTCCTAAAAACAGCCACAAGGTGGCTGTTTAGGCATTTCCATAGCCATTCCGAGATATATTGCCATGCAACTTTCCACCGTTCCGTTTATTATGAGACGCTTCCTCATTGTCATATTGCCTTGCATGATCATGTAGTTGACATCGTATTTGTGGCAAGGCCACCATGCATAATTTTTCATACATTTCACTCTTGATTCATTGCCCATCCTGGTACACCGCCGGAGGCATCCATATAGAGTCATATTTTTTTTTCTAGTATCGAGTTGTAATTAAATAGAAGTGTGATGATCATCATTATTAGAGCATTGTTCCGGAAAAAGGCCAAAAAAAGAGAAAGGCCAAATAAAAAAGGGGAAGGCCCAAAAAAAGAAAAAAATGAAAAAGGGGGCAATGCTACTATCTTTTTTCCACACTTGTGCTTCAAAGTAGCACCATGATCTTCATGATAGAGAGTCTCTTATTTTGTCACTTTCATATACTAGTAAGAATTTTCATTATAGAACTTGGCTTGTATATTCCAAAAATAGGCTTCGTCAAATGCCCTAGGTCTTCATGAGCAAGCAAGTTGAATGCACAACCACTTAGTTTCTTTTGTTGAGCTTTCATACATTTATAGATCTAGTGCATCCGTTGCATGGCAATCCCTACTCACTCACATTGATATCTATTGATGGGCATCTCCACGACCCATTAATACGCCTAGTTGATTTGAGACCATCTTCCTCCTTTTTTGTCTTCTCCACAACCACCACTCTATTCCACCTATAGTGCTATATCCATGGCTCACGCTCATGTATTGCGCGAAAGTTGAAAAAGTTTGAAAAAATTAAAGTATGAAACAATTGCTTGGCTGAAACCAGGGTTGTGCATGATTTGGGTATTTTGTGTGATGAAGATGGAGCATAGCCAAACTATATGATTTTGTAGGGATAAACTTTCTTTGGCCATGTTATTTTGAGAAGACATAATTGCTTTGTTAGTATGCTTGAAGTATTATTATTCTTATGTCAATATTAAACTTTCGTCTTGAATCTTTCGGATCTGAACATTCATGCCACAATAAAGAGAATTACATTAAAAATTATGTTAGGTAGCATTCCACATGAAAAATTCTGTTTTTATCATTTACCTACTCGAGTACGAGCAGGAACTAAGCTTGGGGATGCTTGATACGTCTTCAACGTATCTATAATTTTTGATAGTTCCATGCTATTATACTATCTGTTTTGGATGTTTAATGGGCTTTAGTATGCAATTTTATATTATTTTGGGGATTAACCTACTAACCAAAGGCCCAGTGCAAATTGTCGTTTTTTTTTGCCTATTTCAGTGTTTCACAGAAAAGGAATATCAAACGGAATGAAACCTTCGCGAGGATCATTTTTGGAACAAACACAATCCAGGAGACTTGGAGTGGACGTCAAGGAAGCAATGATGTCTTCTACGGACCCTTCTTCTGGTAGACGTTTGTGACGCCCGAAGACCGACGTCCCAGAAGATTCCAGATGTTCCGGGTTCTCCCGTGTGTTTCTTTGTGCTTGTGTTATTTATTTTGCTTTGCATCATGTCATCATGCCTTCATGTCATATCTTTTGCATCTCAACTGAAATAAATCGTGTGGACCTTCGGTCCATTTAAATCGAGGGAAGTGTGTTTTCTCTTTAAAACATATCCTCCCAATACTAGGGAGCTATATTAATAAATATTCCATTCCTTGGAATCACCAATAACACATTTACACCGTTCTTCAATTTTTCTTACATCCAACTCAACTTCATTTCTTCCTTTGAGGCCTTTTAGTAAAATTGTGTTGCAATTTTACTTCATCCGCAAATGTTCCAAATCCTCCCATAAATCACATCTAATGTGTAGGGCCATCTCTTGAAATTCCAACCCATTTGGATTTCATCTAAAGGATTTTCTAAATTCAAACAGATTGACTTTTATTCAAACTCGTTTGAATTTTTATCTTCCAAAAGTCTTCCAACAACTTCATTATATTCCTTGCATTTTGCGAGTCCCGAGAAATATCCCCATGCCCAAACCCCTTCTCTAACCTTTTTTTTTTGTCTTCCCTTTTCTTTCTTCTTTCTTTTTCTGTTTTAAAAAGAAAATCCCGAGAAGGGAGAGAGAGAGCCCGCGCCGTCGGCCTCTTAGGCCAGCCAGGCCGCCCTGCTGCTCCTAGGCCCAACTTCCTCCAGGCCCAGGCCTCGGCCTAACCTAGTCGCTCCTCCCTCTCCCATCGAGTGCCGCACCTTTCCCTTCGTCCGCCGCCTCCTCCTTTCGACGCCCGAACCCCATCGCACCCCGCACCTCTGCCCGATTCCCTCCTCTGCCTCGCCCCTTCCCCCGATCGAAGTCCCGGCGCGCCTCAGCCGCGGCCTGCGCCTCCCCGTCGCCCCATGAGCCGGCCCTGCCTCCTCGCCAGCCGCGCCTCTGCGCCCTTCCCTCCGTCGCGAGCCCGTGCTGCTCCCTCCTCTCCAGTGCGCGACCGCACCCTCCGCGCCAAGTACCGCGACAGCGCCGTCCTCCATGCTCCGACCGTCGCCATGGCCTCCCCAGGCTTTTCCTCCGCCACGCCATGGCCCCGCGACCCCGCTGGACCTCCAGCCGCGTTCCTCAGCCCTCGAAGAAGCCAGCAGCCGCCCCGCTGTTCGCAAGGCTGCAGCGGCCCGCGCCCCAAGCCTCTGCTCCGGCCACCGGTGCCGCCCAATCTTGCCGCCCAATCTTGCTGCCTTGCCATGGCCTCGACAGCGCCTACCCGTGCTTCCCCTTTTGTTTTCCTCCTGTGTTTTTTTTGTTGTGTTGCCTTGTACTGTTGAACTTGTCAGGGGACCCGTGTACGCCTACACGACAAGACTGCAAGACCGCAACGACCCGAACATCTACATAATACAAGTTCATCTACGGATACCCAAACGTCTACATCAACGAGTACCACTACCGACCCTGTGTACCCCTACCATCGCAAGAATCGAGACCGGCAAGTCCGTAGACCCCAAGTACCTCTACCGCGTCTCCGGAATCGTCAAGACACCAAGTACCACGACGGCCGCGAGTACCACTACCGTCGCCCCGTGTACGACTACCGACGCGACAAGTACCTCTTCGGAAACGGAAACGACCACGTGAACGACTACTTCCTCTACGATCTCGAACTGCCCCGAAATGCACGCTTCGAAGGTATAACCCCGAGACGATGACCCGTGGAATGCTATGTGATGTATGAGATGTTTCCCTTGTTTGCGCCGTGCCCGTTTCGTTCTTTTGTCATGCTCCTCGGTTGCCTCGTCACCGACTCGTGGGAACCCGGTGACGGGATCACCCCACCTTTGCATCTTGTTCGACTCGCTCACGCCATCTATCTTTTGCCCCGGTCCCTCAACGAGTTACCGAAATCGAATTGTTGCGTTGCATCATTTTCGGATCGTTGCCGTGGCACCCTTTCTTTCCACCACGGTGACAAATGCTTCATATCTCTCTTGTCAACCTTTTAATAAAACTTGCATAAACTTGATCATGTCATCCGCATCATATTAACAACACTAAAATGTTTAATTGTTGTTTGCTTATAATTACTAAACATGCTCATGGGGATTTTCCGGAATTGTTGTTGTTCGTCCGGCCTCATTTAAAATGTCTAAATAGTGTAGTTTTATTATGCTTCACCTCTTGCCATGTTAACAAACATTTAATATTGTCTTGTAATAAACGAGAGTCAATTAAATAATTAAATGTGGTGTTTCGTCAATATGCAACTCGTTGCATATTGAGCTCCACTTAACTTGTAGTACTTGTTTGTGCACATTGCCATGCCATGCATAATTAAACCGGACATGCATCATACTTGGATGTGCATCGTATGCCATGTTTATGCTTGTGTTTACCGTGTTGCTTGCTTCTTTCCGGTTGCTTCTCTTGTTAGCTTCGGTTTCGTTCCGGAGTTGTGAGGATTCACTCGACTGTTGCTCCGTCTTCTTCATGGATCCGTTCTTCTCCCTTGTGGAATCCTAGGCAAGATGATCATACCCTTGGATACCTTTACTACCATTGCCATGCTTAGTTGTCTCGATGCTATCGTTACATGTCGCGCTACCCATATTTTATGTCAGCCTCTCCTTGTTGCCATGAAACCTCTAACCTTTGACACCTTCCTAGCAAAACCACTGTTTGGCTATGTTGCCCGCTTGCTCAGCCCATCTTATAGCGTTGTTAGTTGCAGGTGAAGATGAAGACCGTTCCAGGTGGGAACTTGTTGTTGTTATATCACAATATCTATAATTATTATTAACACACCTATATACTGGGCATGGGTGGAAGGCTTGGCCTTTTGCTCGGTGTTTTGTTCCACTCATGCCACCTTAGGCGCCGATAAACCGGCATTATGTTCCTTGATTTTGCATTCCTTACACGATGGGTGGATGGGGACCCCTTGACAATTCGACTTTGAATAAAACTCCTCCAGCAAGGCCCAACATTGGTTTTAATTTGCTCATAATAATAACTTAATTAATTAATTAAATTGCATACGGGGGACGCTCCTTGGAGATTCTTTTCTACATAGCAGGGGGGCCAGTGCTGATGGTGTTGGTCCCAAACGGGGGTTATGCGGGGCCACCACGGGGAAACTCGAGGTTTGGCTCATGTAGGATCACCCATCCGGACGTGGCCTGAGACGAGATACGCGCGGCTACTATCAGGGTGTCGACACGCCGGGAGGTCTTGCTGGACTTGTTTTACCATTGTCGAAATGTCTTGTGCTACCGGGATGCCGAGCCTGATCGGATTTCCCTAAGGTAAGGAGTGATGATATTATATTTGTCACTTCAGCTAATCGTGAGAGCTTGTGATGGGCTAAGTTGGGACACCCCTGCAGGGTTATGATCTTTCGAAAGCCGTGCCCGTGGTTATGTGGCAGATTGGAATTTGTTAATGTCCGGTTGTAGAAAACTTGACAGAGGATCCGAAGTAAAACACGCAACTCTGTGAGTAACCGTGACTGTCTCTTTTCACTTTGAGAAGAGAACACGGTGGGGTTATGTTCGACTCGTATGTAGTTCAGGATCTTTAGCGATCACTACTTTTGCGACCGTTTGTGTAGATGCTCATCTTATTCTGGTACTCGTAAGTTAGCCACCATATTATGCTTAGCCGCTGCTGCAACCTCACCACTTTACCTCTTCCTACCCACAAAGCTTTGCTAGTCTTGATACCCATGGTTATGGGATTGCTGAGTCCTCGTGGCTCACAGATACTACAACACCAGATGCAGGTTCAGCCGAGTTTGAAGCGGGAGCTGGTTCAGAGCTTCACTGGGAGCCCGATGAAGAGAGTGGCCGTTTGCTTGTGACGTTTCAACGATCAGTAGTGGTTTCTACTAGGATTCGATCCTGACCTGTGGCTTTATGTTGTTTTGGTATCTTTCTTTTGGATCTTGCCCGTAGTCGGGTTGTGATGTTTTGAATGAGGTTTTGCTTATGTAATGTATTGTGTGAAGTGGCGAGTGTAAGCCAACTATCTCCTTTTGCAATTTAATCCCTCTTTTACATGAGTCGTGCAAATATACCAAACTTGAGATCATTCTAGGATGGGCTTATACCTTTAAGTCGTGCCTCGACACGTAGGAGGTATAGTCCCATCCTAGGCATTACAACGTTGTTGGGCCTCCGAGTGCAGAGGTTTGTAGGACAGTAGCAAATTTCCCTCAAGTGGATGACCTAAGGTTTATCAATCAGTGGGAGGCGTAGGATGAAGATGGTCTCTCTCAACTAACCCTGCAATCAAATAACAAAGAGTCTCTTGTGTCCCCAACACACCCAATACAATGGTAAATTGTATAGGTGCACTAGTTCGGCGAAGAGATGGTGATACAAGTGCAATATGGATGGCAGATATAGGTTTTTGTAAACTGAAAATATAAAAACAACAAGGTAGCAAGTGGTAAACATGAGCATAAACGGTGTTGCAATGATAGGACACAAGGCCTAGGGTTCATACTTTCACTAGTGCAAGTTCTCTCAACAAGGATAACATAATTGGATCACATTACTAGCCCTCAACATGCAACAAAGAGTCACTCCAAAGTCACTAATAGCGGAGAACAAACGAAGATATTATGGTAGGGTACGGAACCACCTCAAAGTTATTCTTTCTGATCGATCTATTCAAGAGTCCATAGTAACGTTCAATCTATCATAGAGTTCGTACTAGAATAACACCTTAAGACACAAATCAATCAAAACCCTAATGTCACCTAGATACTCCATTGTCACCTCAAGTATCCGTGGGCATGATTATACGATAAGCATCACACAATCTCAGAAACATCTATTCAACCAACACATAGAACTTCAAAGAGTGCCCCAAAGTTTCTACCGGAAAGTCCAGACGAAAACGTTTGCCAACCCCTATGCATAGATTCCCAAGGTCACGGAACCCGCAAGTTGATCACCAAAACATACATCAAGTGGATCACATGATATCTCATTGTCACCACAGATAAACACGTGCGAGGCATATATCAAGTGTTCTCAAATCCTTAAAGACTCAATCCGATAAGATAACTTCAAAGGGAAAACTCAATCCATTACAAGAGAGTAGAGGGGGAGAAGAAGATCCAACTAGAATAGCAAATCTCGCGATACATCAAGATCGTGCCATCTTAAGAACACGAGAGAGAGAGAGAGAGAGAGAGAGAGAGAGAGAGAGAGAGAGAGATCAAACACATAGCTACTGATACATACCCTCAGCCCCAAGGGTGGACTACTTCCTCCTCGTCATGGAGAGCGCCGAGATGATGAAGATAGCCACCGGAGAGGGATTCCCCCCTCCGGCAGGGTGCCAGAACAGGTCTAGATTGGTTTTCGGTGGCTACAGAGGCTTTCGGTGGCGGAACTCCCGATCTAGGTTAATTTCCGAAGGTTTCAGTATTTATAGGAATTTTTGGAGTCGGGGCGAAGTAATGGGGAGCTACAGGCCGTCCTCGAGATAGGGGGGCGCGCCCTCCTGCCCAGGGCGTGGCCCCCACCCTCAAGGGCAGCCCGTGGCTCTCCTGGCCCAACTCTTTTGCTTCGGGGGCTTCTTTTGGTCCAGAAAAAATCGTCAAAAATTGGCTTGTCAATTGGACTCCGTTTGATTTTCCTTTTCTGTAAAACCCTAAAACAGGAGAAAAATAGAAACTGGCACTGGGCTCTGGGTTAATTGGTTAGTCCCAAAAATCATATAAAAGTGTATAATAAAGCCCATAAGACATCCTAGAAGGATAATATAATAGCATGGAACAATAAAAAATTATAGATACGTTGGAGACCTATCAGCATCCCCAAGCTTAATTCATGCTCGTCCTCGAGTAGGTAAATGATAAAAACAGAATTTTTGATGTGGAATGCTAACCAATATAGTTCTAAATGTAATTCTCTTAATTGTGACATGAATGTTCAGATCTGAAAGACTCAAGATAAAAGTCTATATTGACATTAGAAATAATAATACTTTAAGCAATACTAACAAAGAAATCATGTCTTCTCAAAATACTATGGCTAAAGAAAGTTATTCCTACAAAATCATATAGTGTTGGCTATGCTCATCGTTATCACACAAAAATATTCATATCATGCACAACCCCGATTTCAGCCAAGCATTTGTTTTCATACTCTATCTTTTCAAACCTTTCAACTTTCACGCAATACATGAGCGTGAGCCATGGATATAGCACTATGGGTGGAATAGAGGTGGTTGTGGAGAAGACAAAAAGGTGGGAGATAGTCTCACATCGACTAGGCGTATCAACAGGCTATGGAGATGCCCATCAATAGATATCAATGTGAGTGAGTAGGGATTGCCATGCAACGGATGCACTAGAGCTAAGTATGAATGAAAGCTCAACAAAAGAAACTAGTGGGTGTGAATCCAACTTGCTTGCTCACGAAGACCTAGGGCATTTGAGGAAGCCCATCGTTGGAATATACAAGCCAAGTTCTATAATGAAAATTACCACTAGCATATAAAAGTGACTAAGCATGAGACTCTCTATAATGAAGAACATGGTGCTACTTTGAAGCACAAGTGTGGAAAAAGGTAGTAACAATTGTCCCTTTTTCTTTTTTCTTTTTTTTTCTTCTTTTTTTGGGCCTTTCTTTTTTTTCTTTAGCCTTTCTTTTTTTCCTTTTTTTCTCTTTTTTCTTGTGGAGGGGCTTTATAGATTTAGCCTTTCCTCCCATGGGACAATGCTCTAATAATTATGATCATCACACTTTCATTACAACTCGATATTACAACTCGATACTACAACAACAAAGTATGACTCTATATGAATGCCTCCGGCGGTGTACCGATATGTGCAATGAAACAAGAGTGATATGTATAAAGATTATGCATGGTGGCTTTGCCACAAATACGATGTCAACTACATGATCATGCAATGGCAATATGACAATATGATGCGTGTCATATGAACGGAACGGTGGAAAGTTGCATGACAATGTATCTCGGAATGGCTATGGAAATGCCATGATAGGTAGGTATGGTGGCTGTTTTGAGGAACAATATGGTGGCTGTTTTGAGGAAGGATATATAGTGGGTTTATGGTACCGGCGAAAGTTGCGCGGTACAAGAGAGGCTAGCAATGGTGGAAGGGTGAGAGTGCGTATAATCCATGGACTCAACATTAGTCATAAGAACTCATATACTTATTGCAAAAATCTACGAATCATCAAAACAAAGAAATCAACGCATGCTCCTAGGGGGAGGTTGGTAGGAGTTAACCATCGCGCGCCCCCGACCTCCACACAAAGGTTGACAATTTACAAATACCTCATGCTCTAACTCCGTCACATAACGGTTCACCATACGTGCATGCTACGGGAATCACTAACCTTAACACAAGTATTCCTCAATTTCATAATAACTCCCCTAGCATGACTCTAATATCACTATCCTCATGTCTCAAAACAATTATCAAGCATCCAACATCTCATTCTATTCAATGCCCTTGGTGTGAATTTTTTTACTACATTGATATTGGATGTCTATCATGTGAAGACTAGTTTCTTTAGCCTAAACACATTACCATGCTGTTTTAATAGACTCTCAAAAGGATATAAGTGAAGCATGAGAGTTCATTTCTTTCTTCAAAATAAAACCACCACCGTGCTCTAAAAGATATAAGTGAAGCACTAGAGCAATAACAAACTACTCCGAAAGATATAAGTGAAGATCAATGAGTAGTTGAATAATTATGTAACTATGTGAAGACTCTCTAACATTTAAGAACTTCAGATCTCGGGATATTATTCAAACAGCAAGCAAAACAAAATAAACTAAATTGACGCTCAAATAAAAACACATATCATGTTGCGAATAAAAATATAGCTCCAAGTATAGTTACCGATGGATGAAGACGAAAGAGGGGATGCCTTCCCGGGGCATCCCCAAGCTTAGGCTTTTGGTTGTCCTTGAATTTTACCTTGGGGTGCCATGGGCATCCCCAAGCTTAGGACCTTGCTACTCTTTGTTCCATAGTCCATCAAAGCAATACTCAAAACTTGAAAACTTCACAACACAAAACTTAGACAAAAATCTCGTGAGCTCCGCTAGTATAAGAAAACAAACCACCACTCAAAGGTACTGTAATGAACTCATTCTTTGTTTATATTGGTGTTAAAACTACTGTATTCCAACTTCTCTATGATTCATACTTCCCAATACTACTCATAGAAGCATTGAAATAAGCAAACAACACACGAAAAACAGAATCTGTCAAAGACAGAACAATATGTAGTAATCTGCAGGGTTCGCCTACTTCTGGAACTCCAAAAAATTCAAACTAAATTGGTAAATTTGCGCAATTTGTCGATTAATCATCTGCAAAAATAATCAACTAAAAAGCACACTCCAGTAAAATCCCACGACTACTTCAGTGAGCGCTAACGATTCTGTTTTTCACAGCAAGATCACATAAACTTCACACAAGTCTTCCCAAAGGTTCTACTTGTCACAAACACTAAACAAAACATGAAACCACATCTAATCAGAGGTAGATGCAATATTTATTCCCTAACAGCAACAAAAACAAAAATATAAAATTGGGTTGCCTCCCAACAAGCGCTACCGTTTTACGCCCCTAGCTAGGCATAATGATGCTCACATAAAAGATAAGAATTGAAACATAAAGAGAGCATCATGAATAATATGACTAGCACATTTAAGTCTAACCCACTTCCTATGCATAGGGATTTTGTGAGCAAACAACTTATGGGAACGATAATCAACCAGCATAGGAAGGGAAAACAAGCATAACTTCAAAACTTTAAGCACATAGAGAGGAAACTTGATATTATTGCAATTCCTACAAGCATATGATCCTCTCTCATAATAATTTTCAGTAGAATCATGAATGAATTCAACAATATAACCAGCACATAAATCATTCTTTTCATGATCTACTTGCATAGAAATTTTACTACTCTCCACATAAGCAAAATTCTTCTCATTCATAGTAGTGGGAACAAACTCAACAAAATAACTATCATGTGAAGCATAATCCAATTGAAAACTAAAATCATGATGACAAGTTTCGTGGTTATCATTATTATTTATAGCATATGATTCATCACAATAATCATCATAGATAGCAACTTTGTTCTCATAATCAATTGGAACCTCTTCCGAAATAGTGGATTCATCACTAAATAAAGTCATGACCTCTCTGAATCCACTTTCATCAATATAATCATCATAAATAGGAGGCATGATTTCATCATAATAAATTTGCTCATCAAGACTTGGGGGACTAAACATATCATATTCGTCAAACATAGCATCCCCAAGCTTGTGGCTTTGCATATCATTAGCATCATGGGTATTCAAAGAATTCATACTAACAACATTGCAATCATGCTCATCATGCACATATTCTATGCCAAGCATTCTATGTAATTCTTCTTCTAGTACTTGAGCACAATTTTCCTTCCCATCATTTTCACGAAAAATATTAAAAAGATGAAGCATATGAGGTAACCTTAATTCCATTTTTTGTAGTTTTCTTTTATAAACGAAACTAGTGATAAAACAAGAAACTAAAAGATTCGATTGCAAGATCTAAAGATATACCTTCAAGCACTAACCTCCCCGGCAACGGCGCCAGAAAAGAGCTTGATGTCTTCTACGCACCCTTCTTCTTGTAGACGTTGTTGGGCCTCCAAGTGCAGAGGTTTGTAGGACAGTAGCAAATTTCCCTCAAGTGGATGACCTAAGGTTTATAAATCCGTGGGAGGCGTAGGATGAAGATGGTCTCTCTCAAGCAACCCTGCAACCAAATAACAAAGAGTCTCTTGTGTCCCCAACACACCTAATATAATGGTAAATTGTATAGGTGCACTAGTTCGGCGAAGAGATGGTGATACAAGTGCAATATGGATGGTAGATATAGGTTTTTGTAATAAGAAAATATAAAAACAGTAAGGTAGCAAGTGGTAAACGTGAGCATAAACGGTGTTGCAATGATAGTAGAGAAGGCCTAGGGTTCATACTTTCACTAGTGCAAGTTCTCTCAACAAGGATAACATAATTGGATCATATTGCTAGCCCTCAACATGCAACAAAGAGTCACTCCAAAGTAACTAATAGCGGAGAACAAACGAAGAGATTATGGTAGGGTACGAAACCACCTCAAAGCTATTCTTTCTGATCGATCTATTCAAGAGTCTGTATTAACGTTCAATCTATCATAGAGTTCGTACTAGAATAACACCTTAAGACACAAATCAATCAAAACCCTAATGTCACCTAGATACTCCATTGTCACCTCAAATATCCGTGGGCATGATTATACGATATGCATCATAGAATCTCAGAAACATCTATTCAACCAACACATAGAACTTCAAAGAGTGCCCCAAAGTTTCTACCGGAAAGTCAAGACGAAAACGTGTGCCAACCCCTATGCATAGGTTCCCAAGGTCACGAACCCGCAAGTTGATCACCAAAACATACATCAAGTGGATCACATGATATCCCATTGTCACCACAGATAAACACGTGCAAGACATACATCAAGTGTTCTCCAATCCTTAAACACTCTATCCGATAAGATAACTTCAAAGGGAAAACTCAATCCATTACAAGAGAGTAGAGGGGGAGAAGAAGATCCAACTAGAATAGCAAAGCTCGTGATACATCAAGATCGTGCCATCTCAAGAACACGAGAGAGAGAGAGATCAAACACATAGCTACTGATACATACCCTCAGCCCCGAGGGTGGACTACTCCCTCCTCGCCATGGAGAGGGCCGGGATGAAGAAGATAGCCACCGGAGAGGGATTCCCCCCTCCGGCAGGGTGCCAGAACGGTTCAAGATTGGTTTTCGGTGGCTACAGAGGCTTTCGGCGGCGGAACTCCCGATCTAGGTTAATTTCCGAAGGTTTCAGTATTTATAGGAATTTTTGGAGTCGGGGCCAAGTAAAGGGGAGCTACGGGCCGTCCTCGAGATAGGGGGGCGCGCCCCCCTGCCCAGGGCGTGGCCCCCACCCTCGAGGGCAGCCCGTGGCTCTCCTGGCCCAACTCTTTTGCTTCGGGGGCTTCTTTTGGTCCAGAAAAAATCATCAAAAATTGGCTCGTCAATTGGACTCCGTTTGATTTTCCTTTTCTGTAAAACCCTAAAATAGGAGAAAAACAGAAACTGGCACTGGGTTCTAGGTTAATACGTTAGTCCCAAAAATCATATAAAAGTGTATAATAAAGCCCATAAGACATCCTAGAAGGATAATATAATAGCATGGAACAATAAAAAATTATAGATACGCTGGAGACGTATCAAGCAACGAAGCGGCCACGAGGTAGGAGGGCGCGCCCAGGGGGGTAGGCGCTCCCCCACCCTCGTGGGCCCCTCATAGCTCCATCGACCTACTTCTTCCGCCTATATATACTCATATACCCTGAAAAGATCCAGGAGCACCATGAAACCCTATTTCCACCGCTGCAACCTTCTGTACCCGTGAGATCCCATCTTGGGGCCTTTTCCGGCGCTGCGCCGGAGGGGGAATCGATCATGGAGGGCTTCTACATCAACACCATAGCATCTCCGATGATGTGTGAGTAGTTTAACACAGACCTTCGGGTCCATATTTATTAGCTAGATGGCTTCTTCTCTCTCTTTGGATCTCAATACAAAGTTCTCCTCAATCTTCTTGGAGATCTATTCGATGTAATACTTTTTGCGGTGTGTTTGTCGAGATCCGATGAATTGTGGGTTTATGGTCAAGATTATATATGAACAATATTTGATTCTTCTCTGAATTCTTATATGCATGATCTGATATATTTGCAAGTCTCTTTGAATTATCAGTTTGGTCTGGCCTACTAGATTGATCTTTCTTGCAATGGGAGAAGTGCTTAGCTTTGGGTTCAATCTTGCGGTGTCCTTTCCCAGTGACAGCAGGGGCAGCAAGGCACATATTGTATTGTTTCCATTGAGGATAAAAAGTTGGGGTTTATGGGCCTGTTTGGGACTGCTCTGCTCCGTGAAAATCAGCTCCGCTCCCAAAATTATAAGCCAAACGGGGTAGCTCCAGAATTTGCAGCTCCGTAAAAAAACTCGAAGTTGGAGTCATCTTCATATTTTTTGAGGAGCTCTTTGAGGGGTACACCGAAAATTCGAGTTTCACAAGTACTCGTGTAGTTGGTGGGTAATTACCCACCACTGCCACCCATAAGTCAAACCGTTTTGTTTTGTTTTTTCATCCTCACGAACGAGCGAGCACACCTTATCCTTTCGTTATCAGAATGCAGGAACAAGAGACTACAGCCGCCGCCGCCGCCACCTGCATCGGCCGGCCAGAGCACAACGCCGGCAAGGAGACCACCGGAATGGGTCGATCTGGTGGTCCTCCTCCTCCTCCCCCCAATTTCTCCGACCATCTACACCATCCAAGTAATATACCTTCGAGGACCACCATGGCCCCGGTGATGAGGGTCAGCCTTCCTCGGCCCGACCAGTCCTTGACGGCACCATCCCCGTCGTTTGTGGCGCCCGCCTCTTCTGGGCTGACGCGGGCAAGCCAAGGGGGACCCCTACCGCACCCTCTCCTGCAAGTCAGGAGGCAGCGGCCGCCATGGACACTAAAGGAGCTTCGGTCGGGCACACCACCGGCATTATCAGCAACGTCGGCCAGACAGCCTCCACTAACAAGAAATGTGCAACACGTTCAGCCGTTAAGGAAGAGCAGTTATAGCATTTTTCACTAGTGTTCTATTGAAGATGATTTGTTTTCACAATACACGGCCATGGTCTTGAATTTCGACAAATAATTTTTAGATACAATATATATATATAGATTGAAGTAGTATGTTTGTAGCAACGATTTGTTGAGAAATATAAATTGCACTATCATGGTCAGGGTGATTCAATGGACTGGACTGATGAGTACGTCCAAATCGTATGTTCCTTGATGGCCGAACAAGTGGGACAAGGGAATCGTCCCAACACTCATTTGAACCCATTAGGCTATAACACTGTGTCAGAAAGGTTCTACCAGATGATCGGAATTAGTTTATCAAAGACACAACTGAAGAACAAGTAGGATAAGTTAAAGGGTGACTGGTCTTATTGGAATAAATTAATGAGGAAGCAAACTGGGACATGTTGGGACAGTTCGAAGGGACTTATTGTCATGGACAATGAGTGGTGGAAGAAGGCAAGAAGGGAATATATTACATTATAATTATAATTGTAGTTCATACATGTTAGGTTGATGATTTTTTTTCTTTCTTTAGGACATTCTTGGATGTGGCAAGTTTAGAAAAAAAGCCTCTTCAAAATCTGGAGAACCTTTCCAAAATGTTTGGTGATATTTTGAATGATGAACAAGATCATTGGAATCCCATGAGTGACAACCCCATGATACCCCCAAGTCAAGAGAATTATGTTGATGTTGATAATGTTGTTGGAGTTGGAGAGGAACAGGTTCATGACATCCTTGATGATGTTGGTAACGTGGTTGGTGGTGAGGAGGAAGAGGTTCATGAGGTTTCTCCTTGCATTGCTAATGCAAAGAAAAGACCTCGCGTTCTTCTTGAAAAAATAAGAAAACCAAAGTCAAGCACAACACTTGTTATCCAAGATAAAATAATAAAGATAGCTGAATCTGCCGCTTCTTTTACATCAATGAAGCAAGGAGAGGTGACAATCCAGGAAGTCATGGATATGGTCTTGGAATGTGGGGCCGTGCATGGTTCCGATGATCATGATATTGCCACGCAGTTATTTGTGAAGAAGGACCAACGGGAAATGTTCAAGACCCTTCCTAAAGAGATTAGGTTCAATTGGCTTAAGAGGAGATACAATGACAAGTATGGAAATTGAAGTAGTGTGTTGGCGCATGAATTTTTCTCGCCTCATGTCATTTGAACAATTTGCTTTATGTATTTTGGAGTGAACAATTTTATCGCTGTATTGTCACTTGAACTATTTGGTTTATGTATGTTGGAATGAACTACTTTATCATTGTATGCCACTTGAACTATTTGCTTTATGTATGTTGGAGTGAACTATTGTATCGTTGTATGTGACTTGAACTACTTTCTCTATGTAATGTCACTTGACATATTTTCTCTATGTATGCCAACAAAAATATTTGCTCTATGTATGTCAAGTAATTTATTTATTTTGGTTTTTGTTATTGTGCCACATGCAGATGTCTGATAGTGACAGCGATGATTCTGATGATGAGAGTATGAAGTTTTGGAATCTTGTTCTGGGAGCTGCTACACTTGCACAAGTGTATTGTGATACATATGTTGATAAGAACCCACCGAGGACATCAATTCTAAGTGGTATGGGATGGTTGCAAGAGACTTTGAGGACTCCGGGTGAATGCCTTTTACAACTTCACATGAGCACGGAAGTATTCATGGACCTTCACGACTTGTTTGTGCGAAGTTACGGGTTAGAATCATCCATGCATGTGAGCACCTATGAAAGTCTTGCAATTTTCCTATTCACTTGTGGTGGCAATGAGTCCAACAGAAGTAGTCAAAATCGTTTCAAGCACTCAGGCGAAACCATTAGTAGGAAAATTGACGAGGTTCTAAATTGTTTGATGAAAATGCAAAAGATTTCATTAGACCTAAAACCCCCAACTTTCCCACTGTTCATAAGAGGATAAGAGATGATAGACGGGCGTATCCACACTTCGAAGATTGCATTGGTGCACTTGATGGCACACATATTTCAGTGTCTCTATCTCTTGAGGACAGTGTCAGATATATTAGGAAATCAGGGATACCGACCCAAAATGTTCTTGCAATTTGTGACTTTGACATGCTATTCACCTATGTGTCTGTGGGTCAACCAGGAGCTATGCATGACACAAGTGTGTTATACAATGCGATAAGTGCTGATGAAAGTTTCTTCCCACACCCTCCAATAGGTAACATGTTTGCATAAGATCATACAATTTACTAATTGTTCAAACATCAAATATTCATTAAAAAATAGCTCATATCATCTCCTCCATTTGTAGGCAAATACTATGTTGTTGATGCGGGATACCCCAATCGTCAGGGATACCTCGCTCCTTACAAGGGTGAGAGGTATCATATGCCAGAATGGCATAGAGGTATGGAGCCAAAGACTCCAACAGAAAAATTCAATCGCGTTCACTCATCTATCCGCAATGTTATTGAGCGATCATTTGGAGTGCTAAAAATGAAGTGGCAGATTCACTATAAGATGCGACCGTACCCGATGTTCAAACAAAAATGATCGTTGTTGCCACTATGGTCCTCCACAACTTTATTCGCGAGCATAATAGTGTAGACTTGGACTTTGCTCGGTTTGACCGTGATCCTGATTACGACCCTACAATTCCAGACAGGTATAACAAATTTGTTGCTTCCTCGGATAGATCTACTGCAGAACCAGATGCTCCGACCATGGATAAATTTCGTGATGAGTTAGCCGCCGCTATTGCCTCTGGTTGGAAGTAGCTATGTTCTAATCGAAGATGATCTGGTTCTTATTTCAATCATTTATTTTCAAGGCAGTCAAACAATGTATCGTTGCACGTTCATGTGATTTTTTTTAATTATCTATCGATGGATATTTATGTCAAACTTTAAATTATATATGGGTGGATATTTATGTTGATCTTTGCATTATATATATATATATATATATATATATATATATATATATCGGTTGTATTAATTCACATCATTTTACATATTTTCAATCCACCGACATGTGCATGCATACACCACTCAAACCGTGAGTACATGAGTTCACTTGTAATATTGTAATTTTTTAAGTACAAAACTTGAAGAAAAAACCAATTGCTCAAGGGGCACAAATGTTAGGACGCTCAAAACATCATCCATAATAAAAATAGGAGCAAAATAGACCTTTCCTACCAAATTTTCCCGTTTTTGATGTTGGAGCTAGCTGAAAGCCAAACAGTATAAACTACTTCAAAGTGGAGCTGCAGCTTCTGGGTGGAACTACTCTAAAGTGAAGTTGGTGGAGTGAAGCTGGTTTTTGTGGAGTGGATTAGTCTCAAACAGGCCCTATATCATATTTCTTGAGTTTATCCATCTACATCATGTCATCTTGCTTAATGGGTTACTCTGTTCTTATGAACTTAATACTCTAGATGCATGCTGGATAGCGGTCGATGTGTGGAGTAATAGTAGTAGATGCAGAATCGTTTCGGTATACTTGTCACGGATGTGATGCCTATATACATGATCATGCCTAGATATTCTCATAACTATGCACTTTCCTATCAATTGCTCGACAGTAATTTGTTCATCCACCGTAAAATATGCTATCTTGAGAGAAGCCGCTAGTGAAACCTATGGCCCCCGGGTCTATTTTCCATCATAGTAATCTCTCATCAACTAGCTATTTTTATCGTAGTTTATTTTGAAATCTTTACTTTTCAATCTATACAACAAAAATACCAAAAAAAATATTTATCTTGTTATCTCTATCAGATCTCACTTTTGCAAGTGGCCGTGAAGGGATTGACAACCCCTTTATCTCGTTGGTTGCAAGGTACTAGGGATTTGCATGTAGTATCCTACTGGATTGATACCATGGTTCTCAAAAACTGAGGGAAATACATACGCTACTTTGCTGTATCACGCTTTCCTCTTGAAGGGAAAACCAATGCATGCTCAAGAGGTAGAAAGCCTCGCCAGCCAGAACCCGCCCGAAGGGACGACAGGGTCCCAAGCCCTAACCCGGTCCAACAACATCAGTTTCAAACTCCATCAGGTCACTTCTCCAACCCGGTGGATAACATGGTAGTGGTAGCAACCAGGCTGGCCGCGATACCCATTGTGGGTGACAAGCCAGCTGCGACTGAGACCTGGAACGCTACTGGGCTTCTTCAGACAATGGTGGCTCAGCAGGCTAACTATTCTTATAGCCAGCATTGTGTGCATTCAACTCCATTACCAAGCCGCGGTTACAGTCGGCATGTTGAGTCACCGGCCGTGTCTAGAAGTGAGTGGCATCGTAAACCGCCCTACACTACGCGTGCTAATGCTCAAGCTATTGTTTATGTGGCAAGAGCCTGCCGTGAGGCGGAGGCAGTGAATCAGGGGGCTCACCAGCCGCCCCCAGTGACCCCTTCAACCTCTGTGGGATCAAATTCCAAGACCATTGGAGTGCCGTGTCTAGTGTCGGCTTTGCACATGGAGCGCATACCCAAGGATTTTACGGGACATCAGAAAGTACCAAATTATACAGCTGGTCTTGAGCCGACAACATGGATTGAGAGCTATGAGTTAGCCATGTATATGTTAGAGGTCAGTGATGCGGTTTGTGCCAAATATTTTACCATGATGTTGGAAGGGTCCGCTCATACATGGTTGAAAAACTGATATGTCTCCAACGTATCTATAATTTTTTATTGTTCCATGCTATTATATTATCTATTTTGGATGTTTGATGGGCTTTAATATACACTTTTATATGATTTTTGGGACTAACCTATTAACCCAAAGCCCAGTGCCAGTTTCTGTTTTTTCCTTGTTTTTGAGTATCGCACAAAAGGAATACCAAACGGAGCCCAATTGACCTGAAACTCAACGGAGGTTGTTTTTGGACTTGAAGAAGCCCAATGAGGGAGTCCAGGATCGGGGGGTCCTCATGTGGCCGGACAAACTCCTGGTGGGCCAGACTGGTGGGCCGTGAAGATTATTATAGAAGATCATCTCTCGTATCCGGATAGGACTCCTGGATTCTTGTAATGGCAAGTTTTAGGCTCGGGTGTAGATTTTCCCTCCTCTACAAGATGATATGTACAAACCCTAGGCCTCTCCGGTGTGTATGTAAACCGGAGGGTTTAGTCCATAGAGGCTAGAGAAGAATCATAATATCCTCATAGGCTAGACATAGGGTTTAGCCATTACGATCTCGAGGTAGATCAACTCTTGTAGACATATTCATCCATAGTAATATAGTAGGAAGTATGGTTTTACCTCGATCGAGAGGGCCTGAACCTGGGTAAACATCGTGTACCCTGCCTCCTGTTACCATCGATCCTCAAACGCATAGTTCGGGACCCCCTACCTGAAATCCGCCGGTTTTGACACCGACATTGGTGCTTTCATTGAGAGTTCCACTATGTCGTCGACGGAAGGACTGATGGATCACGTCATAAACTGCAACAGCGACGTCGAGGGGATTTTCCCTCCCGGCCAACTTTTCGTGTTCGGCGGCTTCACGCTTCGTGCCAACACTGAAGGCCACCTTGAGCAGATCGAGGGCTACGCCCATGGCCATCATGTCAGATTTGGTAGCTTGAACTACGTTGCTGATATCCGCGGAGGCTTGATCTTCACCTGATTCGAGCCAGCGGCAACCCCTCTCTGCCACCACGACGATCATGACTTAACTCTGTCATCGGATCAGGAAATAGCACCTGCAACAGTTCTAGCCCTAGATCTAGAATAGATTGCATCACCCGAAGATGGGAAGCTCAACCCCACCATGGGAGCCACAGACTCTATGGCGTTGGATCCACACACGGACCCAACTGATGGGGTCTGTGTTACCGGAACCCCGGACTCGGCTCTGGTCTCTGACTCCGAACTGCGCGTAACTGCGCCCCTCAAATCCAATCAGGCGCCTATCGCCGAATTCTGTGTTGCGGATATTTTCCAGCACTCACCGCTTGGCGACATGTTAAGGTCGTTAAGATCTCTCTCCTTGGATGAGAGCACACAACCGCACTATATCCGGTTCGAACTGGAGGCTGATGAACAGCCGCGCTATACCTAGGGGGATGAAGAATTTGGTTCCCCACCCACCACCCACTTGTTAGCCACGGTTGAAGATCTAACCAATCTACTCGACTACGCTTCAGAAGACTTCGACAGGATGGACCTCGAAGCTAAAGCAGATACAGATCAAAGCCAGCCCATAACAGGGCGGTGGAAAGATACGTCTTAATACGACATGTATATGGTGGATACACCCAAAGAGGCGGAAGGCAACGACGAAAATAATTCCGTAGAGGATAAACCCGCCGAAGAACCTCCCAAGCATCGGCGTCCAAAATGCCGAACAAAATCCCGTAAAGGAAAAGACAACAACACCATGACCAATGACGATGATATTCCGAAACAAGCCGAAGACCCCGCAGATCCAGCGATAGAGCAGGAGGAGCAAGAGGACGACAAACAGAGTCCGAAGCCATAGTCCGATGACAGCGATGCCAATGACGGTGATTATGAACCGGTCTCCGAAGAAGAGGCTATCCTGGATGACGATGAATATATCGTCCCAGAAGAACCCTCCCAACAAAAACGCTACCATCGGCGGCTTATAGCCACTGCACAGAGCTTAAAAAGCAGCAGAGACAGCTTCGAGCTGCACAAGACACGCTCAATGATAGATGGAATGAGGTGCTAGATGCCAAACAGAAACATGGCTTTAACGGCCAAACCAAAGGCTATCCCAAGCGCAAGCTGCTGCCCGAATTCGACGACGAGGCTGTTGTGCCCGTCCCTTCGAAAAATAACACCGCCAACAAGCCGGATCGACCACCTCACGAACGGGATAGAGTGTGGCACCCCGGCTCAGAAAACCAAAACGCCCCGTTTTCCAACCCAGAGATCGAGGAGAAGTCTCTGGAAAACAACACTGCTTGACATAGAACAAATCAGCTCTTATTACAAGAATAATAATACAAGGGTCTGATGTTACAAAGAATGCACATCAGCACGGCGACGCTACGCCGGCGATACTACACTTGCTCTATGCTAGCAGCAGAACAACTCGTAGCAGCGGAATACTTCTAGCAGCGGAACAACGACGAAGGTGGTGAACTCCACTCCACAGGGACGTTGGCTGGGACACGATCTAGCTCGCACCCACAGAAACCTTGACAATCAAGCAAGCAATCATGGCATCACCTGCAATCTGGCATGACACGCCAGGTCGGTACATTAAATGTACTTGCAAGCTCACAACAACCAAAAGCATCAAGGCAAAACAATAACATAGCATTAACAGATTAATTAATTAACAACTATCATGATGAAGCAACTACTAAGAATGGTATGAAACTCATACAATACTAATAAATCACCATCTCAGATTTACATAATTATATCTCTCTTGGCTAACCGGCCAAGTAATATACCATCTCGATCACCTCATGATCAAAACCAAACTGTGATCTTACCGGCGATCACTATCATGACCAACACTTGGTCTCCAACATCATCATCAACATCCTGTCCAATCTGTACTACTCAGAATATCAATATATATATATATATATATATATATATATATATATATATATATATATATATATATATATATATATATATATATATATATATATATATATATCACTTATAATTCATTTTGTTATACCGTCATTTGAGTGTTGATCGAACAGTGTGACCTAGTACGAACCCATGCCCATGACTGAGGACGCGGCTATCGATAGATTAAACAAATACACTCTGCAGAGGTAGTGCACTATACTCACACCACAGAACCCTTGGCCTCGTTCTCCAATTCGGGTTGACCAACGGCGTTCCGAAAAAACCGATCTATTGCCATGACACTCTCCCGGCCACTCCGACTCATTCCCCACTGGGCTTAGTCCTGAGTGGCCCCTTGTCTACCAAAGACACCAACGGCCACCGTCGTGGCAAAATCAATAACCACCCCAAACGGGGACAAAAGCGCTTATCATCCAACTACGGGCACACAAGGTTATGTCCGACTACCTGATCATGGTAGCGTGTGCCCATAACCTTCCCTTGTTGGAGGCACCGGCGAGAGGTATGATAATAGCATCGCATTAGGGCCTTCCCATAAAAGGCAAATGTGGTTGCACTGAGGAAAGCCCGGTTCGGTGGCACCTGACCAACTTAATGAGGGAATTTATCTTAAAGATATAACTGGGATACCGATCAACTTATTAAATTATAATCCAAGTCATAGCAATATACAACAAATAGTCAAAAGCTTAACATCATAACAAAATACTCCAAGGATAGCATAATATCTTTATCATGAAGAATCCAAGAATGATAACACTACTACGCAAATATCAAGAACTAATTATCCAACTATTATTCACATGCAAGCATCATCTCCATCATCATTCTCCAAAACATAACATCAACTAGCATTATGATGAAAGTAAAACTAGCCACTAATAAGTCCAAAGGCAACAGGATATCCAAAATAATAATCCAAAATAATAATAGATACTAGCATGAAAATAGCCACTAAGAATCCAAAGGCAACATGTCATTCACATAATCATCAAAATATAAGACCTAGAGCTCCAAGCAATAACATGGCAATAACAAGACCAAAATGCAACTCCGAGAAATGCCAACAAGATCATACATAGCTAATGCAATATTTTAAATAAGTTCAAATAAAGAACCATGGCACTGCATTGCAATCATGCAAATGGAGGGTGTGGCTTGCCTGGGGGTGGAAGAAAGCACCGGAAGAAAGTGCGGAAAGCTCGCGAAAAGAATCGCCGGAAAACATTCTCTCTCGGAGGGGGCCGTTTAACAGCAAGGGCAAAATGGTCATTTTCAGAATGTTGAAACATAATTAAAATGATGCCAACAGAACGGGCTCGACGAGACGAAGAGATTGGCTTTGGATTCACCTCATTTGGAGTTGTGGTTGAAAAGTTAGAGTTGTTTTTCTGCCAGGGACCCATTTGTAAATAAGATCATCACAAACAGGCCTTGGACAGAGAAACATAACGTGCACTCGAGGAAATACGCTTTCTCTAAAGTGAAAACGTATTTTGGGCTGAAGTGGAAGAAGAATGCGCGTTCAGGAAAGGAAGACGTATTATGTTGAATACGTCTCCGCTTATCCACGCTGGCAAGCGCGCGGCCGTGGCTGGCTCACTGACGCGGGGGGCCCTTGAGGGCGGGGCCCGACACTTATCCAGCTAGGCGGGTGGGGTCAACACTGGCCCGCCGCTAGGTGGGGCCCGTGCCTTGACTGGTCTCCCCCCACGCCTCCTTCCTCTTCCTCTCGCGCCTGCTCCTCCTCTCCTAGACAGAACGCAGAGCAAGGGGCGCGATCGTCGCCGGGCACGATGGCTCCGGCCATCTCCGACCAGGGAGAGGGCACCGGTGGACTCGGTACAGAGGTCCGCGCCCCTCCAGGGGTTGCACGCACGCCGGAGTGGAGCAGTGCGGCGATGCCTCAAGCGGAACAGACGGCGGCGACGGGCGCAGATGGGGGCCGAGGCCATAGGCCGACAGAGGAGGAGGGAACGGCGGGGAGGCACCAAGGGGTGTGGTGGAGGTCGCTGGTGGAGGAAGAACAACGAGGGAGGGCTCGAGTGGCCAGAGTTTAGGCGCACCCGAACGGCGGCCATGGTGGCGATTGGAGGGAATGAGAGCTCTAGCGGCTCAGGGAAGAAGCTAGGAAGGGCGCTGGGAGGTGGGTGAGGCGAGTGGTGCAGCGCAACGCGCTCGGGGTGGCCTTAAATAGGCAGGGGAGGGGCGTGCCGCGCTGTCGTCGCCACGGACGCGTGTCCGGCGCCGCGGACGCGTGCCTACGCCTGCGAGCTCGGAGGCAGGCGACGAGGGGGCACAGTGGAGGTTATCACGGGGAGGTAAGCAACGCCGGGGAGCAGAGGAAGAGGCCGAGGGAGGCTCGGGGCCAAACAGAGCACTGTGCTCCTGTTGTGTTTGGCGGCGAGCGTCGGTGAGTGTCGGTGGAGAAGCTGTCGAGGGGAAGAGGGGTCCAGGGGGTCGGCAACGGTGAGGTGAGGCCAACGGGCACGCTCACACGCGCGAAGGCGACGAGAGGTGGGGGTGTCGAAGCACAGACAACGCCTGGGCGCGGCCACTACACACAGAGCGCATGCACATGCACACTAGTGTCGTGGTCACGGCGTGCAATGGAGTGTAGTGGTAGAAATGAGCTGTAACTTGGTGTCTACGGGTTAGATCATCCATGGTAAGTCTCAGCTACGGTGGTAGATTGGTGAAAAAGGCTCTAGTTAAATGGTAAAGGTCCTCTGAAGTTTACTGCATTAAACTTTGAGGAGAACTGCTGATTAACAGAGAGTGATTTGGAAGCAAAGAGCTTGTGTGGGGGTTTGAGGTAAAGAAGAACTCTTATCCTGGTAAGTTTGAGAGGATCAGGATAAAGATTTAATGTAGTTGCTTAACAACCACATAAATCTGGTCAGAAACTAGATTAGGATGTTGCACTCAAAGGATGAGTCCACTTGGGCTGAAAATCAGCAAGACTTAGGGATTTGGTCATAGTAGGATGCTGTAAGAGTTTCATACCAATTGGACTTAGCAAAATGGTACTTCCTTCACAAGCATCCTTTCTGTCCAGAAACTTAGGAAAATTCCTGAGGGAAAATGGCTACATAAAATGTGCCCAAAATTTGTGGAGGTAGGTTATATGAGTAGGAGCAGGTCCTGGAATAGTTTCAGACATAGTGGAGCAAGATAAAATACACTTGCTTCACAAACTGAAAATTTGGACAGAAACAAAGATTTGAAGGTGTGCTCACATGGTTGATTGTATGGAGCTGCATTTTGGAGGAGGGGATTAAAATGATCACAAGAAGAGTCATGCAAAATTTCAACTCATTTGGATATGCCTAGCTAGTACTTCCTTCATAGTGGCTTCTGTTTGACAGAAACTTTGAAAAATCATTGAGGAAGATTGGCTAAGAAAATAAAGTTGAATTTTGGCATGTGGCAATTATTTGGACATAAAAGAATGCCCAAGAAGTTTGGGGTCAATTTAGCAAAGATAAATAGCACTTGCTTCACAAAGTGCCATTTAGGGCAGAATAGGAAAAGGAATATTTGAGAAATATTTTTGAACATGGCAAGGAAAAGATTTTCCATATTTGATGAAGATATGACCCAAACAATTTATTAGAATTTATTTGGGAATTTTTGGAGTGACAGAAATATGGTTGCTTCACAACCTAGGGCAGACAGGGTTATTCCTTTAATAGAAAAAGGAATATTCCCTAGAAAAAGAAATTAGGGTTTGGTTAGGCAGTGGAGTGACATGATCTTGGCAAGGTTTTAAGAATGATGAGCCACTTGGGAGGGAAAAGGAGGATGATTTCCCAGGTGACAAGGCCACATAACCACTCCAAAAAGAAAAACAGAGCAAAAACCAATAAATCAAAAAGAAAAAGAAAAGGGCCAAAAACCAGGCTGTGACAAACCTTCCCCCCTTAAAAAATCTCGTCCTCGAGATTTGATGGCTCAGGGAACAAGTAGGACTTGAGGATATCGTTTCCAACTCGGATATCCATTTCCTTTATTTATTGTTCCGCTGAGAATTTCTCATGATCTGATTAACTTTGCTCGAAGGTGGTTTGCTTCACCTTTCCCCAAATTCTGATGGGTGTTTGCTCCCATACTAAATCCTTTTGCTGATGTTGATTCTTTCATATCTGTAGTGATATCCAATGTAGCTGAGCATAAAGTTTCTTTCGGTCATGAAAACCTTTTTACTTCTGCCATGTGGTGGCTTCAAATAAATGCAGGCCTTCTAGTTTCAATAAATGCTGAGAATTATTCCTGGCCATCTTCCGACGGGATCTGACTTCTCATAAGTGGTACTCATTTATTTTGATATATTCATTTGGCTCGAGCATGAGATATGAGCCAAAGATTTGACTGCCTTTTGTCGTGAACAATATAACGGTGTGTGGAGTTATAGCCGTGTCATACCTCAAATATTTACATCTTGAGACTGGCCCGACAGGGAGCTGACGGGCAAATACTTTTCCTGACAGACTGATCGTGTACTTGATTCTGTCGATGGCTATACCGAGTCCGAGCTGATTTGCTTGGCTTTTGTATTTCTCATTTTGTCGGTATAGTCATTTGGATTTTCCACGCTAACCATTCCAAGCGGGTCAGCAGGATATGAAATCCTTGTAAAACAGAGTAGGCCGCTGAGGGTATGCTTTGGTGGATCCATATGGAATTATGTCTTTCAACTGACTTGGGCATCCGGACCCTGATGGTTGCGCAAAAATCATCATACATTTGCTGGCAGCCTCATCTTTTGACGGTCATGATTTGCTTTGTCAGGGCACCTTACTGAAATAACTTGGCCAAGCATGTCCTTGATTTTTTGTATGACCGTGATTAGCGCAGTATTTTTGACATTATTCCTTGTGCTTGTTTTTCTGACCTGTGTTCTCATACATATACCAGGATTTGTAGCCATACAGAGCTCGTTGCTGAGGCCAATCATACCAGAAGATGACAAGGTTTTATGATATCTCCTTGTCAGTTGCGCGAATAATGTCCATTGTCAAGACTGTTGATTTTGTGATGTCATCCCCACATCTTGTCGATCCTTGTAATTCATGAGATGTATCTCTGCTTATCTTTCCTTTGCCTGACTCGTGAGGTCGTTGGGTCCGTACCTTTCTTAGGTATCTTTGCTGGATTCTTGCCGCATCTCGTACGAGTGTCTGATGTGACTGGGATGCATGCTCACCATATATAAATATCATGGGCAGCCGAACACTTGATTTCTGAAGAAGACACATGAGCCGGCGGATTTGTGCTTCTAACAAACTGTTGTGAGTCTGATTCTTGAGTGGTGCTGCCATACATTGGCAACACTTCACACAACCTCTGAGGACGGTGTAATAGTATGATACTGATGCAAACTGAATCGCTTACGAGAGAAGCCATCCGAATAAGTTGCTGAGGAAAACTTGTTGGTTTCTGCGCAAAGCTTTTGTCTGGGTATCGTGCAGAAGAAGGCCCTTATAGCTTACACACGAAGCTTGGTCTGATTATTGTGCTGGAGAAGCCTGAGTTCCGTGCTTGAGAAGCTTCCCCTCGGGTTTGCTTGTATGAGAAAAAAATATTTTTGTCTGTCACAAGCTTTTACCGAGGTATCTTGGACCGAAATTGTTCGCATATCAGGCTGAGGAAAAAATTGAGGAGCCTTGCTTCATAATTCTCTTCCGATAGCGTGTGGAATAATACTGGGTTTCTTATATCCAAAACTTCATACTGATATGCAGACTGAAAATCCATACACATGCCCATAATATTCTGAGGATGATTATTTACATGAGAAAGTGGTTTGACTGTCTTCCACGAGTATATCACATTCTGACTTTATTTCGTATGATAACATATTTCAAGCATCATGCCTTGCTGAGCCAAAATTTTGTATATGGTCCATACCTTTGCCAGAAAATATACCGTTGATATTGTACCTGACTTGTCTTGCTGCTGACTTGACTGTTACTGCGGAGAGTATTTTCGTACTGATGTAGACTTGAGTTATCAGTACGGTTGTGAGGAGTGCTCACTGATGCAAAATTGATTATCAGCCTCAAAATTAGATATCCCCCATTTCACTGCAGTCGGCTGAGAATTCCATTCTGTTTAGCTGAGTCTTCAATTATTTGAACTCCTTATTATTTCTTCGAGTCCGGTGTCAGTTCATGAGCCATTCTTTATAGGGGGAAAATAATGTAACACCGGGGCCCAAAAAGAAAGAAGCGAAAGAAAACTCAACTAAACAAAAGCACACAACAATAATCAATTCACACACAATCAATGTCACATATTACTGCTAGTCACACAATATGCATGCCTACTTAAGCACACAAATCTCGCGGGATCTCCGGTTCTACGATCTAGCATGCTGTGACGATGTGCACGAGGATGAATAAATGTGTGGAAGAATTGGTGTAAACAACGCTACACCAAGTGCTAGCTTAGCCAGGTAGCAACCTGGACTAGCTTGGAGGCGAGGACTTACTTGGTAACCCTGTAGCAGGACATGAATGTCGCAACCACATTATTATCAAGCGGACGGAAAATATCTGTACTCATCCAAGAAATAAGAGAAAAACTGAGTCTGCTGGCGTTGCCCTTTCTTGATGACTAAGACCATTAAGGGTTGCCAACACGACAAGAACAAGGACGATCCGGGGTAGAAGCATGTCTACCACCGAAACAAAAATGGGGCTGAAGGAAAGAATTCGGCGCGATACCTGAGCACCATTTCTGCAAACCATGTTAGGATCACTTAGCATCACTCTGCTGGGATAGAAATGACGCCAAACACTGAAGAACTAGCAAGAAAATAAGACTGGAGAAATGCAAAGGCCGAGTTGTAGTGGATCCGAACCGATGCCATCTACACTCACCAGATAAATCATCATTATCGAAATAATAAGGCTATATGCATCCTATGCAACAAACAAATGCAGCAACCAAATGCAATAAACAAGCCAGACTCTATACTACCGTTTTCTACCATTCGCGCTGACTAGGCGTCCTACAACCAGACCTGCTCTGATACCAAGCGTTGTGGCACCCCGGCTCAGAAAACCGGAACGCCCCTCCAACCCAGAGATCGAGGAGAAGTCTCTGGAAAACGACACTGCTTGACATAGAACAAATCAGCTCTTATTACAAGAATAATAATACAAGGGTCTGATGTTACAAAGAATGCACATCAGCACGGCGACACTACGCCGGTGATACTACACTTGCTCTATGCTAGCAGCAGAACAACTCGTAGCAGCGGAATACTTCTAGCAGCGGAACAACGATGAAGGTGGTGAACTCCACTCCACAGGGACGCTGGCTGGGACACGATCTAGCTCGCACGCACGGCAACCTTGACAATCAAGCAAGCAATCATGGCATCACCTGCAATCTGGCATGACACGCCAGGTCAGTACATTGAATGTACTTGCAAGCTCACAACAACCAAAAGCATCAAGGCAAAACAATAACATAGCATTAACAGATTAATTAATTAACAACTATCATGATGAAGCAACTACTACGCATGGTATGAAACTGATACAATACTGATAAATCACCATCTCAGATTTACATAATTATATCTCTCTTGGGTAACTGGCCAAGTAATATACCATCTCGATCACCTCGTGATCAAAACCAAACTGTGATCTTACCGGCAATCACTATCATGACCAACACTTGGTCTCCAACATCATCATCAACGTCCTGTCCAATCTGTACAACTCAAAATATCAATTTATATGTATATGTATATATATATATATATATATATATATATATATATATATATATATATCACTTATAATTCATTTTGTTATTCCATCATTTGAGTGTTGATCGAAAGGTGTGACCTAGTACGAACCCATGCCCATGACCGAGGACGCGGCTATCGATAGATTAAACAAATACACTCTGCAGAGGTAGTGCACTGTACCCACACCACAGAACCCATGGCCTCGTTCTCCCATTCGGGTGGACCAACGGCGTTCCGACAAAACCGATCTATTGCCATGACACTCTCCCGGCCACTCTGACTCATTCCCCACTTTGCTTAGTCCTGGGTGGCCCCGTGACGACCGTCGTGGCAAAAATCAATAACCGCCCCAAACGGGGACAAAAGCGCTTATCATCCAACTACGGGCACAGAAGGTTATGTCCGACTACCTGATCAGCGTAGCGCGTGCCCATAACCTTCCCTTGTTGGAGGCACCGGCAAGAGGTATGATAATAGCATCGCATTAGGGCCTTCCCATAAAAGGCAAATGTGGTTGCACTGGGGAAATCCCGGTTCGGTGGCAGCTGACCAACTTAATGAGGGAATTTATCTTAAAGATATAACTGGGATACCGATCAACTTATTAAATTATAATCCAAGTCATAGCAATATATAACAAATAATCAAAAGCTTAACATCATAACAAAATACTCCAAGGATATCATAATATCTTTATCATGAAGAATCCAAGAATGATAACACTACTACACAAATATCAAGAACTAATTATCCAGCTATTATTCACATGCAAGCATCATCTCCATCATCATTCTCCGAAACATAACATCAACTAGCATTATAATGAAAGTAAAACTAGCCACTAATAAGTCCAAAGGCAACAGGATATCCAAAATAATAATCCAAAATAATAACATATACTAGCATGAAAATAGCCATGAAGAATCCAAAGGCAACATGTCATTCACATAATCATCAAAATATAAGACCTAGAACTCCAAGCAATAACATGGCAATAACAAGACCAAAATACAACTCCGAGAAATGCCAACAAGATCATACATAGTTAATGCAATATTTTAAATAAGTTCAAATAAAGAACCTTGTCACTGCATTGCAATCATGCAAATGGAGGGTGTGGCTTGCCTGGGGGTGGAAGAAAGCACCGGAAGAAAGTGAGGAAAGCTCGCGAAAAGAATCGCCGGAAAACATTCTCTCTCGGAGGGGGCTGTTTAACGGCAAGGGAAAAATGGTCATTTTCAGAATGTTGAAACATAATGAAAATGATGCCAACAGAACGGGCTCGACGAGACGAAGAGATGGGCTTTGGATTCACCTCATTTGGAGTTGTGGTTGAAAAGTTATAATTGTTTTTCTGCCAGGGACCCATTTGTAAATAAGATCATCGCAAATAGGCACTGGAAAGACAAACAGAACGTGCACTCGAGGAAATACGCTTTCTCTAAAGTAAAAACGTATTTTGGGCTGAAGTGGAAGAAGAATGCGCTTTCGGGAAAGGAAGACGTATTTTGTTGAATACGTCTCCACTTATCCACGCTGGCAAGCGCGGGGCCGTGGCTGGCTCACTAACGTGGGGGGGCCTTGGGGGCGGGGCCCGACACTTATCCAGCTAGGCGGGCAGGGTCAACGCTGGCCCGCTGATGTCTACACACGCTTCTACTCTTGTAGACTATGTTGGGCCTCGAAGCCCAGAGGTTTGTAGGACAGCAGCAATTTCCCTCAAGTGGATGACCTAAGGTTTATCGAACTCAGGGAAGTAGAGGTTGAAGATGGTCTCTCTCAAGCAACCCTGCAACTAAGATACAAGAAGTCTCGTGTGTCCCCAACACACCTAATACACTTGTTAGATGTATAGGTGCACTAGTTCGGCGAAGAGATGTTAAATGGCAAGTGATATGGATGGCAAAACAAAGTAATATAAATCTGTAGTAAAAAGTGCAGCAAGCAAACAAGTGGTAAATGTGAGCACAAATGGTATTGCAATGGTGGAAACAAGGCCTAGGGATCATACTTTCACTAGTGGCAACTCCCAACAACATTAACATAATCGAATCACATGATATTTCCCATAAAACATGCAATGGAGACGCACCCGGAGGTCATTCCTTCGTGGTCAAGAGAGGACGAGAATTATGTAGGGATAAAAAAGCACACCTCAAAGTTCGTAGTTCTCAATCTAAGGATTTCCCAATGTCACCGCGGCCATCCAAAGAGAGTCCCACAATCACCACAACATATCTAAAGGATAGTCAAAGACAAGCACCAAGAGACTATCAATCTTCAATCAACACACAAGAGAGGAAATCACTCATGAAAATATTTTTCTAATCCATGTCCAATAGACTGCTGTCACCTTGGTCTCGGGGATTATACTAGATAAAGACAAGTGAGTACATCAATCCAATACATAGAGGAAGGGGAAATATCATGGGATCACCCTAGATTAACATAGCCTATGATCACAACGAAGATCGCATCATGAGAGAGAGAGATAACCACATAGCTACACGTACGAGCCCTCGGCCCCGGAGGAAACTACTCACGCATGGACATGGTAAGGAGGAGGTTGATGATGGTGTTGATGGAGAGGTGCAGCCCCGCGAGGAGGCGGCGGCCGGCGGCGAGGAGGAGACGGCGGCGGCCCTTGGGGGCGGCGGCGGCCCTAGGGGCAGCGGCTCCTTGGCCGCCCTTCTTCCTTGTGGATGGTGCTGCAATGGTGCTGGTCCTCCCCTCCAAGACGGCGGCTCGGAAGGAGGAAAATTCGTGGCCCCTTGGTGATCTAGGTTTCCTCTTTTTATATAGACTCTCGGATTCCCGTCATCAGATTTTGGGCCTCAGTAAAATGGGCTTTACTCGGCCGTCCGGACTCCGATTTGGACGAATTTTATATCCAGAAGCATCGCCTCGAAATTCCCCACAACTTTCGTGACTGGACTTTTTCCGTATGACGTCGTCTTCGGGCTGGAACGTGACCATCTTTAAAAAATGTTCTCAGATAGATTTCAGGAAAGTCAGAGTCCTACTCCAATACGACTCCTTTTGCGTTTTTGTCAATTTCCAAGTAATTCCTACACAATAAAGTGTAAAACAAGAACATTGTGCACTTTTGCAACCATTAGTAGGTTAGTCCAAATATAATCAAAAGTGTATGAAAGTGCATAAATATCATAGCAATATCACACAAGAAGGGCATGGAGCAAGCAGAAATTATAGATACGTTTTGGACGTATCAACATCCCCAAGCTTAATTCCTGCTCGTCCTTGAGTAGGTAAATGATAACAAGCATAATTTCTGTGGTGACATGCTATTAACCATATAAGAACTTTTCACAGTCACATGACAAGTGCTTACTGAGACAATGAATTTGTAATAATTAAGTTGTCTCATGAGAAAATCACAAAGAACTGAAAGTTTTACAATATGATACTGAAACACTCAATAGATTTGTAGTGAGCATGGTGTGCAAATATGACAAAGTGATATCTCGCTTGCCCCCTTCAGTGAAGCAAAACATAAATGCAGGGGCACCTCCAAGGTTTAAGTGACGACTAGATACAATGATTTCAGAATAAACGATATCATAATCATGCAAAAGACAATGGTACTTTGGGACAATGCACATTACACTCAGAATGACAATCATGCTTTAAATAGTTGGTGCTTTAAAGAAGGTGGAGACTCTCGAACCATGGCTTTTGTTGGCAAGGTTGAAAACCCGTGGTCGGAAACAAAGAGAAAACATGTACCAGAGCTCTTGGTTTTAAAAACAGAGGTAATAATTATTTTTTTAGATTATGCATATTTCGTCAACGAATGCTAGCAGATAACTCAATTACTTCTCGAGCTGGACAAGTTTCGAGGAACGACTCCCGAATGAGGACGATCACATCCTCTTAATCTCCTTTGTTTATCACTGCCAAAGTTTTCTGATTTCTCATGAACAAAGCGTGAAGGAGGGTTTGTTTGTTGTATAATTTTTTAATGAGCCGGGCGCACTCTAAGCCAGTTCCTTCTCGTATTATGGGTTTGCACATTAGACATGCAATCCCGGGGTGAAGCTTGTCCAACTGAAAAAGATCATGAATTAACTACTACTTCCTCATGAGGTAAAACAGAGGCACACAAGAGAAATGCTTTTTTTGAATAATTTCGAGATGGTACATGAAAGTCTTCGTTAGGAATGGCAGGTAAATACCATGTATAGGAAGGTATGGTGGACTCATATGGCATAACTGGTTTAAAGGATTTTGGATGCACAAGCAGTCAGTCCGCTTAGTACAGGCGAAGGTTAGCAAAAGACTGGGAGCGACCAACTAAGAGAGCAATGACGGTCATAATCATGCAGAGCGACAAAGCAACATTGAATCGGGCATGGAAGTTATATCGCTACTCAGAAATTAAAGATCATCAAGGCTTGATAGACTTTCTTTACAGTCTTAAATATGCGTGAGCATATGCCAAGTCAATCAAAATAAATTCTTGGAGGAAGATATCACTAGACCATACCACATCATAGGCAAACAAATCATGTTGGTACTCCAATAACACATTAAGAATCCCCCAGCTATTTGAGACTAACCACAAGAAAACATGAACTACTAAGCACCATTATGCACATAGCATTTTTATCATAGACATATCAACCAGTGCAACAGAAGCCAACTCTCTTAACAAGATAAGCATGATAAATAAAGAGAGTTCCAGCGACCAACTAAACAAAAGCTCTTTAAAAAGATAAGCATGAAAACTAAGAGCTGAACATGATAGTAGCTATTGAAAGACAAAGAACACACACAGCAAAGATAGACATGAAAATTCTATGTTATGTTCTAGGTTGAAGTGGAGCGTGTTTCTCTCCCACACAAAGAAAGCTGAGTTCCAACTTGTTATGAAAAGCAAGCAAGGCTAAAGAAAACTAAAAAGGAAACTAAAAGAAGACGCTCCAAGCATAGCACATAACACATGAAGTGATAAAAATATAGTGGAACGAAAGACGAACTGATAATTGTTGATGGAGAAGGGGATGCACGGGGGCATCCCCAAGCTTAGACGCTTGAGTCTTCTTGAATATTTCTTGGGGGTGCATGGGGGCATCCCCAAGCTTGAGCGTTTGACACTCCTGAATCTTTTTATCATCTTCCCTCGCACACTTGAAAACTCCCTTCATACATAACTCATCATAATCTGATTAGCGAGGTTAGTACCCTTAATAAAATAATTTTTCCTTGCTGGAAATAAGGATATTATTGAAGGTCTACTGTTTCTCAAGATTGCCAAAAGGTTTTTGCAAAGAAAAAGCAAGCTCACGGTTTGCAAAACGAAGGAAAGGCAAAACAGGACAGAATCTGTGAAAAACAGACCAGCAGGTAGTAAATAATTTTTTTGGGGAACTTCTGCAACTCAAATCAAAAAACTCAGAACAGACGCCCGAAAGCCAATTGTATAGAGCACGCTGTCGAAAAAATTCAGACCAAAAAGAGGACCTGGTGATTTTATACGAATTTTTCTGTCCAAGGACAGAATCTGTTTCCTGGACAACACGTCACAACTTTTGAACTTTCTTGCAATCAGAGGCTACGCTTGGCACAAAGCTGAAAAGTGAAGATACAATGATTGCTACAGTAGTAACACACATCAAGACCACTAAAAACTGAAAGAACAAACTGAAAGTAAAGATAACAAGGGTTGTCTCCCTAGAGCTCTTTCTTTATAGCCATAAAGATAGGCTTAAGACTTTAATGATGCTCTCGTAGGAATAAGAGTTGAAGAACAAAAGAGAGCATCAAGAAGCATATATAAAACACATTTAAGTCTAACATACTTCCTATGCATGGGAATCTTGTAAGAAAATAAATTATTGAAGCATAAAGCAACTAGCATAGGAAGGCAGAACAAGCATAACTTCAAAATATTCACCATAAAGAGAGGGAACTTGATATTATTGAAATATCTATAAGCATATGTTCCCTTCTCATAATAATTTTCAGTGGGATCACGAATAAACTCAACAATATAAGCATCACATAAAGCATTGTTACCATGATCCACATGCAAAAAGGTACTCTTGCTCTCCACATAAGCATCTTTGGGGAGCCCATGGTTAGGACATTTTAGCATTAACGTTTTTAGTCTCCCCCAAGCTTGAGCTACGCTCTCTCCGTCACGAGACCTAAAGTTATAGATATAGTTCCTGTCTCGATGAATTTCATGAAGAGGATAAAACTTAGTATAAAAGAGAGACATAAGCTCTTGCCAATCAAGCAAGTGCGAGTTATCGAGAAGCTTATACCAATCTGAAGCTTTATCTATAAGTGATACGGCGAACAATTTACTCATGACAAACTCCCTTGATACACCTGCAAGCTTAAATAATGAACATAGTTGTGACAGATATAGCAAGTGTTCACCGGGATGTCTGTCTCCTGCATAACGATTAGCCAAAACATAATCGATAATACTAGCTGGTATTTTATAGGGCACAATTTCAGTAGGGGGAGGAGCAACCACCACAGGTGTGGGGCATCTTCACACAAGCAACGATCCAATAGCAAGGTTGTCCATAAGCATAACTAGTGAAATAAAAACAAGAAACAAAAAGATTTAATTGCAAGATCTAAAGATATACCTTCAAGCACTCACCTCCCCGGCAACGGCGCCAGAAATAGCTTGATGTCTACACACGCTTCTACTCTTGTAGACTATGTTGGGCCTCCAAGCGCAGAGGTTTGTAGGACAGCAACAATTTCCCTCAAGTGGATGACCTAAGGTTTATCGAACTCAGGGAAGTAGAGGTTGAAGATGGTCTCTCTCAAGCAACCCTGCAACTAAGATACACGAAGTCTCTTGTGTCCCCAACACACCTAATACACTTGTTAGATGTATAGGTGCACTAGTTCTGCGAAGAGATGTTAAATGGCAAGTGATATGGATGGCAAAACAAAGTAATATAAATCTGTAATAAAAAGTGCAGCAAGCAAACAAGTGGTAAATGTGAGCATAAATGGTATTGCAATGGTGGAAACAAGGCCTAGGGATCATACTTTCACTAGTGGCAACTCCCAACAACATTAACATAATCGAATCACATGATATTTCCCATAAAACATGCAATGGAGACGCACCCGGAGGTCATTCCTTCGTGGTCAAGAGAGGACGAGAATTATGTAAGGCTACAAAAGCACACCTTAAAGTTCGTAGTTCTCAATCTAAGGATTTCCCAATGTCACCGCGGCCATCCAAAGAGAGTCCCACAATCACCACAACATATCTAAAGAATAGTCAAAAACAAGCACCAAGAGACTCTCAATCTTCAATCAACACACAAGAGAGGAAATCACTCATGAAAATATTTTTCTAATCCATGTCCAATAGACCGCTGTCACCTTGGTCTCGGGGATTATACTAGATAAAGACAAGTGAGTACATCAATGCAATACATAGAGGAAGGGGAAATATCATGGGATCACCCTAGATTAACATAGCCTATGATCACAACGAAGATCACATCATGGGAGAGAGAGATAACCACATAGCTACACGTACGAGCCCTCGGCCCCGGAGGAAACTACTCACGCATGGACATGGTGAGGAGGAGGTTGATGATGGTGTTGATGGAGAGGTGCAGCCCCGCGAGGAGGCGGCGGCCGGCGGCGAGGAGGAGACGGCGGCGGCCCTTGGGGGCGGCGGCGGCCCTAGGGGCAGCGGCTCCTTGGCCGCCCTTCTTCCTTGTGGATGGTGCTGCAATGGTGCTGGTCCTCCCATCCAAGACGGCGGCTCGGGAGGAGGAAAATTCGTGGCCCCTTGGTGACCTAGGTTTCCTCTTTTTATATAGACTCTCGGATTCCCGTCATCAGATTTTGGGCCTCAGTAAAATGGGCTTTACTCGGCCGTCCGGACTCCGATTTGGACGAATTTTATATCCAGAAGCATCACCTCGAAATTCCCCACAACTTCCGCAACTAGACTTTTTCCGTTTGACGTCGTCTTCGGGTCGGAACCTGACCATCTTTAAAAAATGTTCTCAGATATATTTCAGGAAAGTCAGAGTCCTACTCCAATACGACTCCTTTTGCGTTTTTGTCAATTTCCAAGTAATTCCTACACAATAAAGTGTAAAACAAGAACATTATGCATTTTTGCAACCATTAGTAGGTTAGTCCAAATATGATCAAAAGTGTATGAAAGTGCATAAATATCATAGCAATATCACACAAAAAGGGCATGGAGCAAGCATAAATTATAGATACGTTTTGGACGTACCACCCGCCGCCAGGTGGGGCCCATGCCTTGTCTGGTCTCCCCCCGCCACCTTCTTCTTCCTCTCGCGCCTGCTCCTCCTCTCCTTGATAGAACGCAGAGCAGGGGACGCGGTCGTCGCCGGGCACGGTGGCTCCGACCATCTCCGACCAGGGAGAGGGCACCGGTGGACTCGGGACGGAGGTCCGCGCCCATCCAGGGGTTGCACACACGCCAGAGAGGAGCAGTGCGGCGACGCCTCGAGCTGAACGGACGGCGATGACGGGCGCATATGGGGGCCGAGGGGTGTGGTGGAGGTCGCTGGTGGAGGAAGAACGACGAGGGAGGGCTCGAGTGGCCAGAGTTTAGGCGCACCCGAACGGCCGCCATGGTGGTGATTGGAGGGAACGAGAGCTCTAGCGGCTCGGGGAAGAAGCTAGGCAGGGCGCTGGGAGGTGGGTGAGGCGAGTGGTGCAGCGCAACGCGCTTTGGGTGGCCTTAAATAGGCAGGGGAGGGGCGTGCCGCGCTGTCGTCGCCACGGACGTGTGCCCGGCGCCGCGCATGCGTGCCTACGCCCGCGAGCTCGGAGGCAGGCGATGAGGGGGCACAGTGGAGGTTCTCACGGGGAGGTAAGCGACGCCGGGGAGTAGAGGAAGAGGCCGAGGGAGGCTCGGGGCGAAACAGAGCACTGTGCTCCTGTTGCGTTCGGCGGCGACCGTCGGTGAGCGTCGGTGGAGAAGCTGCCGAGGGGGAAGAGGGGTACATGGGGTCGGCGACGGTGAGGTGAGGCCAATGGACACGCTCACGCGCGCGAAGACAACGAGAGGCAGGGGTGCCGAAGCACAGACAACGCATGGGCGCGGCCACTGCACACAGAGCGCGTGCACAGGCACGCCAGTGTCGTGGTCACGGCGTGCAATGGAGTGTAGTGGTAGAAATGAGATGTAACTTGGTGTCTACGGGTAAGATCATCCATGGTAAGTCTCAGCTAAGGTGGTAGATTGGTGAAAAAGGCTCTGGTTAAATGGTAAAGGTCCTTTGAAGTTTACTGCAGTAAACTTTGAGGAGAACTGCTGATCAACAGAGAGTGATTTGGAAGCAAAGAGCTTGTCTGCGGGTTTGAGGTAAAGAAGAACTCTTATCCTGGTAAGTTTGAGAGGATCAGGATAAAGATTTAATGTAGTTGCTTAACAACCACATAAATCTGGTCAGAAACTAGATTAGGATGTTGCACTCAATGGGTGAGTCCATTTGGGCTGAAAATTGGCAAGGCTTAGGGATTTGGTCATAGTAGGATGCTGTAAGAGTTTCATACCAATTGGACTTAGCAAAATGGTACTTCCTTCACAAGCATCCTTTCTGTCCAGAAACTTAGGAAAATTCCTGAGGGAAAATGGCTACATAAAATGTGCCCAAAATTGGTGGAGGTAGGTTATATGAGTAGGAGCAGGTCCTGGAATAGTTTCAGCCATAGTGGAGCAAGATAAAATACACTTGCTTCACAAACTGAAAATTTGGACAGAAACAAAGATTTGAAGGTGTGCTCACATGGTCGATTGTATGGAGCTGCATTTTGGAGGAGGGGATTAAAATGATCACAAGAAGAGTCATGCAAAATTTCAACTCATTTGGATGTCCCTAGCTAGTACTTCCTTCATAGTGGCTTCTGTTTGACAGAAACTTTGAAAAATCACTGAGGAAGATTGGCTAGGAAAATAAAGTTGAATTTTGGCATGTGGCAATTATTTGGACATAAAAGAATGCCCAAGAAGTTTGGGGTCAATTTAGCAAAGATAAATAGCACTTGCTTCACAAAGTTCCATTTAGGGCAGAATAGGAAAAGGAATATTTGAGAAATATTTTTGAACATGGCAAGGAAAAGTTTTGCCATATTTGATGAAGATATGACCCAAAATTTTTATTAGAATTTATTTGGGAATTTTTGGAGTGACAGAACTATAGGTTGCATCACAACCTAGGGCAGACAGGGTTATTCCTTTAATAGAAAAAGGAATATTCCCTAGAAAAAGAAATTAGGGTTTGGTCAGGCAGTGGAGTGACATGATCTTGGCAAGGTTTTGAGAATGATGAGCCACTTTGGGAGGGAAAAATAGGATGATTTCCCAGGTGACAAGGCCACAGAACCACTCCAAAAAGAAAAATAGAGCAAAAACCAATAAATCAAAAAGAAAAAGAAAAGGGCCAAAAACCAGGCTGTGACATAGAGTCTCTAGCAATGGCGTAAACAAGCCCCCACCCTATAAAGGAAAGGAGGGTGCAACCCAAGTCCGAAAACACGATCTGCGTGAGGACCTAAACAAAAGAGCTAGCAAGACCAGGTCTATATTCGGACCTAGAGACCGAGCTCCCGCACGGGACGGCGGCTATCAAGCCAATCGCACCGGTGACATACCAGTTCGGGGTCAATACCGAACACCACAACCATCGGACATACGCCATGATATAGCAAGATACAGAGGAGCTTCACACCCTCTATGCTTTAGCGATGAGGTGCTGGGTCATGATTTCCCAGAAGGTTTAAACCCGTGAACATCGAAGCGTACGATGGAACGACGGATCCTGCCGTCTGGATAGAAGATTTTATTCTTCACATCCACATGTCTCGAGGAGATGATCTCCACGCCATCAAATATTTACCCCCTCAAGCTAAAAGGACCAGCTGGACACTGGCTAAATGATACGTCCATTTTGCATCATGCTTATATGTTGATATTTATTGCATTATGGGCTGTTATTACACGTTATGTCACAATACTTATGCCTTTTCTCCCTTATTTTACAAGGTTTACATGAAGAGGGAGAATGTCGGCAGCTGGAATTCTGGGCTGGAAAAGGAGCAAACTCTGGAAACCTATTATGTACAACTCCAAAAGCCCCGAAACTCCATAGAACTCCGTTTCAGAAAATATAAAAAATATTTGGCGAAAGAAGTTCACGAGGGGGGCCACCTGTTGTCCACGAGGGTGGGGGGCGCCCCCCCTCTCTGGGCGCGCCCCTGTCTCGTGGGCCCCCCGATGCCCATCTTCTCCTATATGAGGTTTTTTTGACCTGGAAAAAATCATAAGGAGGCTTTCGGGACCAGACACCGCCGTCTCGAGGCGGAACCGAGGCGGAAACCAATCTAAGGCTCCGGCAGAGCTGTTCTGCCGGGGATACTTCCCTCCGGGAGGGGGAAATCGTTACCGCCATCATCAGCAACAACTCTCCCATCTTGGGGAGGGATATCTTCATCAACATCTTCACCAGCACCATCTCCTCTAAAACCCTAGTTCATCTCTTGTATCCAATCTTTGTACCCAAACCTCGGATTGGTACCTGTGGGTTGCTAGTAGTGTTGATTACTCCTTGTAGTTGATGCTAGTTGGTTTATTTGGTGGAAGATCATATGTTCAGATCCATTATGCATATTAATACCCCTCTGATCATGAACCATATTATGTCTTGTGAGTAGTTACTTTTGTTCCTGAGTACATGGGAGAAGTCTTGCTATTAGTAGTCATGTGAATTTGGTCTTCATTCGATATTTTGATGAGATGTATGTTATCTCTCTTCTAGTGGTGTCATGTGAATGTTGACTACATGACACTTCACCATTATTTGGGCCTAGAGGAAGGCATTGGGAAGTAATATGTAGATAATGGGTTGCTAGAGTGACAGAAGCTTAAACCCTAGTTTATGCATTGCTTCTTAAGGGGCTGATTTGGATCCATATGTTTCAGGCTATGGTTAGGTTTACCTTAATACTTCTTTTGTAGTTGCGGATGCTTGCATTAGAGGTTAATCATAAGTGGGAGGCTTATCCAAGTAATGACAGCACCCAAGCACCGGTCCACCCACATACCGAATTATCAAAGTACCGAACGCGAATCATATGATAGTGATGAAAACTAGCTTGACGATAATTCCCATGTGTCCTCGGGAGCGCTTTCCTTCATATAAGAGTTTGTTCAGGCTTGTCCTTTGCTATAAAAAGGATTGGGCCACCTTGCTGCACCTTATTTACTTTTACCTTTTGTCACTTGCTACCAATTACCTTATCACAAAACTATCTGTTACCTATAATTTCAGTGTTTGCAGAAAATACCTTACTGAAAACTGCCTATCATTTCCTTCTGCTCCTCGTTGGATTCGACACTCTTACTTATCGAAAGGACTATGATAGATCCCCTACACTTGTGGGTCATCAAGACTCTTTTCTGGCGCCGTTGCCGGGGAGTGAAGCGCCTTTGGTAAGGAAAAATTTATATAGCGTGCTGAAATTTATTGTCACTTGTTACTATGGCTCATAATCCTTTGAGGGGCTTGTTCGGGGTATCTTCACCCCGATCAGAAGAGCAAATAGTTGCTCCTCAACCTACTGCACCTACTGAAAATGTTTGCTTTGAGATTCCTTCGGGTATGATAGAGAAACTGCATGAAAATCCTTTTACAGGAGATGGAACACTGCATCCCGATTTACACCTAATTTATGTGGATGAAGTTTGTGGATTATTTAAGCTTGTAGGTATGCCCGAGGATGTTACCAAGATGAAGGTCTTCCCTTTAGCTTTGAAGGGATATGCATTGACATGGTTTAGGCTATGTGATGATATTGGATCATGGAACTATAATCGTCTGAAGTTGGAATTTCATCAGAAGTTCTACCCTATGCACCAGGTTCATCGTGATCGTTATTATATTTATAATTTCTGGCCTCGCGAAGGATAAAGCATCGCTCAAGCTTGGGGGAGGCTTAAGTCAATGTTATATTCATGCCCCAATCATGAGCTCTCAAGAAAAATGACCATTCAAAATTTTTATGCTCGGCTTTCTCTCAATAATCACACCATGCTCGATAATTCTTGTTCTGGCTCTTTTATGATGAAGACTGTTGAATTCAAATGGGATTTATTGGAACGAATTAAATGCAACTCTGAAGATTGGGATCTCGACAAAGGTAAGGAGTCAGGTATGACCCCTAAGTTTGATTGTGTTAAAGCTTTTATGGATACCGATGTTTTCCGTGAGTTTAGCACTAAATATGGACTTGACTCTGAGATAGTAGCTTCTTTCTGTGAATCTTTTGCTACTCATGTTGATTTACCCAAGGAGAAGTGGTTTAAATACCACCCCCCTATTGAAGTAAAAGTAGTTGAACCTGTTAAAGTTGAAGAAAAGACTATTACTTATAATGTTGATCCTATTGTTCCTACTGCTTATATTGAGAAACCACCTTTCCCTGTTAGGATAAAGGATCATGCTCAAGCTTCAACTGTAGTTCGTAAGAGTAATACTAGAACACCTACACCCTCTGAGAAAATTAAAGTTGAACCTAGTGTTGCCATGGTTAAAGATCTCTTGGTAGAAGATATAGATGGACATGTTATTTACCTCCAATAAGAGTTTGCTAGAATAGCCAAACCCAATGCTAGGAATAAACATAGACCTGTTGTAGGCTTGCCTATTATCTTTGTTAAGATAGGAGATCATTGTTATCATGGTTTATGTGACGTGGGTGATAGTGCGGGTATTATCCCTCATACCTTATATCAAGAAATTATGCATGACATTGTACCTGTTGAGTTAGAAGGGATTGATGTTACTATTAAGCTTGCTAATAGAGACACTATTTCACCAGTTGGGATTGTTAGAGATGTTGAGGTTTTGTGTGGGAAGGTTAAATACCCTGCGGATTTTCTTATTCTGATTTGATGAATTTTCTCCCATTATATTTGGTAGACCCTTCTTGAATACTGTTAATGCTAAGATAGACTGCGTGAAAGATATTGTTACTGTTGGATTAGGGGACATGTCTCATGATTTTAACTTTGGTGAATTTCGTAGACAACCCCTTGATAAAGAACTACCTAGTAAGGATGAAATTATTGGTCTTGCTTCTATTGTCGTGCCTCCTAATGATCCTTTAGAACAATACTTGCTAGACCATAAAAATGATATGCATATGAATGAGAGAAGGGAAATAGATGAAATATTCTTTAAACAGGGACCCGTATTGAAAAACAACTTGCCTGTTGAAATCCTAGGGGATCCTCCTCCACCCAAGGGTGATCCCATGTTTGAACTTACACCTTTAACTGATAATCTTAAGTATGTTTATCTTGATGGAAAGAAGATATATCCTGTTATTATTAGTGCTAACCTTTCAAAGCAGGAAGAAGAAAAATTGTTGAAAACTCTGAAGAAGCACCGTGCTGCTATTGGATATACTCTATATGATCTTAAGGGCATTAGTCCCACCTTATGCCAACACAAGATAAAATTGGAAGAAACTGCTAAACTGGTTATTGACCATCAGCGACGGTTAAATCCTAAGATGAAAGAAGTGGTAAGGAAGGAAATACTAAAGCTTCTAGAGGCAGGTATTATCTATCCAGTTGCTGATAGACAGTGGGTAAGTCATGTCCATTGTGTCCCTAAGAAGGGAGGAATGACTGTCGTTCCTAATGATAAAGAGGAATTGATCCCGCAAAGAATAGTTACAAGTTATAGGATGGTAATTGATTTCCGTAAGTTAAATAAAGCTACTAAGAAAGATCATTACCCCTTGCCTTTTATTGATCAAATGCTAGAAAGGTTATCCAAACATACTCACTTTTGCTTTCTAGATGGCTATTCTGGTTTCTCTCAAATACCTCTGTCAAAAGGGGATCAAGAAAAGACCATGATTACTTGTCCTTTCGATACCTTTGCTTATAGACGTATGCCTTTTGGTTTATGTAATGCACCTGCTACCTTCCAAAGATGCATGATGGCTATATTCTCTGATTTTTGTGAAAAGATTGTTGAGGTGTTCATGGATGATTTCTCTGTTTACGGAACTTCTTTTGATGATTGCTTAAGCAACCTTGATCGAGTTTTGCAGAGATGTGAAGACACTAATCTTGTTTTGAATTGGGAGAAGTGCCACTTTATGGTTAATGAAGGCATTGTCTTGGGACATAAAATTTCTGAAAGAGGTATTGAAGTTGACAAAGCTAAAGTTGATGCTATTGAAAAGATGCCATGCCCTAAGGACATCAAAGGTATACGAAGTTTCCTTGGTCATGCCGGGTTAAATAGGAGGTTCACAAAGGACTTCTCCAAAATCTCCAGGCCTCTGACTAATCTCTTACAAAAAGATATTCCTTTTGTCTTTGATGATGATTGTCTAGAAGCATTTGAAATACTTAAGAAAGCATTGATCTCTGCCCCTATTGTCCAGCCTCCTGACTGGAATTTACCTTTTGAGATTATGTGCGATGCTAGTGATTATGATGTAGGTGCTGTTCTAGGGCAAAGAGTTGATAAGAAATTGAATGTTATCCAGTATGCTAGTAAAACTCTAGGCAGTGCCCAAAGAAATTATGCCACTACTGAGAATGAATTTTTAGCAGTTGTATTTGCTTGTGATAAGTTTAGACCCTATATCGTTGATTCTAAAGTAACTATTCACACTGATCATGCTGCTATCAAATACCTTATGGAAAAGAAAGATGCTAAACCTAGACTTATTAGATGGGTTCTCTTGCTGCAAGAATTTGACTTGCATATTATTGGTAGAAAGGGAGCTGAGAACCCCGTTGCAGACAACTTGTCTAGGTTAGAGAATATACTTGATGACCCACAACCTATTGATGATAGCTTTCCTGATGAACAATTAGCTGTCATAAATACTTCTCGTACTGCTCCATGGTATGATGGTTATGCTAATTCTATTGTTACTAAGTTTATACCTCCTAGCTTCACATACCAGCAAAATAAAAAGTTCTTTTATGATTTGAGACATTACTTCTGGGATGACCCACATCTTTATAAAGAAGGAGTAGATGGTATTATTAGATGTTGTGTACCTGAGCATGAACAGGAACATATCCTACGCAAGTGCCACTCTGAAGCTTATGGAGGACACCATGTGGGAGATAGAACTGCACATAAGGTATTGCAATCCGGTTTTTATTGGCCTACTCTCTTCAAGGATGCCCGTAAGTTTGTCTTATCTTGTGATGAATGTCAAAGAATTGGTAATATCATAGACGTCAGGAGATGCCTATGAATTATTCACTTGTTATTGAACCATTTGATGTTTGGGTCTTTGATTATATGGGACCGTTTCGTGCCTCTAATGGGTATACACATATTTTAGTTGCTGTTGATTACGTTACTAAGTGGGTAGAAGCTATTCCAACTAGTAGTGTTGATCATAACACCTCTGTTAAGATGCTTAAAGAAGTTATTTTCCCGAGGTTTGGAGTCCCTAGATATCTAATGACTGATGGTGGTTCACACTTTATTCATGGTGCTTTCCGTAAGATGCTTGCAAAATATGATGTCAATCATAGAAATGCATCCCCTTATCACCCACAGACTAGTGGTCAAGTAGAACTAAGTAATAGAGAGTTGAAATTAATTTTGCAAAAGACAGTTAATAGGTCTAGAAAGAATTGGTCTAAGAAACTTGATGATGCATTATGGGCCTATAGAACTTCATACAAAAATCCTATGGGTATGTCTCCATATAAGATGGTTTATCGAAAAGCTTGTCACTTACCTCTTGAGCTAGAACATAAGGCATATTGGGCTATCAAAGAGCTCAATTATGATTTCAAACTTGCCAGTGAAAAGAGGTTATTTAACATTAGCTGTCTCAATGAATGGAGAACCCAGGCCTATGAGAATGCCAAGATGTTTAAAGAAAAAGTTAAAATATGGCATGACAAAAGGATACAAAAGCGTGAGTTTAACGTAGGAGATTATGTCTTGCTATACAACTCTCGTTTAAGTTTTTTTGCAGGAAAACTTCTCTCCAAGTGGGAAGGACCTTACATTATCGAGGAGGTCTACCGTTCCGGTGCCATAAACAACTTCGAAGGCACAAATCCGATGGTGGTGATCGGTCAAAGAATCAAACATTATATCTCACGTAATCCTATAAATGTTGAAACCAATGTTATTGTAACCGTAACCCCAGAGGAATACATAAGGGACACTTTCCAGAACGATCCAGACTCCGAAAAGGAAGAGGTATGTGGTACGGTAAGTAAACCGACTCCAAAACAGCTCTAAAGGCAATTTTTCTCCGTTCTGGAATATTTAGAAAAATAGAAAAATAAGTAGCAGTCCGGAAGAGACACGAGGCGTCCACGAGGGTGGAGGGCGCGCCCCCCAGGGAAGGGGGGCGCGCCCCCTTGCCTCGTGGGCACCCCGTGTGCCTCCCGGGCTCCGTTTTCTTGTGGGTTACTCCTTTTGGTCGGTAAAAATTCATTATATATACCCCCGAAGGTTTTGACCTGTGTATCACACAAAAAATCCTCTGTTCTTGTTTCGAGTAGTTTTCCGCTAGGGTTTGCGAAGCCAGGCACCATGTCGTCTCCCTCCCCCAACAACGAAGGCAACGATGCTTGGCTAATGAAGATAGATCTGAAGAGGGAAGGACCCGAGGAGACCCACAAGGAGAAGAAGATCAAGAAGGAGGTGGAAGATCCGGCTCCGGCATTAGGAGAAGAAGACACCCCTCGATCTCTTCCCAATCTCTTTACCTCAACTGAGAATGAAGCTTTCAGGATGATTGAGTTAGCTCAAATTCGAAACAAGCATCTCACAAGTGAAAATATTTTGTTGAAGGATTACATAGCTACACTCAAAGGTATTATGTGCAAGCTGGAGGATCTCCTACGCTCGATATAAGATGATCCGGCGTCACTACTTCCAAATCCATCATCACCACCCCCGAAGAAGGAGACATAATCATATGGGTATGGGCACTCCCCTTGGCAACCGCCAAGCTTGGGGGAGTGACCCCGGTATCGTATCACCATCACTCATATCTTTACCGTTTTCCTTACTTCGATCCTTTTGGTAGTATCTTGATCTACTAGAATAAAGTTAGCATGATCTAGTTGTGAGCTTTTGCCTTATGATCTTTACCCTTTGTAATCGAGTACGTGAGCTATATAATAAAGATTAGTGTTGAGTCAAGGGCTTGATTTCCTCACTTGGGTCATGATAAAAAAGAAAGAAAACATAAAGAGTATCCAAGAGATCATATTGATCTTATGGGAAGTAATGACTTAACATATAAGAGTATGATAAATAAAAGTTGTTGAGAGTTGACAAACATAGTTTTGGTCACTGTTGCAATTAATAGGAAGTAATAAAAGAAGAGAGGCTTCACATACAAATATACTATCTTGGACATCTTTTATGATAGTGAGCACTCATTAAAATATGACATGCTAAAAGAGTTGATGTTGGACAAGGAAGACAACATATTGGGTTATGTCTTCTTATATCCGAAATAAAGTATATTGTCATGGATCATCCAACATGTTGAGCTTGCCTTTCCCCCTCATGCTAGCCAAAACTCCTCGCACCAAGTAGAGATACTACTTGTGCTTCCATACATCCTTAAACCTAGTTTTGCTATGAGAGTCCACCATACCTACCTATGGATTGAGAAAGATCCTTCCAAGTAAGTTGTCTTGTTGCAAACTCGCTAAAATATGTATGATTTATTAGTATGGAGGAAATTAGCTTTATACGATCTTGTGATATGGAAGTAATAAAAGCGACGGACTGCATAATAAAGGTCCTTATCACAAGTGGCAATATAAAGTGACGTTCCTTTGTGCTAATACTTTGTGCATTCAACCATAAAAACACATGACAACCTCTGCTCCCCTCTGCAAAGGGCCTATCTATTATTCTTGCCTTACAAGTGTCAAGGTGAAATTCACCTTTCCTTTTTTTTATTTTATCCTTTGGCAAGCACATTATGTTGGAAAGATCCTGACATATATACCCACTTAGATGTAAGTTTTCATGGTCTATTACTGTTGACATTACCCTTGAGGTAAAAGGTTGGGAGGCAACACCATAAGCCCCTATCTTTCTCTGTGTCCGATTAAAACTCCATAAACATAAGTATTGCGTGAGTGTGAGCAATTGTGAAAGACTATATGATAGTTGAGTATGTAGGCTTGTTGAAAAGCTCTTATATTGACTCTTTCCGATGTTACGATAAATTGCAATTGCTTCAATGACCGAGATAAAAGTTCGTTAGTTTTCAATGAAGTTTATGATTCATGCTTGATATTGTGGATGAATTGTTACTTTAGCATAAGAATCATATGACAATATACATTTTTGTTGTTGTTATGAGAATAATCTTGATGCCCTCATGTCCGTATTTTATTTTTATCGACACCTCCATCTCTAAACATGTGGACATATTTTTGGATATTGGCTTTCACTTGAGGACAAGCGAGGTCTAAGCTTGGGGGAGTTGATACGTCCATTTTGCATCATGCTTATATGTTGATATTTATTGCATTATGGGCTGTTATTACACGTTATGTCATAATACTTATGCCTTTTCTCCCTTATTTTACAAGGTTTACATGAAGAGGGAGAATGCCGGCAGATGGAATTATGGGCTGGAAAAGGAGCAAACTCTGGAAATCTATTATGTACAACTCCAAAAGCCCCGAAACTCCACATAACTCCGTTTCATAAAATATAAAAATATCTGGCGAAAGAAGTTCACGAGGGGGCCACCTGCTGTCCACGACGGTGGGGGGCACGCCCCCCTGTCTCGTGGGCCCACCGATGGCCCCCCGATGCCCATCTTCTCCTATATGAGGTGTTTTGACCTGGATAAAATCATAAGGAGGCTTTCGGGACCAGACGCCGCCGTCTCGAGGCGGAACCGAGGCGGAAACCAATCTAGGGCTCCGGCAGAGCTGTTCTGCTGGGGATACTTCCCTCCGGAAGGGGGAAATCGTCACCGCCATCAGCACCAACAACTCGCCCATCTTGGGGAGGGCTATCTTCATCAACATCTTCACCAACACCATCTCCTCTAAAATCCTAGTTCATCTCTTGTATCCAATCTTTGTACCCAAACCTCAGATTGGTACCTGTGGGTTGCTAGTAGTGTTGATTACTACTTGTAGTTGATGCTAGTTGGTTTATTTGGTGGAAGATCATATGTTCAGATCCATTATGCATATTAATACCCCTCTGATCATGAACCATATTATGTCTTGTGAGTAGTTACTTTTTTTCCTGAGGACATGGGAGAAGTCTTGCTATTAGTATTCATGTGAATTTGGTCTTCGTTCGATATTTTGATGAGATGTATGTTGTCTCTCCTCTAGTGGTGTCATGTGAACGTCGACTACATGACACTTCACCATTATTTGGGCCTAGAGGAAGGCATTGGGAAGTAATAAGTAGATGATGGGTTGCTAGAGTGACAGAAGCTTAAACCCTAGTTTATGCGTTGCTTCGTAAGGGGCTGATTTGGATCCATATGTTTCAGGTTATGGTTAGGTTTACCTTGATACTTCTTTTGTAGTTGCGGATGCTTGCATTAGAGGTTAATCATAAGTGGGAGGCTTGTACAAGTAAGAAAAGCACCCACTCACCGGTCCACCCACATACCAAATTATCAAAGTACCGAACGCGAATCAGATGATCGTGATGAAAACTAGCTTGACGATAATTCCCATGTGTCCTCGGGAGCGCTTTCCTTCATATAAGAGTTTGTTCCGGCTTGTCCTTTGCTATAAAAAGGATTGGGCCAACTTGCTGCACCTTATTTACTTTTACCTTTTGTCACTTGCTACCAATTACCTTATCACAAAACTATTTGTTACCTATAATTTCAGTGTTTGCAGAAAATACCTTACTGAAAACTGCCTATCATTTCCTTCTGCTCCTCGTTGGGTTCGACACTCTTACATATCGAAAGGACTATGATAGATCCCCTACACTTGTGGGTCATCACTAAACAGTCTCCCAGTGAACTCCATTGGCAGTTGGGAAGAACTTGAGGACGCATTTCGGGTCAATTTTCAAGGGACTTATGTCCGGCCCCCGGACGCTGACGATTTAAGTCACATCATCCAACAACCCGGGGTGTCAGGGCGCAAGCTTTGGAACCGGTTTCTCACTAAGAAGAACCGGATTGTCGACTGTCCGGACGCCGAAGCCTTAGCGGCATTCAAGCACAGTATCCGGGACGAATGGCTAGCTAGACACCTTGGACAGGAAAATTCAAGGACAATGGCAGCCCTAACTACACTCATGACTCGCTTTTGCGCGGGTGAGGATAGCTGGTTAGCTCGTAGAAGCACCTGTGACCCTGGAACATCCGAAGTCAGGGATGACAATGGAAAGCTATGACGTAACAAAAACAAATGTCGAAACAATTATGGAAGCCCAGATGATACAGCGGTAAACGCCGGATTCAGCAGCTCCAGACCCGGTCAACGGAAGAAGCCATTTAAAGGCAACAAAGACGGTCCATCAAGTTTGGACAGGATATTAGACACGCCCTGCCAAATCTAGGGCACCCCAGAAAAACCTACCAACCACACCAACTGTAACTGTTGGGTTTTCAAGCAGGCCGGCAAGCTAAACACCGAACACAAAGGGAAGGAGCCTCAGAGTGAAGATGAGGATGAACCTCGCCAGCCAAATATAGGGGGACAGAAGAAATTTCCACCGGAGGTCAAACCATTGAACATGATATATGCCACTCATATCCCAAAAAGGGAGCGCAAGCGTGCACTCCGAGACGTCTATGCCGTTGAGCTTGTCACCCCAAAATTCAACCCATGGTCAGCCTGTCCGAACACTTTCGATCGCACGGATCATCCGACCAGTATTACGCATGGGGGTTCAGCTGCCTTAGTGCTCGACCCAATAATAGATGGATACCATCTAACCCGAGTCCTTATGGATGGCGGCAGTAGTCTCAATCTGATATATCAGGACATTGTCTGCAAGATGGGGATCGATCCATCAAGAATCAAGCCAAGCAGCACGACCTTTAAAGGAGTGATACCGGGCGTTGAACCTCACTGCACATGCTCTTTAACATTGGAGGTTGTATTCGGTTCTCCCGACAACTTTCGAAGCGAAGAACTACTCTTCGACATAGCTCCGTTCCGAAGTGGCTATCACGCTCTACTCGGAAGAACGGCCTTCGCCCGCTTTAATGTAGTCCCACATTATGCCTATTTAAAGCTCAAGATGCTTGGACCACGTGGCGTTATCACGGTCAATGGAAATATGGAGCGCTCTCTCCGTACGGAGGAGGACACTGCGGCCTTAGCAGCCGAAGTCCAATGCGGCCTACTCAAGCCGGATAATCTATCAAAAGCGGACACAGCTCAACGTGTCCGGCACACGCTTCAGTGCGGCAGCTCAGATGAACCCGAGCAAGACTGACAGCTACGCCCCTGTCGACTGCCCCATAAAGTGATAGCATATGTGCCTCGAGTACATAATTATGCCTTACAAATTCCTTGGGCAACGATCAGGGGCACCTGCATATAGTCCATAGTTCGGCTAGACCCTATTCGGACTTTAAACTTACCTTCTTTAGGTTCATTAAATGAACCAGACTTGTTATGGCCACACCGGATCGATTTATTCTTTTCCAGGTTTACTTTTTTCCTTTCTACAGACGGCCATCATACTCACGCCTTCAAGGACACATTACACATGAGGAAATGGCGCAGACGTGCGGTAGGGACCCGCACTAAGGTTTCTTTTTTAGATTAAGACCCTGTGTAAACCTTTTTTCTCTTTCTTGTTATATACCTTCTTGGCATGTAAAATGTCCAAAAAAGGCCATCGGCATTATCTGTAAAGTTTGCGGCTCACCATACTATAGAGGGATATTAATAGAATAGTTTTATTTGTATTATGTCCAGAATTTTATTCACTCGCCATGGAATGTTCTTTTTCCCGCATCAGATTGCCATATGTGCCTTGACAATAAAGGTTTATCACCATGGGCTATAGTCAGCCCTGGTACATATTGAAAAAATCGAACACCTATAGGGAGTGTTCGGCGTCCTGGATATTTGCATTATATGCATCAGTTCCGATTCATGTCTTGGGTCAATAGTTGGGTTGCCCGGCTCTTGTGCTTACCCCTACGTTCCCGATTGTTCGGCTAGGGTGTAAAGGGAGAACTACTGCGATAGTACTTCCGGCTAGTCCGGTCAAGTACCTCAGTAGAGAAAGCCGAAAACTGACTATCATGATAAGCGAGAACCTGGTCTGCAATCCGGTGACTTAGTTTTATACTACGATCGATAGAGATCTACCCCGTATTATATGAAGGGTTGGTTTTTCGCCCAGCCAAGTGCAATTGGATACTTCATCCGCACCAGGGCCTAGTACCTAGCCCCACTTGTCAAACTCTGATATGTCTCCAACGTATCTATAATTTTTTATTGTTCCATGCTATTATATATTCTGTTTTGGATGTTTAATGGGCTTTATTATGCACTTATATATTATTTTGGGGACTAACCTACTAACCCAAGGCCCAGTGCAAATTGCTGTTTTTTGCTTATTTCAGTGTTTCGCAGAAAAGGAATATCAAACGGAGTCCAAACGGAATGAAACCTTCAGGAGAGTTATTTTTGGAACTGTATCTACACAGAAGACTTGGAGTACACGTGAGGGAACAAGAGAGGCGGCCACGAGGGGGCAGGGCGAGCTGATACGTCTCAAACGTATCTACTTTTCCAAACACTTTTGCTATTGTTTTGCCCTCATTCTTGCATGATTTGAACTAAACTAACCCGGACTGACGCTGTTTTCAGCAGAGCTGCCTGTATGGTTTTATTGTGTGCAGGAAATGGATTTTTAGGTGTCTCAGAAAATTCCAAGAAAAATCACAGAAAATCCACGCACCCGAAGGGCCATTGTGCCAGAAGTGGGGCCAGAGGGCAGCCAGGGGGGCCCCAGGCGCCCTGCTGGCGCGGCCCCACCCCTGGCCGCGCCAGGAGGCCGCCTGGGAGGGTCCTCCCCTCTCTGGTGCCCTACCTTGGCTCCTATTTATTCCCGTGGCGAGGAAACCCCAGAACAGAAGTCGTTTTTCTAGTTTCCGTCGCGGAGCCGCCGCCACCCTCTGTTCTTCTTCGGGAGGGCTAATCTGGAGGCTGATTTGGCCTCCGGAGAGGGGAGATCATCGACATCGTCATCATCATCACCACTCCATCCTCCCTCCATGACTTCTCCTTCCATATGTGAGTAATTCCCTGCTGTAGGCAAAGGGGATGGTAGGGATTGGATGAGTTAGATCATGTAATAGTTTATCAGATTGTTGGGGGCATGTTGCCTATCATCTACTTTGGTGTTTATCATCTTTGCTTCAACTTGTTGCTCTTAATGCTTGTCACTTTGGGCCCGAGTGCCATATTTTCAGATCTGAACCCTATGTGTTTGCATGAATATATTTGTGTTCTTGATCCTATCTATGAGTTGTTTGCACCTATTATGGTCCGGAACCGACGATCCCAAAGGTGACAGCTTGGGACACCAAAGGGGATGGTCCATAATTTGAGGATTCCATGTATCCATTGAGTTTATTGCTTTGTTCTGGTGCTCTTTGACAGGAGCACCTTAATCTCCATAAGTTCCTTTTGGCCCCGTTCGTAGCGGGATGGTAGGACAAAAGATGTTGTGCAAGTTCTTATTGCAAGCACGTACAACTACCTGTGGGATACATGCCTAATGTTTGATATTTGCCTAGATGATCATTAATTTTCTGTGTGCCTTGCCCCAAATTAGATTCATGATGTATCTCATCCATGCAGCGCCCAACCATCGATCTCCCTAGCCTACAGTGTCTCAATCCTGCTGGTTATTAGTTGTTACTTTTGCTGTTTACTTTTGCTGTCACCACTATCACTATCATATCACCGTTACCACTTATCTTTTGTTGCAAGTAAGTATATTTCAGGTGCGGTTGAATTGACAACTCAACTGTCAAAGCTTATAAATACTCTTTGGCTCCCCGTGTGTCGAATCTATAAATTGGGTTATTCTTACCCGCGAAGACTATCTCGATCCCTTACGGTTGAGGGTTATTAAGTACCGTTTTCTGGCGCCGTTGCCGGGGAGCATAGCAATATTTACAAGTCTACTTGAAGTATCCTACCTGCTGCACTTCATCCGCTATGGGTAAGAAAGGAGACCCCAAGGTTCCGATCTTACTATCCACTACAAGAAGAGGTACTGTTCTGAACACTAGTGCTACACTTGATTCAGCTTCTGTTATGAGTAAGTTTGCCTCACCACCACCACATGATGCTTCTACTGAATCTGTTACTATGTCCGATACTTTTGATGATGCTTCTACTACTCTTGATGATATTGGTTCACTTGGTTATGCTCTTGAGAAACAGATCGCTGCTGCTGCAAAAAAATCTGGAATTGAAATTCCTGTTACTCGCTACCCTATTGGTGGAACTTATGATTATCCGATTTGAGTAAACTCAAGGAGAGACTCCTTGATGATGATTACATTATGCTTGATGATGATTTATGCAAGGAACTGACAGAGTCTGCCGACTCTGACCCTGAAGCTATTAAGAAGCTGCTTGAAAAACACTCCTTGAAGAACAAGATTGTTCCTGATCCTGAATTTGCTACATCTCCTATATGCATCAATGATCCTGATTATGATTTCTCTGTTGATCTTTCACTTATATCTATGGTTGAAGCTGACCCCTTTTATGGCAGAGAAAATGATGATGCTATTGCACACCTGACCAAACTCACTGAGTTGGGTGGCTTGTTTACCACGAATGAAAAGATACGAAACTTTTATGTGACTAAGCTTCTTTCTTTCTCTTTCAAGGAAGGTGCTAAAACATGGTATGATGCACTACCATGTGGTTCCATTAAGAGTCCTCAAGACTTAGCTCACTCTTTTGTTGATAAGTACTTTCCTACTCATATGCAACATGCTGCTTTACAAAGAATTTATAACTTTAAACAGTTGCAGGATGAGCACCTCCCTAAAGCTTGGGGGAGGTACTGTAGTCTGATCCAGGCTAGACCAGGACATGGAGTCCCTAAGAATGAATTAATCGATATATTTTATGCTGGTCTAACTGATGAATCCTGGTCCTATTTGGATAGTTGTGCTGGTTGTGTTTTCAGGAAAAGAACACCGGACGATGCAGAAGAATTGATGGGCAGGATTGCCAAAAACCATGAAGATTGGTCCGTCCCTGAACCACCTCCACCACCAAAGAAGAGGGGCATGCTTGTTCTAAGCCCCGAAGATATGCAAGAAGCAAGGAAGTCTATTAAAGAGAAGGGTATTAAAACTGAAGACGTGAAGAATCTACCCCCTATTGAGAAGTTGTGTGAGCCTACCACTCACCCTCCTATGGTAGAGGTACACTCTCTTTTAGATTTCAACGCAAGTGACATCCCTCATGGTAAGCCTCCTGATCAATGTTTAGATGAGCTTGATAATTTTATTATGAAGCAAAGTCATTTTAATGAGAGGATACAAAGTCAATTGCATGATAATTCCCTTGCTATCAAAAGTTTGCTTGATGTTCTAGGTAGAACAGTTAATGATGTTAAATGTCTTGTGAAGCATTTTCATATGGTTCAAACTCAGCTTGAACAAATTTCTAATGTGCAAAAAGATTTGCTTGCTAACAATACCAAACAAGATGATTTACAGGCCTTCGGGATTAAGACCCGAGGAGGAACTAGCACTCAAGATCCTCTCTATCCAGAGGGGCATCCGAGGAGAATCGAGCAAGATTCTCAAATGCAGGAAGAAGAAATTGTTGGCTCTCCAATGAAGAAGAAGAAGAAACACGAGGAGGCTGACAATTCCAATGATCCTATTACAAGTGAAGAGCCAGCTGTTGATCCTAACAGTATATCTACCTCCGATGCTGAGACTGAAGACGGTGCCGAACCTGAAGATAAGGATAAGGAGAAGAATGATCCGCCTGAAGTTCGAGAAGAAGAAGCACCTGACAAACGCAAGAAGTACACTAGAGAAGACTTCGTCGCAAGAAGACATGGGAAGGAAAGAGAACCATGGATACAGAAACCCATGACCTTTCCAGGTAAGTCTCTCAAATCTAAAGAAGAAGAGCATTACAATAAGTTTTGTGAGTGGATGAAACCTCTTTTTCTTCAAATCCCTTTGACTGATGCTATTAAGTTACCTCCCTATTCAAGATATATGAAAGATATTGTTACTAATAAAAGAAAAGTTCCTAATGAAGCAATATCTACTATGCTTGCTAACTACTCTTTCAGTGGCAAGATTCCTGAGAAGCTTGGTGATCCAGGTATACCCACCATTCCTTGCTCCATAAAGAATAATTATGTCAAAAATGCTTTATGTGATCTTGGAGCAGGAGTGAGTGTTATGCCTTTCTCTCTTTACAAGAGGCTTTGTTTAGAGAAACTAATTCCTACAGATATCTCTCTTCAGATGGCTGACAAGTCAACAGCCGTCCCGATAGGTATTTGTAAGGATGTTTCCGTAGAAGTTGCTAATTGTTTGATCCTTACTGATTTTGTCGTGCTTGACATGCCCGAGGATGGGAGCATGTCCATTATTCTTGGTAGACCTTTTCTTAACACCGCAGGTGCTATTATTGATTGCAATAAAGGAAAGGTTACCTTCAATGTGAATGATAAAGAACACACGGTGTATTTTCCAAAGAAGACCGACAAGAGGCATGGCCTCAACTCTATAGAAAATATCGAGACCGTGAAGATTGGAGAATGGGACTGTCCACTACATGTGCACCACAAATACAAAACTATTATGGTGGGGACAATGTCCATTAAGGTAAAGGTGCAATGATCACTTCGTAAGAGGTGGGACTTTTTGCTCTATATATCGTCGGTTTGTTGGTAAGACTTGATCAACCTTACTAGTGAGCATGTTTTATATAGGTAAAAAGTTGAGCTTGTTATATTTTCATTTGTTTTAGCTTTTGTTCTCCTTGCTGTACCAAGTGTTTGTGTTTTTGAAGCTTCACAATACTAATCACTGCTTTAAGTTTTCAGAAAGTTTTGCAGCTTTTTGAACTTCGAAAAAATTTCAACAGTGAAGTTTTCAGAAAAAATCCAGAAAAAATAAAATTAAAATTTCCATGCCGGGAGTGACCCAGAGGCACCTGGGGCTGACCAGGGGGGCCACCAGTGGCCCAGGCGGCCAGCTGGCGCGGCCTGCCCCCTGGTCGCGCCCATAGGGCGCCTGGGGCCCACAGGTTCCGCCTCCAGGAAGGGCAAAGGGGTGGCTTGAGAAGAAGAAGCCCGCGCGCTCCGATCGAGTTACTAGAGCCGCAGCTTCACCCTCGACTGCTAGGGTGAGCTACAATGAAGATCATGTGCCCCTAGAGTTGTTGGAAGACACAAATCCAGCACGTGCGATGATGTTCCCATGTGATGAATTCCTTGAAGCTGCAGGAATTAAGGATGAGTTTTATAACCTTTGTGCTAATGCAGGTCTGACATGGCTCGTCACGTGCCGTGTTGCTCAGTATCAAAAACTCACCTCCGATTTCATTAACAGTTTTAGATATAACCTTGATACTGGTTCTATTGAGTTTAAAATTTACAATAATCTTTTGACCATGCCCTTGGAAAAGTTTTGTGAAATAATAGGTGTGCCAAACGTTGGGCGGACGGCGAAGATGACCTCTCAGCCCTCCGAGCTGAGAACCGTCTTCAACTCTCTCTGCAGCATGGATACGAGGGATATTCATCGGTCAAAAATCTCCAGCATCTTATTCCCTCACCTCAGGTATTTTGCGTATTATGTTGCTAGAGGGGTGTTAGCTCGTGACAACACGAGCAGCATTTCTGCGCCGGATATTGCTATCCTGGCAACCGCCCTCTCAAGGAGGTTTGATTATAATGTGGGTGCCTTAATTGCTCGACGCCTTGCTATGAACGGTAACAAGGGAAATTTATTTGGTGGCGTTTATGCCACACTTATCTTAGAGTATCTTAAAGGCACCCCACACCCTGATGATAAGCCTTTTACTTATTTAAGTTTTGATCTTGCTGCTATGAAAAGGCATAAGTTTGTTACCATGACTTCTGAGTTTGGTAACCTTGTTTATATCTTGCGTTTCGGAACTACCGCGGAACGCAAGATCCGTCTACCTGCACCTCTTTTGTTAGATTTTTCTCGCAGGAACGGATGGTCCTTTGATGTTATCCAGTTCGATGAGTTCATGGTCCAGCATCAGTTTCATAATGGAGGGGGTTGTGCCCGACGAGGAGGAGCACGGTGAGTTACCACCTTTTCAGGGGGAGACCGTCACCCAGTTTGGTGAAGGGTCTTCCTCTGCTTGGAGTGCGGACCCTTCCTTGTGGGAGGATCCGAGGACTTCGATGTACGCGCCGGAATCCTTATACGACCCTTGGACTCACCAGTACCACCCCGGAGCAGGAGGCTCCTGGGGGCAGTAGCTACTACCAACTTAGGCCAAAAGCCTAAGCTTGGGGGAGTACGTGCCCTTCTCACTTTTCCATTGTATTATCCGTTTTATTTTTGTTCGCTTTGATCTTTTCGAAGTTTTTGCCCGTTCTTCTTTGTTCTTTCTTTGCAAAAACAACAAAAAGATTTTCTCTTTCTTTTGCTTTCGTTCAACCTTTGAAAAAACCCAAAAAGATTTCCTTTCTCTCTTTAGTTTGCTTTGTTTTCAGAGTTCAGCTCGAGTCCGTGATGGCATTTAATTATATTTCCTACGTTCGATCGTGCAAGTGACAAGGCAGTAATGACGAAGATCGACGGAAGGGAAGCAACAAGGAAAACCGGTATGAACTCTTCTTGTTTCTACTTTTGTACATATGCCTGTACTTATGATCTAGAGACCAGCTTGTAGCGACATAGTGCTATGTTTATAATGCTTTCCCAGTGGTTCATGCTTTCCTTGTGGCTAATCTCAAATAGCTAGAGTATATAATGTGTTATTGAAATGATTTACATGCATTGCATTGTTCATAGTTTGGTATACTAAGGTGGTATTTCCCTTTGGAGAATTCTTGGATTGACTTGGCACATGTTTACACATGTTTAAGACTAAAAAGTCTGCTTTGCCTTGATGATCTTTGAGTTTCAGAATAGTTATATCACTTTCATGCCCAATTCAATGTTGCTTTGTCGCTCTGCATGATTATGACCGTTATTGCTCTCTAGTTGGTCGCTTCCCAGTCTCTTGCTAGCCTTCGCTCGCACTAAGCGGAATTCTGCTTGTGCATCCAAATCCTTTCAAACCAGTTATTCCATATGAGTCCACCATACCTTCCTATGTGGTATTTACCGGCCATCCTAACGAAGAATTTCTTGTATCATCTCGAAATTATTCAAATTTACTCATGTTTTGTGCCTCTGTTTTAGCTCATGAGGAAGTAGTAGGTAATTCATGATCTTCTTATGTTGGACATGTTCTATCCCGGGATTGCATGTCTAATCTGCAAACCCCTAATATGAGGAGGACTGGCATGAGTGCGCCCAGCTCACAAAATATAATCACAACCAACAAACCCTCCTTCACGCTTTGTTTATGAGAAATCAGAAAACTTTGGTAGTGATAAACAAAGGAGATTAAGGGGATGTGATCGTCCCCATCTTGGGAGCCGTTCCTTGAAACATGTCTAGCATAAGAAGTGATTGGGTTGTCTACTAGCATTCGTTGACGAAATATGCACCTCCCAAAATCATTTTTACCTCTGTTTTCAAAACCAAGAGCTCTGGTACATGTTTAGTCTTTGCTTCCAACCACGGGTTTTCAACCTCGCCATCAAATTCCACGGTTCGAGAGTCTCCACCTTCTTTCTTCAAAGCACCAACTAGGAGAGCATAATTGTCATTCTGAGTGTAATGTGCATTGTCCCAAAGTATTACATTGTCTTCTGCATGCTTGTGGTATTATTTATTCTGAAATTCTTAGTTCTAGTCTCCTTTAAAACTCTAGAGGAGTTTCTGCATTTATGTTTTGCTTCACTCATGGAGGCTAACGAGATACCACTCTAGTATGTTCAAGCTATGTGTAATGTAAGATTGTCTTGATTTTCAGTAGCATATTATTTACTTTTAGTTATTTGTGATTGGTCACTTGAAAGAAGGATTGCTTCGTGCATTGTCCTCATAGCATTGTTTCAATACTCGCTAGACTCTTTTCGTAGTACATGCTTATATACATCTAATGAAGCAAAAGAGTTTGTCAAAGTTTTCTTTGTCGCGTCCAGTTCGTTGAACTGAATTGCTTGAGGACAAGCAATATGTTAAGCTTGGGGGAGTTGATACGTCTCAAACGTATCTACTTTTCCAAACACTTTTGCTATTGTTTTGCCATCATTCTTGCATGATTTGAACTAAACTAACCCGGACTGACGCTGTTTTCAGCAGAGCTGCCTGTATGGTTTTATTGTGTGCAGGAAAATGGATTTTTAGGTGTCTCAGAAAATTCCAAGAAAAATCACAGAAAATCCACGCACCCGAAGGACCATTGTGCCAGAAGTGGGGCCAGAGGGCAGCCAGGGGGGCCCCAGGCGCCCTACTGGCGCAGCCCCACCCCTGGCCGCGCCAGGAGGCCGCCTGGGAGGGTCCTCCCCCCTCTGGTGCCCTACCTTGGCTCCTATTTATTTCCCGTGGCGAGGAAACCCCAGAACAGAAGTCGTTTTTCCAGTTTCCGTCGTGGAGCCGCCGCCACCCTCTGTTCTTCTTCGGGAGGGCTAATCTGGAGGCTGATTTGGCCTCCGGAGAGGGGAGATCGTCGCCATCGCCATCATCATCATCACTCCATCCTCCCTCCATGACTTCTCCTTCCATGTGTGAGTAATTCCCTGCTGTAGGCAAAGGGGATGGTAGGGATTGGATGAGTTAGATCATGTAATAGTTTATCAGATTGTTGGGGGCATGTTGCCTATCATCTACTTTAGTGTTTATCATCTTTGCTTCAACTTGTTGCTCTTAATGCTTGTCACTTTGGGCCCGAGTGCCATGTTTTCAGATCTAAACCCTATGTGTTTGCATGAATATATTTGTGTTCTTGATCCTATCTATGAGTTGTTTGCACCTATTATGGTCCGGAACCGGCGATCCCAAAGGTGACAGCTTGGGACACCAAAGGGGATGGTCCATAATTTGAGGATTCCATGTATCCATTGAGTTTATTGCTTTGTTCCGGTGCTCTTTGACAGGAGCACCTTAATCTCCATAAGTTCCTTTTGGCCCCGTTCGTGGCGGGATGGTAGGACAAAAGATGGTGTGCAAGTTCTTATTGCAAGCACGTACAACTACCTGTGGGATACATTCCTAATGTTTGATATTTGCCTAGATGATCATTAATTTTCTGTGTGCCTTGCCCCAAGTTAGATTCATGATGTATCTCATCGATGCAGCGCCCAACCATCCATCTCCCTAGCCTACAGTGTCTCAATCCTGCTGGTTATTAGTTGTTACTTTTGCTGTTTACTTTTGCTGTCACCACTATCACTATCATATCACCGTTACCACTTATCTTTTATTGCAAGTAAGTATATTTCAGGTGCGGTTGAATTGACAACTCAACTGTCAAAGCTTATAAATACTCTTTGGCTCCCCGTGTGTCGAATCTATAAATTGGGTTATTCTTACCCGCGAAGACTATCTCGATCCCTTACGGTTGAGCGTTATCACGGGCCCAGGGGGGCAGGCGCGCCCCCACCCTCGTGGGCCACCTCTGGCTCCCCCGGTGCCCTTCTTCCTCCTATATATATATCCACATACCCCGTAAACATCGAGGCAGGAGAGAAAACCCTAATTTCACCGCCGCAATCTTCTATTCCCGTGAGATCCCATCTTGGGGCCTGTTCCGGAGCTTCGCCGAAGGGGGGATCGATCACGGAGTGCTTCTACATCAACACCATAGCCTCACCAATGAGTTGTGAGTAGTTTACCACAGACCTTCGGGTCCATAGTTATTAGCTAGATGGCTTCTTCTCTCTCTTTGGAACTCAATACAAAGTTGTCCTCGATCTTTGAGGAGATCTATTCGATGTAATCTTTTTGCAGTGTGTTTGTCGAGATCCAATGAATTGTGGGTTTATGATAAAGATTATATATGAAAAATATTTGATTCTTTTCTGAAATCTTTTATGTATGATTATAATATGCTTGCAAGTCTCTTCAAATTATTGGTTTGGTTTGGCCTACTAGATCTATAGTTCTTGCAATGGGAGAAGTGCTTGGCTTTGGGTTCAATCTTGCGGTGTCCTTTCCCAGTGACAGTAGGGGCAGCAAGGCACGTATTGTATTGTTGCCATCGAGGATAAAAAGATGGGGTTTATATCATATTGCTTGAGTTTATCCCTCTACATCATGTCATCTTGCTTAAGGCGTTACTCTGTTCTTATGAACTTAATACTCTAGATGCATGCTGGTAGTAGTCGATGTGTGGAATAATAGTATTCGATACAGAATCGTTTCGGTCTACTTGTTACGGACGTGATGTAAAAGTGCATTATATCGACTAGAGGGGGGTGAATAGGCGATTTTTATGAATTCTTCACTGAGGAATTTGCGGGTGAGGAAACTCCTTAGTGAAGAACTACTTGCAGCGGAATAAGTACTCAGAAGTAAACATAACAGAACACAAGCATGGTCATCATGATGAAATGAAGACTGGCATAGAGTACAGAAAGTGTAAACACAGGATAACACATAATGAATACAAACAGACTGAAGAAATTGAACTGAGGAAATTGATAAAGTCTTCAGCCAAAGTCTTCAAACAGATATGAACAAGCACACAACATAGTTATGAGGAAATGAAAGAGTTGAGGAAATAGAACCAAGAAGCTTGGCGAAGACAATGATTTGTTAGACCAGTTCCAAATGTTGTCTCAGTTGTACACCTGGTTAGGGCGGCTAGGTATTTAAACCTGAGGACACACAGTCCTGGACACCCAGTCCTAGACACACAGTCCAAGACACCAAGTCCTCATCGTATTCCCCTTGAGCTAAGGTCACACAAACCTCACCCAATCACTCGTGGTAAGTCTTCACAGGTGACTTCCGAACCTTCACAATCTCGGTCACTCGGCGATCCACAATTCCTCTTGGATGTTCTAGACCATGACGCCTAACCGTCGGGAATAAGCACAGTCTTCAAAGGTAACAAGCGTCGGATCCACTCAGGATCAATCTCTTCAGTGATGCTCAATCACTTTTGGGTTTGTAGGTGTTTGGGTTTGGTTTTGGGTTTTTTCCTCACTTGATGATTTTCACTCAAAGTCCTCGGAGGATGGGTTGCTCTTATGACAAGTGTCAGTTTCTCTCGGAGCAGCCAACCGACTAGTGGTTGTAGGGGGGCGGCTATTTATAGCCTAGGGAGCAGCCCGACATGATAAGACATAAATGCCCTTCAGTGATATGACCGTTAGGTAGGTAGATATTTTGGGACAGTTGGCGCGTAGCACAACAATGGTCAGAAATTTGAGTATCAAATTCCTCAGGGCTATCATGTTCCTCACTTGTAGGAAATCCGCACTGGCGAATTCCTAAGTCCTCAGTAAAAACAAATTCCTCAGAGACCAGAAGAACTTCGTCTCTGTCACTGAAGAATATGACTGAACTGTATGAGATTTCCAATGGCTTCACTCGAAGGGATTGGTAGGTGTAGGATTTTGAGTTGAGCAACACATGGAAATTTTTCCTTAGTATTTCCTCGACCCCCTTTAACAGTACGGTGTTTCCTATGACTCAAGAAAGAGAAAATGAAACTACGAAAACAAAAGTATTCATGCTTCATGTTCCTCAAATGAGTACCAAGTCTTCAAGGTCACACCAATTTATTCACTTTCAAAGTCTTCAGAAATCCAAAGTCTTCAGTCGAAGAACTTCATTTTTAGGGGTCGACTTTATCTGTAAATATCAAACTCCTCATAGACTTATAGACCTGTGTACACTCATAAACACATTAGTCCCTTAACCTATAAGTCTTCAATACACCAAAATCACTAAGGGGCACTAGATGCACTTACAATCTCCCCCTTTTTGGTGATTGATGACAATATAGGTTAAGGTTTCAACGGGGATAAACATATGAAGTGTAAATACTGATATTGAGAAGTTTGATTGCAAGATATAGAAGAACTCCCCCTGAAGATGTGCATAGTGAGGAATTTGCTTTTGAAGCAATGCACACTTGAAGAGTAGAATCATGGAGATCTCCCCCCTATATCTTGTAATTCATACACGCATTTGACACATAATATAAAGAATTTGAAATGCATGATGAAATAAGGTGACTGATGTAATTCAGCATGCGTGCATAAACATTAATGAGGAATAAGCATGCAGAAAAACCACAACAAAAGTATCAGGTCACCATAGAGTTTAAGTTTACAACTCGATCCAGCAAAGTCATCAGAAGAACGAGAGTTGTAACTTAGCAAAAAAGCGCCCATATAGGTAGACCCGCTTGAAGACGAACTCAAATTTCTCCCCCTTTGTCATCGAATGACCAAAAGGATCGAAACTGAGGACTAACTCCCCTGAAGAATCTCATGATGATGAAGGAGCGCCAGCGTTGTTGGGGTCGATGGTTGATGTAGGGCCTGTTGCAGTGTCGTCCAAGTCTTCATACTCGTCGGTATCGCGCGATGAAGAATAGGAGCTGGCCACCAAGGGAGGAACCTTGACCTTCTTGTATTTCTTCGGAGGAGGAGCAGACCAGTCAAAGTCATCCTTGAGACCCATTTTCTTCAGATCTTCTTCGCCATAAAGGTGAGACAGAACAACCCAGGTACGGTTGAGGGTTTCATTGAGGTAGTAATGGTTTTTCTTCACTGCATTGTGGGTAGAAGTCATGTTGTGAAGAATTGAACCAAAGTGACGCTTGACCCATTTGTGATTGCGATCAACCTTCTGGTGAAGACTGAGGAGAAGCTCACGATCAGTCATCACCCAGGGAGCTGTGCCTTGAGGATTTTGCTTGGGTGCGTTGGCGGCAGAGTCATGGGTGGCAGAGTCGTCATTGGTGGAGTAGGATGCAGCTTTGCGAAATTGACCATCCAATGGACGAATGCCTTCATCAATAACAGCAAAAGCCTTGCCCTTGTCATCAGCTAAGGAATATGTCCGTTTGAGGACTTCAATCAGGGGCAAGTAGCTGCAATGATTCAATGTATCAGCTTTGTAGTTTACTGAAGACCTTGTTCTAATGAATCTCATAATCCACGGAGCATAAGGCTTCAGATTGAAAGGAGACAGTGCAACATTTGCCAGAGTCCTCATGAAGAAACCATGGAAGTTGACGGGGACGCCATGAATAATATTGAATAACAGATTCTTCATGATGCCAATGACTTCTTCTTCATTCGAGTCGTGGCCCTTGATATGACTCAATGTCTTCGTCAACGAGCAGCTTCAGAGGGAGGACTGAGAGGCAAAGCTTGAAGTAATTCAGTAGCTGGTGCCTTGTAGTGAGTATTTTCAGTCATCCAGTCTAGCACCCATGAATTCACATCTTCAGAGTTTCCGGTGATGTGCAGCGTTGCAAAGAACTGAAGAATGAGTTCTTCATTCCAATCACAAATATCAATGCAGAAGGTTAACAGTCCAGCATTGTGAAGAACACTGAGGACTGGCACGAAGCACGACAGAGATTCCATATCCACGTGAGGAATGTGCTCATGATCGAAGACTTTGTCTTTGTTGTACAACACTGAGGAATAAAAATTTGCCTGGCTGGCAGTCCAGAAATGCCTCTTCCTAATACGAGCAAAGTCGTAGGGGTTGTAGTCAGTGAAGAATACGTGCTCGTTGAAGAAATCAGCCTTCTTGAACGTTTGCTTTCGTGAGAATGGATCCTTTGGCTTGGGTTGAGGAGTGTTAGTCAGTTGCATCACAACCTCAGGAATCGCAATCTCAGTTTCTTCGGGCTGAGGAATTTCTGGTTCCTCTTCAGTGACAGTATGTGTCTTCATGGATTCAGCAGCAGCAGTTTCTTCAGCACTGGGGGCTGGAATGTCTTCATGGACAGATGGTGTGGGATGAGTTTCTTCAGAGCCCAATGGAACAGTGCATGCTGGGGACTGAAGAATTTGTTGCAGTGGCGTGAACAGAGGAGAGTTTGGATGCTGACTTTCCCAAAAATCATCATTCATCAATGGAGTAGCACTCCCAATGTCCATGTCAGATTCTTGTTCATCCAATTCCTCAACGCTGGCCTCTTCAGCAGTGAACTGAGGCATAGGCGAGGAGACAATTGGTGCTGAAGGGATTGCATCCACTTCAATTTCTTCATCTGTCTGCTCTGAGGAAGCAGCAGAGGGAATGTCTTCATCCGATTCACTTGGAATCACATATTCTTCATCAAAAGGACAAGGTCCTTTGATGGCATGGTTGAAATAGGAACATCATCAATTGGGTTGTCAACTGAACTTGTCAATGGCTTCATCTTCTACGGAGCTGAAGAATCTGATGAAGTTGATGCCTTCCTTTTCTTCACAGTTGCACGCTCTACAGCCTTGGTCTTCTTCACATCTGATGCAGATGGAAGGATTGGGGTTTGAGTAGGCGCAGGAGGAGTAGAGGAATTTGGTTGAATTTCTTCAGGCACAACTGTTGCAGTTGACCTTACTTCTTCATTCTCTTTAGGCACAACCACTGAAGCTTCAGCTGGCCAGACATTTTCTTCAGGCGCAACACTAGAGGTTGCCCTGGCAATTTCTTCAGCGCCTGGAATGCAGTCATCAGCCCTGGTATTCTCATTTTCTTAAGCAGCCTGATGTTCTTCAGCGGTGCTGGCATGTTCTTCTGTAGACTGAACATATGCTTCAGCCTAAGGAATTTCAATGTGCGTTGGACGTGCAACGTTTGAAGAAAATCCTTTTGTCAAATTCACAAATCTGACTTTGGCGCCCATCCAGTCTGCACGGTATGCGTCAAATTCATAACTAAGGGTTTTGATTTCGCCCTGAAGCTTCACAAGTTCATCGGTTGTCATATTGACAACGTTTTTCTTCAGGTAGCCCTCCTTTTTGTACTGCGCTTTTTCGTCCGCCTGGCCTTTTCAAATTTCCACTTTTCTTCGCCGATGAAGGCAGTCAGCATGTGACTTTGGCCAGGAGTCAGATTGAAGTCAGGCATAGGAGTGTTGGGATCCTGGTGCCAGATATCAATGAAGTCGAGGATCACTTTCGGATCCAAAAGCAGTGGCACAGTGCTTCCTTTGGCTCTAGCGGCCCTGTGTTGCCTGTCTCTGATGATTTCAACTAGTTCTTCATCATCAGACGACACTTGGAAAGCGACTTGCTTCTCGTGAGGACTTGGGCGAGAACCTCGTCCAGCAGTGGCCTTTTTCTTCAGCAGAGAGGGGCCAGCTGAGGAACTTGGAGCAGCTGAGGAACTTGCAGAGGCTCCTGAGGCAATAGATATGCCAGCAGTCCTTTGACACGTGGCGAGATGCACTGGTGCAGAGGATTTTGTCGGAGCATCTGAAGGCTTTGGTGGAGGAGCTGAGGACTTTGGAGGAGCGGGAACAACTTGAGGAGTTGGCCGTGAGGGCTTTGAGGAATCTGGCCATGAGGGCATTGCTGAGGAACTTGGCCTTGAGGGCATTGAAGATGAAGCACTTGGCTTATGAGCAGGCTTCTTTACCATGGCCTTCTTCGGCTTGCTAGCAGAGGCCTCAGCAGTGGCAACAGCAGCAGCAGGAGAGTCTTCGCTGAACTTCCTCACTGCTTCTTTTGCTTGTTTGGCCAACTTGGCCTGGCGCTTGGCCCATTCATCAGGATAATCCTCACCGCGCTTGAGGCTAGTGGGATCTACAACTTGGCCATGTGCCAATGGAGATCTTGGGCATGGAGGATTGAGTGCGAATTTCTTGATGTACTTGGGAGTTACATACCTGTACTCCCTCCACTCTCCTGCCCATCTCCTCTCTATTCTCTGTATGATTTTTGTCCTCTTTTCCAAACTTTGCCTCATCAGGAGTGCAGTAGTCAGCATGTGTGTCATCTGGGATTTCAAAAGCAGTGTTGACCTCATGCCTCTTTCCTCCCTTTTGTGACTTCTTTCCTTCAGCCATTTTATTCAGATGAGGAATTTGAACAATGGAACTCTCTAAAGAAGTATGCAACTTTTTTTCAAGGAACGCTGCAAATGAGTTAAGTTGATGAGAACCTAGTGATTCAGCAGCGGACATGAGTACCTGTGAACAGAGTAATTTGGAGAGGTCATATGCGTTCTCAGAAGGTTTTGTAAAAAGAACAAGTTTGAGGAATTTGACCAGATGAGTCTTGAAGAATTTGACTAAGCGTTCTTTGTCTTAGGTTCCAGAGTTGTATAGATTGAAAATCCACACAATTGAGGAATCTAGAAGAAAAACATAGCTTAGAGAAATTGAATCAATAACATATGATTTGTGAGGTGTTTTGTATGTGAAGTTTTGAAGAAAAACACCTTTGAGGATTTTGTAGAAAATATTCGAATCAAAGAGGGCAGTAAAAGTAACTTTTAATTACCCTAGACGAAGAACACGACGAACTGGGAAGTGTGGAAGTGAAGTTCATCAGTACAGATATTCCACGCCCTAACTTGGCTGAGGAAGACGGCTACGACGGCGGAGGAGTGAAGAAATCCACAGCCGGCGCGAGTACGACGGCGACGAGGTCGAGGCAGTGAAGCTCTTCCTCATCGGCGACGATGAAGTAGCGGCGGTGCTAGGGTTTGAGAAGCTCGAGCAAGAGAGAGTTCGAGCGGAGTAAAGGTGAAATGAGGAAGGGGAGGGGGTACTTATAGCGGAGATGAATAACCGTTCGCCCGAAGAATTTGGACGAACGTGCCCCTACCCTTCTCATTTTCTCGACATGTGTCACCCACGTACTGAGAAGTGGAGATCGTGAGTGAATAGATAAGTTTTATCGTGGGAAGCGGAACGATTTGAGCGGCAAAACCAAAATTTTTGGATAAGATAAGTTTTAACGTTGCGTCCACAAATTCTTCAGCTGACAAGGACACGGTGAAGATTTTGAACGAGTTTCAAATAGAACGCACATGAAGAATTTGTGAATAGGATGGGTTGAGATTAGCATAGAGGGGGAAGGGTCCGATCACATTCACTTAGCAGAAAAAAAGATCAAAGCATTAGCAATAAGTGAATGTTGTAGAGGACATAAACTCAAATATATATAGGAAAATGTGTTAGTACTCCTAGGAGTACATACTCCAAGATGGATCCACCTACTAGTCGACCCACAGTCTCGTACCCATCTCCCTATCGGGCTAGCTAGCTCTCCCGATAAAAATAATTTAGATAATTATCTGGTAGTTGAAATTAGTTGAAACAGAATCCTTTTTCCTAGGGATATAAAACGTACGTCGCCGTGAACTTCCCGTGAAAAAGCAAACCTGGATAGATCCATTCTTGCTGCACGCCTTGATGCCATGACGGCTCCCGTGTCTCTCCTGCGATCATCGATCGTAACTATGTCAGCGATGGCGGCCATGCCTCTGCTGCTAGCCATGCTGCATCCATAAAGACGACGTCGGCCCAGCAGGTCTCTGGCGTCTAGCGCTCTCCACCGGCCACTCCACTTGTCAGAATCGGCCGAAACTCAACCGAGGTATGGTGCTTACCAGTGATCTTGATTCTTGCATATGTGATGGCTTCTCGCCCCTTGTTGGTTACCCCAAGTGGAAGGTTTGAGATGTAGCGTAGCGGTAGTTTTCCCTTGGCAAAGATACCAAGGATCGAATCCCGTGGGACTCCGAGGGTCAACAAGTAGGTGTCAACTGCTAACGGCGCCAAATACTTAGCGATTGACAGGACCTGCACACAGATACAAATAACTTTGCTCCCAACGAGTACAGAGAGGTTGTCAATCCCTCCGGCCTTGTCGTTTACAAAGGATCAAACACAAGAGATAATAGTGATAGGTATGACTGCAACTAGTAAATAAGAACAGGAAGTAAATAGCGGATGTGATCAGTGACGATAATATGGACCGGGGTCCCATGATGTTCACTAGTGATGTCTCTCTCCCAAAAGACGATAAAACAGCTAAGCGAGGTAAACGAATTACAGCTGGGCAATTGACAGGATTATGTGCGCAAACCAATGCTAACTATGCTGCAAAGAAAGGTAGAGGCTCAAAAGCATGGGCGGTACGCCAAGGCAAGTAGACCGAAATCCATCTGCATCTACTACTAATCATCCACCTTGAGATATCTATCCAGAACATCTCGCTGGTATTAAGTTGCGAGTCCCACCCATAGTGTAAACTCAAAGCAACAGACAACTGCATTAAAAGAACTTTGCGTAAAGTAAACAATCCTTGCACCCGCAAGTACAAGCACCGTTGTTTTCCCCCTTGTGGCAACAACACATCCCCTAGACTCATGTTTATGTCACTCAAGCTAGTCATCGAGGGGCATGAACCCACAATCAAGCATAACGTTCCCTCTTGGAGTTACTACCTACTACTTGGCCAAAGCAATAAACAGCAACGGAGAACATGCAAGAATTACTCAAGAACATAAATATAAAAGAGGTGAACCAAATATATTACTCACACACAATCTGAACATAATCTCATAATCCATCAGATCCCAGCAAACTCATCATAGCAACAGCATAAGGATTACAAATGTGCCTCGATCATGTAGGGCAGCTCACGAGGTCTAATCGGTGAAGAACAAAGAGGGGAGGAGAACATCACATAGCTACTGGTCATGGACCCATGGTCCAAGGGGGACTACTCACAACTCATCCGGGAGGCGTCCATGGTGGTGGAGAAGCTCCCGGTGGTGGTTCTCCCCTCCAGCAGGGTGCCGGGAAGAGTTCTCCTGGTGCTCCCGATCTTGGAAGCGCGGCGGCGGCGGAACAGAGATGAGATCGCGAAAAAGGGTTCCGTCATCGAGGGTTTCGGGACGCGGTGTAAATATATGCCAAAGGGGGGCGTCAGAGGAGCTAAGGGGGGCCCAGGCGGCCTGGCGCCGTGGCCAGGAGGGGGGGCGCCCCCACAGGGCGCCTGGAGCCCCTGTGGGCCCCCTCTGGCCCTACTTCGGCCGCATGGAAGCTTCTGGAGCGCTGATTTTTTATATATTTTTCCCGGAATTTTTCTGGCAATTTACGTAATGGGAAAACCTGAAATACAAAAACAGCAGAAAACAGAAACTGGCACTGGGGTGCACTGAGTTAATAGGTTAGTCCAAATATGATCAAAAGTGTATGGAAGTGCATAAATATCATAGCAATATCACACAAAAGAGGCATGGAGCAAGCAGAAATTATAGATACGTTTTGGACGTATCAACATCCCCAAGCTTAATTCCTGCTCGTCCTCGAGTAGGTAAATGATAACAAGCATAATTTCTGTGGTGACATGCTACCAACCATATAAGAACTTTTCACAGTCACATGACAAATGCTTACTGAGATAATGAATCTGTAGTAATTAAGTTGCCTCATGAGAATATCACAAAGAACTGAAAGTTTTACAATATGATACTGAAACACTCAATAGATTTGTAGTGAGCATGGTGTGCAAACATGACAAAGTGATACCTCGCTTGCCCCCTTTAGTGAAGCAAAACATAAATGCAGGGGCACCTCCGAGGTTTAAGTGACGACTAGATACAATGATTTCAGAATAAACGATATCATAATCATGCAGAAGACAATGGTACTTTGGGACAATGCACATTACACTCAGAATGACAATCATGCTCTCAATAGTTGGTGCTTTGAAGAAAGAAGGTGGAGACTCTCGAACCGTGGCTTTTGATGGCAAGGTTGAAAATCCGTGGTCGAAAACAAAGACTAATCATGTACCAGAGCTCTTGGTTTTTAAAAATAGAGGTAAAAATTATTTTTTGGAATATGCATATCTCGTCAACGAATGCTAGTAGATAACTCAATTACTTCTTGAGCTGGACAAGTTTCGAGGAACGGCTCCCGCACGGGGACGATCACATCCCCTTAATCTCCTTTGTTTATCACTGCCAAAGTTTTCTGATTTCTCATGAACAAAGCGTGAAGGAGGGTATGTTTGTTGTATATTTTTTAATGAGCCGGGCGCACTCTTTGCCAGTTCCTTCTCGTATTAGGGGTTTGCAGATTAGACATGCAATCCCGGGGTGAAACTCGTCCAAATTAAAAAGATCATGAATTAACTACTACTTCCTCATGAGCTAAAACAGAGGCACAAAATAGAAATGCTTTTTTTTGAATAATTTCGAGATGGTACAAGATAGTCTTCGTTAGGAATGGCAAGTAAATACCATGTATAGGAAGGTATGGTGGACTCATATGGCATAACTGGTTTAAAGGATTTTGGATGCACAAGCAGTCAGTCCGCTTAGTACAGGCGAAGGTTAGCAAAAGACTGGGAGCGACCAACTAAGAGAGCAATGACGGTCATAATCATGCAGAGCGACAAAGCAACATTGAATCGGGCATGGAAGTTATATCGCTACTCAGAAATTAAAGATCATCAAGGCTTGATAGACTTCCTTTACAGTCTTAAATATGCGTGAGCATATGCCAAGTCAATCAAAATAAATTCTTGGAGGAAGATATCACTAAACCATACCACATCATAGGCAAACAAATCATGTTGGTACTTCAATAACACATTAAGAACCCCCCCAGCTATTTGAGACTAACCATAAGAAAACATGAACTACTAAGCACCATTATGCACATAGCATTTTTATCATAGACATATCAACCAGTGCAACAGAAGCCAACTCTCTTAACAAGATAAGCATGATAACTCAAGAGAGTTCCAGCAACCAACTAAACAAAAGCTCTTTAAAAAGAAAAGCATGAAAACTAAGAGCTAAACATGATAGTAGCTATTGAAAGACAAAGAACATACACAGCAAAGATAAGCATGAAAATCCTATGTTGTGTTCTAGGTTGAAGTGGAGCGTGTTTCTCTCCCACACAAAGAAAGCTGGTTTCTAACTCATTATGAACAGCAAGCAAAGCTAAAGAAAACTAAAAAGGAAACTAAAAGCAAGACGCTCCAAGCATAGCACATAACACATGAAGTGATTAAAATATAGTGGAACGAAAGACGAACTGATAATTGTTGATGGAGAAGGGGATGCACGGGGGCATCCCCAAGCTTAGACGCTTGAGTCTTCTTGAATATTTCTTGGGGGTGCACGGGGGCATCCCCAAGCTTGAGCGTTTACCACTCCTGAATATTTTTATCATCTTCCCTCGCACACTTGAAAACTCCCTTCATACATAACTCATCATAATCTGATTAGCGAGGTTAGTACCCATAATAAAATAATTTTTCCTTGCTGGAAATAAAGATAATCTTGAAGGTCTACTGTTTCTCAAGATTGCCAAAAGGTTTTTGCAAAGAAAAAGCAAGCTCAAGGTTTGCAAAACGAAGGAAAGGCAAAACAGGACAGAATCTGTGAAAAACAGACCAGCAGGTAGTAAATAATTTTTTCGGGGCACTTCTGCAACTCAAATCAAAAAACTCAGAACAGACGCCCGAATGCCAATTGTATAGAGCACGCTGTCGAAAAAATTCAGACCAAAAAGATGATCTGGTGATTTTATACGAATTTTTCTGTCCAAGGACATAATCTGTTTCCTGGACAGCACGTCACAACTTTTGAACTTTCTTGCAATCAGAGGCTAAACTTGGCACAAAGCTGAAAAGTAAAGATACAATGATGATGCTACTGTAGTAACAAACATCAAGACACAACAAAAGCAAAATAAAACTTTATTCATTGTGGGCTGCCTCCCAAAAGCACTTTCTTTTATGCCTTTAAGCTAGGCATAATGCAAAGAGATCAAGTTTTATCGAGAGTAAAAGAATAGCTAGCCCGTATAACGGACTCAAAAGGTAACTTAATCTTCTTTCTAGGAAAGTGTTCCATCCCTTTCTTGAGAGGAAATTGTAATTTTATATTCCCCTCTTTCATGTCAATGATAGCACCAACAGTGCGAAGAAAAGGACGTCCCAAAATAATTGGACAAGAAGGTTCACATTCAATATCCATAATAGTAAAATCAACGGGAACATAATTGTCATTGACAATGATAAGAACATCGTTGATCCTCCCCAAGGGTTTCTTTATGGAAGAATCAACAAGACGAACACCAAAAGAACAAGAATCAAAAGGTTTCAATTTAAGCATATCATATATTCTTTTGGGCATAACGGAGGTACTAGCTCCAACATCACATAAAGCATAGCAAGAGAAGTTATTCAACTTAATTTTAATCATAGGATCCCAACCATCTTCTAGCTTTCTAGGTATGGAGGCTTCTACCCTAAGTTTCTCCTCCCTAGCTTTGATGAGAGCATTAGTGATATGCTCTGTGAAGGCAAGATTAAGCGTGCTAGTGTGGGGATCTCTAGACATCTTGTGAAGAAAATCAATAACTTCAGAAAGGGTGCAATTATCAAAATCAAGGTCACTACTATCAAGTAAAGTGGTAGTGGTGTCCTTTAGGCTCACTTGTTTGGTAGTTTCTATGGTCATAGGAGTTTCTACGGTTAAGGTCATAGCATCACCATTAATAGGTCCAATGGGACCAGGAGTGCATTGGGTGCTAAGAGTTTGGATATCCTCAACAACTTGGATAGTAGCAACAGTGTGGTGGGTAGGAAGGCTCTTAATTCTATCTTCTTCCTCCTTTTCTCTAGCCCATCTCTCTTTAAGTTTAGCCAACATCCTAATGTTTTCATTAATTTGCACTTGAATAGCATTCATAGGAGTGGTCTTCCTCTCCTCAAGAGGGGAAGTTCTAATTTTAAGCAACTCTACCTCATGGGCTAAATTGTCTACCTTCAAAGAGAGATCATCTAGTTTGGCTAGTTTTTCTTCTACATTCTTATTGAAGGCTTTTTGGGTAGTGATGAAATCTTTAAGCATAATCTCTAGTTCAGAAGTGGAGTTCTTGGTGCTAGGATAAGCATTGTTGTTCCCATAGGAATTAGAGGGGAACGGTCTAGGGTTGCTACCAAAATTACTCCTATAAGCATTGTTATTGAAATTGTTTCTAGAGATAAAGTTCACATCTACTTGATCTTGAGCAATCAAAGAATTTAAAGGAACATCACGAGGATCAATAGAAGATTGCTTGGAAAGTAGAGACATGATCAAGTCAACTTTTTCATTTAGGGAGGAAATCTCCTCGACAGAGTTTACCTTCCTACCTGTTGGAGCGCGTTCGGTGTGCCATTGGGAATAATTGGTTCAGTAAAGCAGGTTTAATTTCATAAGAAGGTGCTGAAGTGGCAGGTGTAGTAATAGGCGTGCAAATAAAGTCATCGTTGTTATGACTAGTGAAGTCACACAACTTGGTGTTCTTGGTGGAACCCATAGCAGCAGCTAGCAAGATAACTATTTTTGTGATTTTTGATAAAGGGAACTAAAGCAAAAACTGAAAGGTAAACTAACAAGACTAAAAAGCAAAGGTAAAAGATAGCGTGCAACTCCCCTATCTTGAAGAGTGGAGTCCCCGGTGACGGCGCCAGAAAACTTTGCTTGATGGCTTCTCGCCTCTCGTTGGTTACCCCAAGTGAAAGGTTTGAGATGTAGCGTAGCGGTAGTTTTCCCTTGGCAAAGATACCAAGGATCGAATCCCGTGAGACTTCGAGGGTCAACAAGTAGGTGTCAACTGCTAACGGCGCCAGATACTTAGCGATTGACAGGACCTGCACACAGATACAAATAAATTTGCTCCCAATGAGTACAGAGAGGTTGTCAATCCCTCCGGCCTTGTCGTTTACAAAGGATCAAACACAAGAGATAATAGTGATAGGTATGACTGCAACTAGTAAATAAGAACAGGAAGTAAATAGCGGATGTGATCAGTGATGGTAATATGGACCGGGGTCCCATGATGTTCACTAGTGATGTCTCTCTCCCAAAAGACGATAAAACAGCTAAGCGAGGTAAACGAATTACAGCTGGGCAATTGACAGGATTATGTGCGCAAACCAATGCTAACTATGCTGCAAAGAAAGGTAGAGGCTCAAAAGCATGGGCGGTACGCCAAAGTAAGTAGACCGAAATCCATCAATATCTACTACTAATCATCCACCTTGAGATATCTATCCAGAACATCTCGCTGGTATTAAGTTGCGAGTCCCACCCATAGTGTAAACTCAATGCAACAGACAACTGCATTAAAAGAACTTTGCGTAAAGTAAGCAATCCTTGCACCCGCGGGCACAAGCATCGTTGTTTTCCACCTTGTGGAAACAACACATCCCCTAGACTCATGTTTCTGTCACTCAAGCTAGTCATCGAGGGGCATGAACCCACAATCAAGCATAACGTTCCCTCTTGGAGTTACTACCTACTACTTGGCCAAAGCAATAAACAGCAACGGAGAACATGCAAGAATTACTCAAGAACATAAATATAAAAGAGGTGAATCAAATATATTACTCACACACAATCTGAACATAATCTCATAATCCATCAGATCCCAGCAAACTCATCATAGCAACAGCATAAGGATTACATATGTGCCTCGATCATGTAGGGCAGCTCACGAGGTCTAATCGGTGAAGAACAAAGATGGGAGGAGAACATCACATAGCTACTGGTCATGGACCCATGGTCCAAGGGGGACTACTCACAACTCATCCGGGAGGCGTCCATGGTGGTGGAGAAGCTCCCGGTGGTGCTTCTCCCCTCCGGCAGGGTGCCGGGAAGAGTTCTCCTGGTGCTCCCGATCTTGGAAGCGCAGCGGCGGCGGAACAGAGATGAGATCGCGAAAAAGGGTTCCGTCATCTAGGGTTTCGGGACGCGGTGTAAATATATGCCAAAGGGGGCGTCAGAGGAGCTAAGGGGGGCCCACGCGGCCTGGCGCCGCAGCCAGGAGGGGGGCGCCCCCACAGGGCGCCTGGAGCCCCTGTGGGCCCCCTCTGGCCCTACTTCGGCCGCATGGAAGCTTCTGGAGCGCTGATTTTTTATATATTTTTCCCGGAATTTTTCTGGTAATTTACGTAATAGGAAAACCTGAAATACAAAAACAGCAGAAAACAGAAACTGGCACCGGGGTGCACTGAGTTAATAGGTTAGTCCAAATATGATCAAAAGTGTATGGAAGTGCATAAATATCATAGCAATATCACACAAAAGAGCCATGGAGCAAGCAGAAATTATAGATACGTTTTGAACGTATCAATATGTAATCAGATACATGTCCATGAAGCCAGCTCGTACATACTCCCTCCATTCGGAATTACTTGTCTCGAAAATGGATGCATCTATAACTAAAATGTGTCTAGATACATCCATTTTTGCGACAAGTAATTCCGAACGGAGGGAGTATATGTGAATAAAGCTAGCTCTCTTGTTATCTTCTGTATGTTGTACGATGGACGCCTATTACGACGTCCTCGTGTAACAAAATAAAAGACGACGGCGTCGACGGCGGTGGCCACAACGGGGACAGCAATGAGATGGGGTGCTACTGGTTGTACCGTTGAACTCTGTAACGTGGTGAAAGATGAAGCGGCTCCCTTGTATCTTCTTCCAATCCACATCGATCACGGCAAGGTACATATGACCTTTGGTTAATTCATTTGCATGCATCTATGATGAGATTACCTGAACTCCTTATTACTTATATACTACTAATTATTAATTTGCATATCATGCATGTATGATGTACAACTCATTTTGATCGATTGCTCGTGAGATGGGTTACGCCAGCCGGCGGCGCTTCTGCTCCACGCATATGGATAGTATATACTCCAGCGGCCAGACCTTCCTGATTCAATGGACTCCGACAACACGATCTACATGATGACTATCTAGATTGATGCGACATGATTTACCCATCATATGTAATAAGCACGCACAAAGTGTGATACGCTCACACAACTTTAGTCTTGTTATTTGCGTGGACAAATATCATTGTAAAAAAATCATTTATTCCCTGATGGTTTATTGTTTTTTATTAATTGTGCTACTCTGTCTTGTAATCTACTTTGAATAAATTACACTGTTTTATTATATACTTATTTCCTAAACGCACCATACTCTTTTTATCTTTACTCTTCATTTTTAATGAATTGTATGTCATTTGTTGTCAGTACATACTCCAACACAAAAATGTATCATATACTCCATCACAAAAAGTGCTATTTACTCCATAAAAAGTATATACTCCACTGTTTCCCAACAAGTATATACTGCATAAAAAAGTGGTATATACTCCATCATGAAAAGTGGTATATAGTCGTTCGCAGGCAAGTAGCATATACACCATGTCTGAAAAGAGTAGTATATACTCTCTCAAAAAATGTTGCATATATCCTGTTAGCCTAATGTGCTATATTCTAGTTTAAACAAGTTAAGAAGTATATACTCCCACAAAAGCAAATATGCCATATACTGTAAAATCTGGGTATGTGCCAACTAAAAAAAATAGGTATGTGTATACTCAGAACATGCTGGACTTCGTATCCATCCCTCAGAAGAAAGACAAAAAAAAGGGCCATGCACCCGATGGGCCAGGTAAAACTACATGCACCGGATTTGTTTGTTCAACAACATTCTAGACGTTCCTAATTTCTAGTAATCTGGTGTGCATGCCGAGCAATTAAGTATTTCTTTTCCTTACTACTCTACTAATTTGCATGGATGGTTACGGTTGGCACTATTGGATATCCCATCTAACCTTATCCAAAAGGTGGGGAGTACATACTCTTGGGAGTATAAAAGAGGGGTCATATATACGAAGAAAAATACAAAGTTGAAGAATATACTGGGGAGTACATACTGGGGAGTACATAATAATTAGCTAATGAAGAAAAATGATGGAAATGGTGAAGACAATGCAAAGTTGAAGAATATGAACAACTGTGGAATTTCAGAAAAACTCAAATTGAAGATTTTCAACTTTGGTGGTGGCGTGACCCACCGTATAAGAATGATGATCTCAGACACCGCGTACAATTGTCGTAGGGTTCTGAGAATCAAATTCTTCGTTAATTTCTTCACACTTACAGTGTTATTCTTCATTGATTGAAGAAAAATATTTCTTCATGTGTTGCACATCTAAATCATCAATTTTGCATAAGTGCTAGGATGAGTGTCCTATTCAAAGAACATTCGAAGAATCTAAGATATTTAGCTCACACTACAACTTGCTAAATATCTTCTCATCCAAGGGCTTTGTGAAGATATCGGCTAGCTATTCTTCAGTCTTCACATGCTCAATAGAAATGTCGCCCTTCAACACATGATCACGAAGAAAATAATGATGAATCTGAATGTGCTTTGTCTTCGAGTGCTGAACTGGGTTGTGAGCAATTTTGATGTCACTCTCATTGTCACAGAAGAGAGGCACATTCTTCACATTGACGCCATAGTCCTTGAGAGTTTGCTTCATCCACAGCAATTGAGCACAGCAAGAACCAACAGCAATATACTCAGCTTCAGCAGTAGACAGTGATACGCAGTTCTGTTTCTTCGAAGACCAACAGACCAAAGATCTTCCGAGGAAATGACATGTACCAGATGTTGACTTGCGGTCCACATGATCACGAGCATAGTCAGAGTCTGAATATCCAATGAGATCAAAAGCCGGGCCCTTGGGGTACCATAATCCAAGTGTTGGTGTGTGAGATAGATATCGAAGAATATGTTTCACAACCTTATGGTGTGATTCCTTCGGTGTAGCTTGAAATCGGGCACACATTCAAACACTAAGCATTATATCTGGCCTAGATGCACATAAGTACAATAAAGAACCAATCATGGAGCGGTATACCTTATGATCGAAGTCAATACCATTTTCATCAGCGCACAGATGGCCATTTGTGGGCATAGGAATTTTGACGCCTTTGCAATCTTGCATGCTGAATTTCCTCAGTACATCCTTGAGGTATTTCTCCTGAGATATGAATATGCCATTGCGTTGTTGACGAATTTGAAGACCTAAGAAGAATTTCAATTCTCCCATCATAGACATTTGATATTCTTCACTCATCATATAGGCAAATTCATCACTATAGCATTGGTCAGTATAGCCAAAGATAATATCATCAACATATATTTGGCACACAAATAATTCACCATCATAAGATTTAGTGAAAAGTGTAGGATCAAGTGAACCGGGTTTGAAGCCTTTCTTCATGAGGAATTCCTTCAAAGTATCATACCACGCCCGAGGGGCCTGCTTGATGCCATAGAGGGCCTTATTGAGTCTGAAGACTTTGTCATGATTCTTTGGATCTTCAAAACCTAGGGGTTGAGCAACATATACTTCTTCCTCAAGCTTACCATTGAGGAATGCACTTTTCACATCCATTTGATATAGAGTGATATCATGATGGTTAGCATAAGCAAGTAATATGCGAATAGCCTCAAGTCTAGCAACAGGTGCAAAAGTTTCATCGAAATCAATTCCTTCAACCTGTGTGTAGCCTTGAGTAATATGTTTCATACGTCTCCAACGTATCTATAATTTTTGATTGTTCCATGTTATTATATATTCTGTTTTGGATGTTTAATGGGCTCTATTATACACTTTTATATTATTTTTAGGACTAACCTACTAACCCAAGGTCCAGTACAAATTGTTGTTTTTTTGCCTATTTCAGTGTTTCACAGAAAAGGAATATCAGACGGAGTCCAAACGGAATGAAACCTTTGGGAGAGTTATATTTGGAACCATATCTACACAGAAGACTTGGAGTACATGCGAGGGAACGAGAGAGGCGGCCACGAGGGGGCAGTGCGTGCCCAAGGGGGCAGGCGCGCCCCCCACCCTCGTGGGCCACCTCTGGCTCCCCCGGTGCCCTTCTTCCTCCTATATATAGTCACGTACCCTGAAAACATCGAGGCAACAGAGAAAACCCTAATTCCACGGCCACAACCTTCTGTTCCTGTGAGATCCCATCTTGGAGCCTGTTCCCGAGCTTCGTCGGAGGGGGGATCGATCACGGAGTGCTTCTACATCAACACCATAGCCTCACCAATGAGTTGTGAGTAGTTTACCACAGACCTTCGGGTCCATAGTTATTAGCTAGATGGCTTCTTCTCTGTTTGGATCTCAATACAAAGTTCTCCTCGATCTTCAAGGAGATCTATTCGATGTAATCTTTTTGCGGTGTGTTTGTTGAGATCCGATGAATTGTGGGTTTATGATCAAGATTATCTATGAACGATATTTGATTCTTTTCTGAAATCTTTTATGTATGATTATAATATGCTTGCAAGTCTCTTCGAATTATTGGTTTGGTTTGGCCTACTAGATCTATAGTTCTTGCAATGGGAGAAGTGCTTGGCTTTGGGTTCAATCTTGCGGTGTCCTTTCCCAGTGACAGTAGGGGCAGCAAGGCACGTATTGTATTGTTGCCATCGAGGATAAAAAGATGGGGTTTATATCATATTGCTTGAGTTTATCCCTCTACATCATGTCATCTTGCTTAAGGCGTTACTCTGTTCTTATGAACTTAATACTCTAGATGCATGCTGGATAGCGGTCGATGTGTGGAGTAACAGTAGTAGATGCAGAATCGTTTCGGTCTACTTGTTACGGACATGATGCCTATATATAATGATCATGCCTAGATATTCTCATAACTATGCGCTTTTCTATCAATTTCTCGACAGTAATTTGTTTACCGACCGTTGAATTCTGCTATCATGAGAGAAGCCAATAGTGAAACCTATGCCCCCCGGGTATATCTTTATCATATTACTTTCCCAACAACTAGCAATTTCTGTTGCCGTTGCTTATTGACATTCTTTACTTTCTGTTCTTATTCCAAAAATACCAAAAATATTATCCTATCCTATCTATCAGATCTCACTTTCATAAGTGACCATGAAGGGATTGACCACCCCTTATCGGGTTGGCTGCGAAGTTCTTATTTGTTTGTGCAGGTGCGAGGGACTCGCGGGTGGTCTCCTACTGGATTGATACCTTGGTTCTCAAAAACTGAGGGAAATACTTACGCTGCTGTGCTGCATCACCCTTTCCTCTTCGAGGGAATACAACGCAAGCTCGAGAAGTAGCAAACTCCTACGACTAAGTGAAAGGAATAACACCGCATAGTCTGATTGCCTGGTTCGCTCCGCATACACCTCCTATACGGACCAAGACATTGGATAATGCATGTATTTGCATATGACCGAACACCCCAGTACCATGTACGTGGGGGCTGAAGCCGACGACGGGAAACTTTCAGATTTAAAATAAACAGTCACACGGGAGGAAAAAGATGTTGATATTAGCGCAAAATTTATACACATTGGATTCATAAGCATAGTATTTTCATCCTGATACAATCATTCGAAGGCAACATCCTTCGAACACTGGCCTTCTACAAGGCGGACGCCGTCGATGACGTCCTCAAAGTACTTCTCCAGCTTGCGGTGCTCCTTGCGTGCAGGCGGGCCAGCAATAGCTATATGCATCGCGTTCATCTTCGCCCAGTGCACTTTGACATGAGCGAAGGCCATCCGAGAACCTTCTATGCAGGCCGAACGCATTAGTGCGTCGACCTGCGGACTCGCCTCGACGAGCCGCTTCACCAATCCGAAGTAGCTATTTGGGATTAGCTCAGCGGGCCATAGCCGAACTATTAAGTCCTTCATGGCCGAACCCGCCATGTTGTGCAGCTCGACCAGCTGCTTCATCTGGTCGTTGAGGGGAACTGGATGTTGTGGCGCATAGAACTGCGACCAGAACAATTTCTCCGTGTCATTCGCCTCCTGGGCTCGGAAGTACTGAGCGACATCTGCTCTGCTCCTCGCAAGATCAGCAAACACGCCTGGAGAACTCTACAATCGTGTCAGCCCAATATACTTCCGTCCTCCGAAGATGCTCTGTAAGAGAAATATCTTACGAGATGCTATCTGTCGCGCTTGTTTGATTTCCTCACAGGCACTGCGCGCCTCGCCTCGCGCGTCCTGGGCAGACTTTATTGCCGCAGACAGCTCGGTCGCTTGCTCCGAAGCCTTCTTCTCCGATGGCTCACACTTACGGATGGCATCTTGGAGCTCGACCTCGACTTCGGACACCCGAGATTTGTGCTTCTCGCACTCCGCCTTTGCGGCCTCCAAATCAGCAGCCGCTTTATCAGCGGCCGCCTTGTTCGCCTCGGCCTTCTTCTTGGCCTTGGCAACCTCTCCCTTGAGGGCCTCGAGCTCAGCGACGCCAACTGTGTAATACAGAATACAACATTAGAGTTTGTAATCATACTCAATCAATTAAGTCTTATTGACATATTCAAAAAACTGCATACCTTGCGTTTCATCAAAACCCCGGTTGATGCGGTCGAGGTCCGCGTTGGCCACCTCGAGCTTCCAATTTAGTTTGGCAACCTCTGCGTCTCGCGCAGTCACCATAACTAAGGAAGCCTGCACAACAGTTCAGCTCTATAAATATGCTACTCTATGGATACTTCGTATGATTCTTTTCAGAATCATACAAAGCATTAGGGGCTACTGGTTATATATGTGTATTTAAAACAAATAAATTTCTTAACAACATTACATTGCTTACCTCAAAGCCTGCTAAAAGGTTGTTGAAGGCTTCATTCAGTCCGCCCTTGACGGACTGAATCTTCTTCGTCACCGCACCCATCATGGTGCGGTGCTCTTCAATGATGAGAACACTTTGCAGTGCTCCCTCCATAGAATCCGGTGCCTCCGGATTAACTTAGGGTGCCGCCGTATCCTCCTCCGCTTGAGGAATCGGGTCTTTGGACCCTGGAGCCGCGCTAGGCTCCGGGATGATGTTCGATGGGGCCCCGGATTGATTGGGCCCCACGTCTTTGGTCTCCATGGGGACCGTCTCCCCATGGTCAGCGGCCGCTGAGGTATTATCCCCGACCGCCTTATCTCCTGCCCCGCCCTCATCTCCTTGGGCAGAGAGAACCCGCTGGGACGACACTTCGGTGTCCCCTGCAATTACGGGCGATGGAGCCCCGACTGGCGGGTCACTCTTCGTCTCCCCAGGCGCCAGAGAGTTCCCCTCTGATGATGTAACATCAGGGTTTACACTAGAAGGGCTGTAGGTCAGCATGATAAAAATATTAAGTAAAATACCATAAAAAAATAAATAAACAAAGGTGCAACACTTGAATCCGGACTGACTTACGTCTTAGGCAGGGGTTTTTCCCTAGGCTTCATCACATAGCTATGTGCGTATGAACTCGAACTAGCTCCGGGGTTTAGTTTCCTCCGGGGCATGGCTGCACCCGCGTCAGCGACGACCCCCTCTTCCTCCCCCTGCCTTGCACAGGGGGCATTTCTTCTTCTTCCTCTTCCTCTTCATCATCTTCCTCCGCCTCGTTAGAGGAGAGGATGTGGAGGTCATCGGGCTTCTTGCTCGCAGGACGGGGGCTTTCTCCGCCCCCCTTGCCCTTTGTCTTCTTGGGCTTCTTGGTCGGCGCCTTGTACGGCGCCGAAACCAGCATCACCGTCAGTAGAGGCAGTGCTGGCTCTTCGGGCAAAGGCGCCGGACACTTAATCCGGGACGCCTTCTTCGTCCAGCCCTGTATATCACGTAAAAATTCCGACTCCTATTATCATTAAATAAGGGAAAGGGTAAGTGTTCAGCAAGGATTATTATTACCTCTGTGGCGGAAACTTCAGTGCTGAAGCCCGCATCCTCATCCTCTTTGGGTCATTCCTTCTGGCTCTTCAAGAGGTGCTTCCAGATCTCTTTGTGCGTAGAGCCAAAGAGATGCTTCAGCGGCTTGTCTCCTGCCGGATCGAACTCCCATAGGGAGGAATCCCGGCTTTGGCAAGGGAGAACAAGCCGGGTTAGCATCACCTGGATCACGGAGGAGAGCAGGTGCCCCTTGGAGATCATGCCGGACACACGACCCACGGGAGTCGTTACCTCAGTATGCGATCCCCAGTCCAGACCCTTTTTGGTCTAGGAGGTCAACCTCATTGGGGGTCCAGATCTGAAAGCATGTTCCGCCGCCCAATTGGTGTCGCGGGGTTCGGTGATGTAGAACCATTCCTTCTGCCAGACCTTGTTCGTCTCCACGAACAAGCCCTTGGGCCAAGTTTCGTTCGGGAGCTTGCTGATCATGGCATCCCCGCACTTCGTGTGTTCCCCGTCAACCACCTTCGGCTTCACGTTGAAGGTCTTAAGCCACAGGCCGAAGTGTGGGGGGGATGCGGAGAAAGGCTTCACACATCACTATGAAAGCGGATATGTGAAGAATTGAGTTCGGGGCTAGATCATGGAAATGTAGCCCGTAGAAGAACAAAAGACCATGAACAAACGGGTGGAGTGGAAACCCTAGCCCCCTAACAAAATGAGAGGTGAAAACTACCCTCTTGCCCGCCTTAGGAGCGAGAATCACCTGGCCCTTATGAGGGACTCGGTGTGCGATGTCACCGGCGAGATACCCTGCGCTCCGTAGATCCTCCACAGTCTTTTCGGTGACCGTGGAAGCCTCCCACTTGCCTTTGGCACCGTATCCAGCCATGGGTGGGAAGAGGAGTAGTGGTTGAGAAACAAGGGGTTGTGGGCGCAGGAGATGAGAATACGGGGGCAAGGGAGATTGGAGAGATCGACCTTGAGGAAGGCGTGGGGCTGGTGAAAGGGATTGATGTCCTTTTATAACGTTGCGAATACAGAGTGTCCCCCCACTTTAGCCATAAAACTCGCCGGTTCCCAAAGCGATCATGCGTAACGTGCGGCGTGGGCGCTCACGTCACACTGATAAAGAATCCCACAATAAGCGGGCACGATATCTATTCTGATGGGACGTGCCAATGAGGATATACCTCGAAACGCGAAACTAGGACCAAATAAAACGGTTCGATATGTTAGTGGGTTGGACACGACGCTTCACCCAAAAGGTGTCGGTAGAGATACATTGTTCATTTTCTTTAAGAGCCTTGCCTTCGAGGCTAAGGGTTGTACTAATCTTGCAGAGCCGAACACAATCCATCTATTTGCAGAAGGTATATTGGGGAGGAGGAACCCGCCTTGCAATGCCGAAGACAATACGGAAGCCGAACTCATCGTCATCGAAGACAGGTTTAGGGGCTACTGAGGGAGTCCTGGATCGGGGGGTCCTCATGTGGTCGGACAAACTCCTGGTGGGCCAGACTGGTGGGCCGTGAAGATTATTATAGAAGATCATCTCTCGTATTCGGATAGGACTCCTGGATTCTTGTAATGTCAAGTTTTAGGCTCGGGTGTAGATTTTCCTTCCTCTACAAGATGATATGTACAAACCCTAGGCCTCTCCGATGTGTATATAAACCGGAGGGTTTAGTCCATACAGGCTAGAGAAGAATCATAATATCCTCATAGGCTAGACCTAGGGTTTAGGCATTACGATCTTGAGGTAGATCAACTCTTGTCCACATATTCATCCATACTAATATAGCAGGAAGTAGGGTTTTACCTCGATCGAGAGGGCCTGAACCTGGGTAAACATCGTGTCTCATGCCTCTTGTTACCATCGATCCTCAGACGCATAGTTCGGGACCCCCTACCCGAGATCCGACGGTTTTGACACCGACACCCAAGGAGTACCAGAGATGGACCAGAGGAGTCCCGAGGCCACCACGAGGGTGGGGGCGCGCCCTACCCCCCTGGGCACGCCCCCTATCTCGTGGCCGCCTCGGGGACCCCCCTTAATTGATCCCGACTCCAACACCTCTTATATATACCCAGACCTCCAGAAAATAACCTAGATCGGGAGTTCCGCCGCCGCAAGCCTCTGTAGCCACCGAAAACTAATCTAGACCCATTCCGACACCCTACTGGAGGGGGGAATCCCTCTTCGATGGTCATCTTCATCATCCCGATGCTCTCCATGACGAGGGGGGAGTAGTTCACCCTCGGGGCTGAGGGTATGTACCAGTAGCTGTGTGTTTGATCTCTCTCTCTCTCTCTCTCTCTCTCTCTCTCTCTCGTGTTCCTGAGATGGCACAATCTTGATGTATCGCGAGCTTTGCTGTTATAGTTGGATCTTATGATGCTTCTCCCCCTCTACTCTCTTGTAATGGATTGAGTTTTCCCTTTGAAGTTATCTTATCGGATTGAGTCTTTAAGGATTTGAGAACACTTGATGTATGTCTTGCATGTGCTTATCTGTGGTGACAATGGGATATTCACGTGATCTACTTGATGTATATTTTGGTGATCACCTTGCGGGTTCAGTGACCTTGTGAACTTATGAATAGGGGTTGGCACACGTTTTCGTTTTGACTCTCCGGTAGAAACTTTGGGGCACTCTTTGAAGTTCTTTGTGTTGGTTGAATAGATGAATCTAAGATTGTGTGATGCATATCGTATAATCATGCCCACGGATACTTGAGGTGACAATGGAGTATCTAGGTGACATTAGGGTTTTGGTTGACGTGTGCCTTAAGGTGTTATTCTAGTACAAACTCTAGGATAGATCGAATGGAAATAATAGCTTCGTGTTATTTTACTACGGACTCTTGAATAGATTGATCAGAAAGAATAACTTTGAGGTGGTTTCGTACCCTACAATAATCTCTTCGTTTGTTCTCCGCTATTAGTGACTTTGGACTGACTCTTTGTTGCATGTCGAGGGATTGTTATATGATCTAATTATGTTATCCTTGTTGAGAGAACTTGCACTAGTGAAAGCATGAACCCTAGGCCTTGTTTCAAAGCATTGCAATACCGTTTGTGCTCACCTTTATCATTAGTTACCTTGCAGTTTTTATAGTTTCAGATTACAAAAACCTATATCTACCATCCATATTGTACTTGCATCACCATCTCTTCGCCGAACTAGTGCACCTATACAATTTGCCATTGTATTGGGTGTGATGGGGACACAAGAGACTCTTCGTTATTTGGTTGCAGGGTTGTTTGAGAGAGACCATTTTCATCCTACTCCTCCCACGGATTGATAAACCTTAGGTCATCCACTTGAGGGAAATTTTCTACTATCCTACAAACCTCTGCACTTGGAGGCCCAACAACGTCTACAAGAATAAGGTTGTGTAGTAGACATAAAAAACCTGCCACCCAACTCCATCAACACTTGGAGAGAATTGAAGGAGAGTTTCATCAATAATTTTCAGGGCACTTGTAAGCACCCAATGAGAATTGTTGATTTAGGGCACTGTGTGCAGCTGGAGGATGAGTCGGCCCACCATTGGGCTCGCTGAGTTGCGACCATCATACATTCTTTAGATAGCATCGGGGAAGGTCAAGCTGTGTTAATGTTGGAGAAGAACTATCACTTTGAACCGCTTAAGCAAAAGCTTGGGCGACTTAAGCGTAAATGTTCACATATGGGCAAGCTTATGGACGTACTTACCAGATATGCCAACTCTCATAGTACAAAGGACCCTGGCTCTAATAATGATAAGCTTAGTGATACGTCCAAAACATATCTATAATTTATGCTTGCTCCATGCCTCTTTTGGGTGATATTGCTATGATGTTTATACACTTCCATACACTTTTGATCATATTTGGACTAACCTATTAACTCAGTGCACCCTAGTGCCAGTTTCTGTTTTCGGCTGTTTTTGTATTTCAGGTTTTCACGTTACGAGAACTGCCAGGAAATATCCAGAAAAATTATATAAAAAATCAGCGTTCCAGAACCTACCGTGCGCCCGAAGGACAGCCGGGGGGGCACCAGGGCTCCAGGCGCCCTGGCGGCGCGCCCCCCCTGGGCCGCGCCGGGGGGGCGCCTGGGCCCCCCGAGGCTCCTTCGATGCCCCCCTTTGGCATATATTTAAAGCGTCTCCCGAAACCCTCGAAAGAGGAACTCTTTTCGCGATCCCATCTCTGTTCCCCCGCCGCCGCCGCTTCCAAGATCGGGAGCACCAGGAGAACTCTTCCCGGCACCCTGCCGGAGGGGAGGATCACCACCGGGAGCCTCTCCACCACCATGGACGCCTCCCGGATGAGTTGTGAGTAGTCTCCCTTGGACCATGAGTCCATGACCAGTAGCTATGTGATGTACTCCTCCCGTTCTTGTGCTTCACTAATTAGTCCTCGTGAGCTGCCCTACATGATCGAGGCACATATGTAATCCTTATGCTGTTGCTATGATGAGTTTGCTGGGATCCGATGGATTATGAGATTATGTTTGAGTAATATATTTGATCTACCTCTTTTATATTTATGTTCGTAAGTAATTCTTGCATGTTCTCCGTTGTTATTTATTGCTTTGGCCAAGTAGTAGGTAGTGACTCCAAGAGGGAACGTTATGCTTGATTGTGGGTTCATGCCCCTCGATGACTAGCTTGAGTGACAGAAACATGAGTCTAGGGGATGTGCTATTGCCACAAGGGGGAAAACAACGGTGCTTGTGCCCGCGGGTGCAAGGATTGTTTACTTTACGCAAAGTTCTTTTAATGCAGTTGTCTGTTGCATTGAGTGTACACTATGGGTGGGACTCGCAACTTAATACCAGCGAGATGTTCTGGATAGATATCTCAAGGTGGATGATTAGTAGTAGATATTGATGGATTTCGGTCTACTTACTTTGGCGTACCGCCCATGCTTTGAACCTCAACCTTTCTTGCAATGTAGTCAGCATTGGTTTGCGCACATGGTCCTGTCAATTGCCCAACTGTAATTCGTTTACCTCACATAGCTATTTTATCGTCTTATGGGAGAGAGACATCACTAGTGAACATCATGAGACTCCGGTCCATATTATCATCATTGATCACATCCGCTATTTACTTTTCCGCTATTTACTTACTATTGCAATTATACCTATCACTATTATCACTTGCGTTTGATCCTTTGTAAACTACAAGGCCGGAGGGATTGACAACCTCTCTGTACTCGTTGGGAGCAAAGTTATTTGTATCTGTGTGCAGGTCCATGTTGATTGCTAATATCCGACGCCGTTAGCAGTTGACACCTTCTTGTTGAAACTGGGAGTCTCTGGGAAATCGATCCTTGGTAATACCAAGGGAAAACTTCTGCTACACTGCATCTCAAACCTTCCACGTGGGGTAACCAACGAGGGGTGAGAAGCCACCTAGCAAAGCAATTTCTGGCGCCGTTGCCGGGGACTCCACTCTTCAGGATAGGGGAGTTGCACGCTATCTTTTACCTTTGCTTTTAGTCTTGTTAGTTTACTTTTCAGTTTTGCTTTAGTATCTTTTATCGAAAATCACAAAAATAGTTATCTTGCTTGCTTGCTACAATGGGTTCCACCGAGAACACCAAGTTGTGTGACTTCACTAGTCACAACAACGATGACTTTATCAGCACACCTATCACTACACCTGCCACTTCAACACCTTCATATGAAATTAAACCTGCTTTACTGAACTTAGTCATGAAAGATCAATTCTCCGGTGCTGCTGATGATGCTGCTTTACACTTGAACAACTTTGTTGAACTTTGTGATATGCAAAAGTACCAAGAAATAGATGGTAGTATTGTTAAGATTAAGCTTTTTCCTTTCTCCTTGAGAGGAGGAGCTAAAATTTGGTTTCAGTCTTTGCCTAGAAATAGCATAGATTCATGGGACAAGTGCAAAGATGCTTTTATCGGAAAATACTATCCACCTGCTAAAATTATCCAACTAAGAAGTAACATAATGAATTTTAAACAATTGGATAATGAACACATTGCCCAAGCTTGGGAACGTATGAAATCTCTTATCAAGAACTGCCCTACTCACGGTTTGACTACTTAGATGGTTATCCAAACTTTTTATGCAGGCTTGAACTTTACCTCGCGGAACTTGTTAGATTCGGCCGCGGGAGGAACTTTTATGTCAACTACACTTGGTGCTGCCACAAAACTTCTCGATGAGATGATGACCAACTATTCCCAATGGCACACCGAACGCGCTCCAACAGGTAGGAAGGTAAACTCTGTCGAGGAGATTTCCTCCTTAAATGAAAAAGTTGACTTGATCATGTCTCTACTTTCGAAGCAATCCTCTGTTGATCCTCGTGATGTTCCTTTAAATTCTTTGATTGCTCAAGAACAAGTAGATGTGAACTTTATCTCTAGAAACAATTTTAACAACAATGCTTATAGGAGTAATTTTGGTAGCAATCCTAGACCGTTCCCCTCTAATTCTTATGGGAACAACAATGCTTATCCTAGCACCAGGAACTCCACTACTGAACTAGAGATTATGCTTAAAGATTTCATCACTACCCAAAAAGCTTTTAATAATAGTGTAGAAGAAAAACTAAACAAACTAGGTGATCTCTCTTCAAAGGTAGACAATTTAGCCAATGAGGTAGAATTGCTTAAAATTAGAACTTCTCCTCTTGAGGAGAGGAAGGTCACTCCTATGAATGCTATTCAAGTGCAAATTAATGAAAATATTAGGATGATGGCTAAACTTAAAGAGAGATAGGCTAGAGAAAGGGAGGAAGAGGATAGAATTAAGAGCCTTCCTACCCACCACACTGTTGCTACTATCCAAGTTGTTGAGGATATCCAAACTCTTAGCACCCAATGTACTCCTGGTCCCGATGGACCTATTAATGGTGATGCTATGACTATAGAAACTACCAAACATGTGAACCTAAAGGACACCACTACCACTTTACTTGATGCTAGTGACCTTGATTTTGATAGTTGCACTCTTACCGAAGTTATTGATTTCCTTCACAAGATGTCTAGAGACCCCCGCACTAGCACGCTTAACCTTGCCTTCACAGAGCATATCACTAATGCTCTCATCAAAGCTAGGGAGGAGAAACTTAGAGTAGAAGCCTCCATACCTAGAAAGCTAGAAGATGGTTGGGATACTATGATAAAAATTAAATTGAATGACTTCTCTTGCTATGCATTATGTGATGTTGGAGCTAGTACCTCTGTTATGCCCAAAAGAATATATGATATGCTTAAATTGAAACCTTTTGATTCTTGTTCTTTTGGTGTTCGTCTCGTTGATTCTTCCATAAAGAAACCTTTGGGGAGGATCGACGATGTTCTTATCGTTGTCAATGATAATTATGTTCCCGTTGATTTTACTATTATGGATATTGAATGTGATCCTTCTTGTCCAATTATTTTGGGACGTCCCTTTTTACGCACCGTTGGTGCTATCATTGACATGAAAGAGGGTAATATAAAATTTCAGTTTCCTATCAAGAAAGGGATGGAACACTTCCCTCGAAAGAAGATCAAGTTACCTTTTGAGTCCGTTGTACGGGCTAGCTATTCTTTTACTCTTGATAAAACTTGATCTCTATGCACTATGCCTAGCTTAAAGGCATAAAAGAAAGCGCTTTTGGGAGGCAGCCCAATGAATAAATTTATTTTGCTTTTGTTGTGTCTTGATGTTGTTTACTACTGTAGCATCATCATTGTATCTTTGCTTTTCATATTTGTGCCAAGTATAGCCTCTGATTGCTAGAAAGTTCAAAAGTTGTGAGGTGTTGTCCAGGAAACAGATTCTGTACTTGGATAGAAAAATTCGTATAAAATCACTTAGCAAGGGCCAAAAAATATTGGTGGCAAGGGCCAATAATAGAATATCTCAAGCCAAGGTGGAAATCACAAGGCAATGGGGGGGGGGTAGCGTAAGTTCCCGATGGCGGGTCAGATTTTGTGGCCAACACCAACGTTGGGTTTAAAAACCAGCGTCGTAACGGTAATGGAAAGCCGCCCTTGAATGGAGGAAGGCCCATAAATCTTGAGGCGATGCTTAATGACCCTTGTCCAAAACAAAGTTTTCCTAACAGGCCATCCACTCATGCTTGGAAGGATTGTTATATAATGGAAGAGTTTAAGAACCATAATTTCCAGCAGCATCATGGCGATGGTAATGGCCCCTTTGGCGGGTCAGGATCCGACTCTCATGGCTCCGGCTTTGGTGGTGGCGGCTCAAGTTTTGGATATCAGGGTCAGGGCAACCATGGTAGTCAGAATCAATAATCCGGTCACAATAATCAGCAGTAGAACAACTAGACAGGATATCAGAGTAATCCAAAGCAGTTGAATAGTGATCAATATCATGTTTTTACAACAAGCACCTGTAAGAGGAACAGAAAGATCCATAAGAGGTTAGTCAACATGGTTGAGCCGGTTGTACCTCAATATTTAAACTGGTCTGAGTAGGCAATCAGTTGGAGTCGGCCGGATCACCCGCCCTGGGTTGATAACCCGCGTCATCTGGCTTTGGTTGTGGCTCCCCAAGTGGTTGGATATAAGTTCACTAAAGTGCCATGGATGGTGGCAGTAGCATCAACATATTATATGTTGACACATTCCGGCGTATGGTTCTGACTGAGAAGGATCTTAAACCATCATCCACTGTCTTTCATGGAGTTGTTCCTGGCAAATCAGCTTATCATGTTGGAAAGATTGCACTGGAAGTGGCCTTTGGTGATGATTCTAACTACAGGGTAGAGAATTATGGTTCGAGGTGGTCAAAATCATTAGTCCATATCACGCATTGTTTGGACGTTCGGCTTATGCTAAGTTCATGGCTCACCCTTGCCATGTCTATTTGCAGCTTAAGATACCTGGACCCAAGGGCACAATCACAGTTCATGGGGATCATCAGAAAGCCTTGGAATGTGAGGAAGGTGATGCAGCTTATGCAGAGACGGCTTGTGCTACAGAAGAGCTTAAATTTTATAAGGACAATGTTGACCCGACTGATATGACCCCTATGATGAAACCTACAAGTGAGAGTGACCCACCCCTCAAGTTTAAGTTGGCCAAAGATACAAAGCAGGTTGATTTTTTCCCTAGCGACTCATCACAACAGTTCACCATTGGGACAGGGATGGATCATAAATAGGAAAGCGCGCACATCGATTCATCCGTGAGAATCGGGACATTTTTCGCATGGAAGCCTTATGACATGCTCCAGTTGTGAAGGACTCACGAGGAAGAAGAAGAAGCGGATAAGACAAGGTAAAAAGTGAAAGGGAAGGCCCCATGCCTATTTATAAGGAAAAGTCATAATAAATGGCTAGTGGGAGAATCGATGAGGCACAATAAATTTTACAGCGAAAGGACGCCTTGATTTTTTGGGATAATGGATTTATGCAAAGATTCTCTATGACATCTGGAAATATTTTCCGAATTTGCAGAGATGACATCATCTTATGGCGGGTTATGAGACTTTCAAGTTTGAGAGTTATAAGAGGTATAAAGCTGAAGACTTGCCAAGCGAAAGGATTGGAGATTGACATGAACAGGTTCAAATCAATCTGGGGCCTAATGTTGGGGATATAACTCTAGGATATAACCCGCCCTGATGGGCTGGGTTACCAAGATGGCGAGTCAAGAGTTAAAGATTAACATGGGCCGCCACAAGTCAAGCTGAAGACTTAGCTGGAGCTGCGGCGAATGGGCCGGCTTGAAGCCCAATACTAAAGATGGAAACTCATGGGCCCGGGTTGTGAACCGCCTAAGGTTTCCTTTCTTGGGCGGGTTAGAAACATAGTAAGTCACAAGTCTAAGGGCGACTCAGACTCTTGTAAGCCCAGGGTCTCGGCCTGTGTATATAAAGGTGAGCCCCTGAGGCGGAGAGGGACATGTTACAATCAATCGATAGTTAGGTCAAGCAAATCCGCTCCCTTGTAATCGATACTCAAGAATAAGCAACAAGACCAGGAATAGGCTTTTACCTCCACCGTGAGGGCCGAACCTGGGTAAACCGTGTCTCTCGTCCCACTCAACCTCGACAAGCTAATCACCGTTGCGATGGCCTCATGCTTAAGTCCTAACCCTAGGACATCTGTCATGTTAAAACCATGATAGTGGCATTGATGCGGCTGGTATCCTGCTGCTCCAGTGTAGGGTGGCGGGGTTTCGGGTGGATCTGGCCAGGGTGTGGATGCGCGGGTGCGGTGGTGGTGGTTGGTGCCCTAGAGGCTTCTGTTGCTGTGATGGCCGACGGGTGGCACGGGTTAAGGCAACGGCTTGGCGTGGTGGCTGCTCTGGCCGTGGGCGTGGGTGGCACGGTGAGGTCAGGCATGGCTTCCCTGCATCGTGTCGCTACACGGTACCTTGGCGGCTTCGGCGGCGACGACGGACGACTTTTCCAGCGTCGGCTCGTCAGTAGGCGGACCATTTCAACCTCTACATCCTCTCCCCGTTGTGCGTGTGTTGTGTTCGCCGGAGGGTTGGTCCTCTCCCAGTAATCGTCCATCATTGAGGAATGATTCCCATGTCAGGAGGGTCACGGAATCATCCATGCCTCCCTTCGGTTGGTGGTATGCCACTGGGGAGCTCGTCTTTTGCCCAGGAGCGATAGGGCGTGGCGGTGGTGGCGAGATCTAGCCGGCCTGGGGGTGGGTCTCGGCACTGGGGGACGCCTAGGGTTGGGAAAGGAGGATCATTTCTGCCCATCTCTTTGCTCGTCATAGCCGCACATCTCGAGTGGGGGCGGTGTCGGGGTCTCGAATTCCAGGGGCGGCGGCCTTGGTGGTGGTTGCCCCGGTGCTCGTGGGCACAGCTTGCTGCTAGGGTGTGGACGGGCTACCATGGTCGTGCGGGAGGCATGGTGGTTTGTGTGTGGCGACCGGTGACGGTGGTGCGGGTGTACTCCGTCTAGGAGATGCAGAAGGCATGCCGGGGTGAAAATCTATTCTGGCTATGCCAGGTCGACGACGGCGGCGTCTATGGTGCCGTTCCCTTCTTGAAGACATGACGCGGCTCTTCTTCGTCTTCCTTGTTGCTCCGAGGGAAACCCCGATCCCTGGATCGGGCGGCGGCGACATCTTGGTGTCGTGTCCTTCCTGAAGGCGTCGTCTTGGAGCTCCCGATTCGCCATGCCCGGCTTCTCCGTGCAGCTGTTCTTATCACCCTTGTATCGTGCCTTGTGTGTGTGCGTTATGGTGCTGAGTGGGGTGTGTTGAGTTGTATGATGATTGGCCATTGCTTTATATATAAAGCGGGGCTCGCGCCTTTTTGGTAAAAAAACAAACAAGAAATTCCATCCAAGTTTGCATCAAGAAGCCCAAACAAGCAATGGCCAATACATGATTATCGTCCAAAGCACAAACATGGCAGATGTAGACTTATCGGCCTAAACACATAAAGTGGGTGATGGAGTGTTGGCTTCATCCTTAGACAAACTTGCTGCAACTTAATTTCGTTGATACACTAGCTTTGCCTAGAAAAAACACGAGGCATGTGTTGACACCTTTTTTTTGGCTTGCATGGTTGCATCCTCGAGATTGTCTCAAATGAAAAAATGATCGACATGAAAACTCTTCGCCTCATTCAGGCGGACGATTTTCTTTTGGATCATCTTAATCGAGGTCATGTGCAACTTTCTATAGCCAAAATAGTGCACCCTAATATATTTTTCAAACCAAAATTCAGTTGCCCGACACAGACACATAGTGATACATGTCTGGGTGAGGCTTGGGTAACACAAATAAAAAAGCATTCAACACAAAAGTTCTTCATCTTGTCGAAACAACCAACATATTTTGGGCTCATCTCCATTTGGGTTAATATGCAACCTCTAATGTTAAAATATGGTCACCTGGTCTTAGGCATGGGATAAATATAAAGCGTAACATAAATCGGCTTCACGATGGCTTCAAATGGGAAAATGTTGAACATGATTTTTTTTCTCCTCATCGAAATGAATAACTTTGCTTTTTGGATCATCTCAATCTGAAGTCATATATAGATCATCTCAAAGTGGTAGATGCATTTATATATGAGGCAAATGCATCTACCACCTTTTGTATTTTATTTATCTTCCTACGTTGTTTACTTCTTCCTCGTTCTTTGTGTTCTACAACAACAATCCATTTGGCGCTAGGGGTGGTCATGCTGGCCTAGGGCATCCCATAACCGTCGCGCACCCTTACGGGGTCTCTCCCGGAGGTGCAGGGTTTTGGGTCCTCAAAAGTTCTCGCCAACATGTCTTGTGTATTGCGCCCCGGACGTGGTTCCTCCTCCGACGTGTCATGCATATCATGCTTGACGTCAAGGGTAAACGACGACATGTTTGTGTGTAAGCATGCGCGTGGTTGCAAACATGGGAGAGAGATGGATAGATAGATAGAGAGAGA
>LR738710.1:118824898-118865194 GCA_902687465.1 Secale cereale
AGGAGGGAGCGAGGGAGAGAGAGAGGGAGAGGAAGATAGAGAGGGAGAGAGAGAGAGGGGTGTGGGCTCACAAAGGGGCATATGGGTCGAGGACACGTCAGGCCGGTCTACGGCGCTGCGATCCGCATTGGCCTAGGTTCCAATAGTGGCAGGGTGTGGTCCGGCAGGGAAGAAGGGGGGGGGCTGCATAAGAGAGCAACGACGACGACACCGCCACATGGAAGGGAGGAGAGGCAATACAATGAAGGTCGTGGGGAACTATCCACTTGACCGATTAACTATCAATGTGGTCTAGATCCCCTAGGAGCGGGCAGAGGATCAGGAGATTTGAGGGCCTTCCTTTTTAGAGGCTCTAGCAAAGTCCTCGTTGGACCTTGGTTTTTGGCCTCACCCCTCCAAAGCTATGCAAGGTTGCGTTTACGACTCCTGCTTAAGATTCTCTAGTGAGAAATTCTCTAGTGAGAAACATATGCATATTTATTCTTTTCTTAAAGGAGTGACGCAAATCTAATTTTTTATTCTAAGCCATCAATTTCTCCTTTCAACAACATGTAGAATATTTTCAACTTTGTTTTGATTTTTTTTTCTCAAAGAGAGTTTTTTGTTGTTGTTGTTAACAAAGAAGAGGTGCACACGTGTGTACATCCAACCACACATACACACCAACACGAGTGTGACTTCTCAACACACGCCTACAAATAGAGGAGACATGGAACAAACCCGCAAAGCTCCTGCGGATGCCCAACCCCACACGTTTAAACATGAGCAACGAACCCTAGTGGGAAGAAGTCATGCCTCACACCCCCAAAACCTAACAAAAGGCGCTTCTGTTGTATTTGTCGTCCGCGCATCATTTGGAAATACAATTTGTCGAGGTCGGCGGCGCGGCCCCCTTGGAATGAAAACCAAAAGGAAGAAAGCCGCAGAGACAGGACAGAGACCGCCTCAAGATCGACACAGCCAAATCGCCAGAGAACAAGGAGCCAGACAAGCAAAATCGTGGCCCCTTCCAACCCATGGTCATAGAAAAACGATTTTACTGACAGCGACGCGGTTAATTAGTTTTCTCCTCCCATGATGTCACATGCATGCTCTGTGCAAGAAGAACAAGTCCATTTTACCTGGTGTGCGGTGACAAAGTGACAAAGATGTTGCAGTTTACCCGGTGTAATCAAGCACCACTAGTAAACAGAGTGAGATCAGATCTGCAGCAAGTGCAGCATGCAGCTTGCTTCCTGGCTGGACTTACCCAACAGCTCCCCCAGAAAAGTATTTATAAACGGAAAAAATATAGAGGCTTCCACACAGGTGATGACACACACTGAGACGGTTGCAATCAGAGGCAGGAAGGAGCTCATGTTGTAACCCACAAGGATTGCATGGCATGGCTCAACCGCAAAGAAGGGGGGCGGTTTCTTGCAATGGCATGAAAGCACCCCATTGCGTCCATGTTACCCCCATGTTCCTCCATCTTTATCATATCCCTCCCCAACCACCCTGCCTGTGTTTTCCCTGCTTGGCCGCTTGCTTCTCCTGCAAGCTCCTCCATTGATACGCAGATGCAACCAATTTTGCCACAAGCAGCAGGGCGTTGCAGTCACTGGGATACGCAGGGGATACGGGGCATCATCACATTACAGGGGCTCAGGAGCAATGCGCCTGCTTGATTATTTCCTGGGACGCAGAAACATGGGAGTGTGGTTGCAGATGTTCATCTTTTGGGGGCGGGATGATTGATCGACGCATTACATTAGGGCTCAGGAATGATGAGCTCTGGCCCTGCCTGCTTAGCATGCATGGGGCTTGGAATCAGGGCTCGCACCTGGTGAACCCAAGGCCGGGGTTATTTTAGCGCTAGGGTATCTGAGCTGCTGGCTGTGATCTTGGACTGTGCGGGATTAACAAGTCGGTTAGGGTTTAATTACTTGGACCAAGACTCATTGTGCAGTGTACTGTAGTAGAAGAACCAGCATTTTCGGCCGCGAACCATTTATTTGTAACAAGTTCTTTTTTCCACAGATTTAAATGTACCGCCATATCGAATCACATTTCGCAACAAAAAGAATCTCACTATTTGCCTGATTCAGTATGTAAATTTGTAAAATCTGTTTAAATTTGTTAGTCCAACAGAACATGGTTAGCTGCATGTATCTGTTGAGGAATATACTCCAGAAATATGACTCCAAACGCCATACATCAAGGAGAGCAAGCATATACTCCCTCTATTCGGAATTAATTATCGCAGAAATGTATGTATCTAGACGTATTTTAGTTCTAGATACATTTATTTCCGAGACAAGTAATTCCGAACGGAGGGAGTATGATGCAAGCATGCGTGTGATTAGCACTTTGATGTCTTTATTCCTCAACTGAATTGTCCCCATTAGCTGCTCCTTTTCCCCCTAGTGGACCTCCAGAAAGGGTAGACAAAATGGGGAAGCAATTTGCTTAAGCAGATAGTGGGGTGGTGAAAGCAATGTCATTATCTATGCCTCCTAATTATTCCCCCACTGATTTTTTTTAAAGGAAGGGGATGGTCCTGTTTGCTTGGCTCATCTGGGATTTGGTGAGGGTGAAGGTCACAGTGCCCCATGCCATGACCACAATGCACTACATACATGTACCACCACTACTAGGCAACATCCACAAACTTTTCACCCATTCCAGTTACCCATGAGAGCCTCCTTGATTCCTTGTGCTTGTTGATCAGAGTGCAGCAGTAGTACTATCACTGTAAATCATAGTACTAAGTAGTACACTGCTCCTGCTTGTTAAGCAGAGGAAGAAACTTCAGGAGAATGCCATGCATGTAGTGTGAGACTGTGAGTGTTCCAATAATTAATCAGGATCAGTACTAATGATGCTGGATGGTGGGCCAACCCTGAAAATTAGGCAGGTGACAGCCCTAGTCCCAACATGCTTAGAATACTGGTTCCAACCTCTTTCTTTTATGTGAGGGGTGCAGGGGAGAGGACAACAGAATTAGACAGTTTCATTGAAGCTGCCTGTTCCTTCTTTTTGTTTGGAGGTGAGGCGAGGCAGCATCAATCATCCCAATGTGGAGGCACTGCACTGCTCCAATCAAGAATGTAGAGCAAAAAAATATATATATGTGGTTGTACAAACAAAGGAATTATTCCATGGAATCCACCAGAAAGGTTCAGGAATTTCCAAGGAAAGTAGTTAATACTACCAGTATTAGGTGAGGGCAAGTCTTCACCAACATAATGATAAATTCAACTAGAGATCAGAGTATATTCACAGATGTCTGAAAATCAGTTTAAGTGCACAGTAGTATTTTTCAGGTTCGATACAGACTATGCAGTATCACATAATATCGACTTCTTTGCTTTGTTCTAGATCAAAATATTCTGAAATATTTCGAAACAGTAATACATCGCTTTAGGGTTTGTGAACTTTTCCTCCCAAAAGGAAAAAGACCATGTAATCTTTTCTAGAAAGAAGCCCAGGACTTATTTTAATCCAGAATCACATGTGAGGAGAATTCTTCTCACTGCATTTTCCAGTTAATGGACGTTTTGTCGGCCTTTTCCCATTAGGAGAAAATGATTGATTAAAGACATCTGTCCACTGGAAACTTACTCTCTTTACAGAAAACCATCTGCGTGGGTTGCTTCCCATGGAGTGTATCCTCAGATGCTCACAATTTCTTACCCATCATAATCTCTCAAATTTCTACTAATCAGAAAGTTCCTCTAATGACTAATCCATGGAAATCAAAATTTCTAGACTCCACCACCACAGGGAGTCCAAAACCCTGACCAACTAGTCATACTACACAAAACGTTGCATTCGAGGCCAGCACGCTTTAATTTCCCCGCACACAATCTCTAAGGTCCTGTTTGGAACGCGTTAATAACCTGGTTTCGTGAGAATTTTCGAAGAACCGGCTCGTTTCTCCGCCGGAACTGAAAAACAATTTCTGCGTTTCAAACTGTACCTCACCGTTCGAGAAGAGGGGTTCACAAGTTTGAGTGTTTGTCACACATACGGTATTATGGGGACCGAAAGGTGCATGAGTGAAAGTGACCTTACACATGTAAACTAATGGGAGCTGAACCACTGAAGTTTTTTCTGATTAATTTATGACAGTCATGCAAAAATATTTAATCCCAGAAAAGCATGTGGAGTCGGCATAAATTTACACTATAAATCCCGGTAAAAAATCATGAAAAAAGAAGTGATGCAAGATTACAGTGAGACAGTGACAGGAAGCCCTGTTCAGATCTGATGAGTATCAAATGAAGTACATAATCCAGAGGCGGCCTGCTCAAGTCAACATTGCTTAGGTAATGGGATATGAATGAGAGCAGAGGAGAGGAGGAAAAAGGAGAGGGGAGTAGTAGCAAGCAAGCAGCATTGATGCCTCCATTACTCCCCAGTTTAATACCTTGGGAGGTTGGATTGGAGATGCTCAGCTCGGCTCTGTACTCACAAGGACAGCCTGTGCGTTTGCGGTGTGGCTTTTTTTGGATTGGAGAGAAGAGTGACTTCAGAACTTCAGATTCAGAGTGAGACAGGAATAAGACTTCTTCTCAGTAATTTTTTTAAGCCATTCTTCTTAGTAATTTATGGAAAATAAAAAAATGGTTTGTTTTTTTATATACAACCTTTTGGAAACTAAAAAATAGTGGATCAGAAATGGTATAGAAAAAGTTGTATTTTGCTTAAATAATGAGCTAAAAACGTTAGAACATCTTATATTTGCGAACGGAGGGAGTAGTATATAGCTGCAATATCATTGACCGAACTGAACCGAACCGCCGAGTTTGCGCGTTTGAAGTTTGAAATGTTAAAATTTTTCTAGGTATTTGAGAGCAGGATCATTCTGGGATGGATTCCCTGAGGTTCCAAGTAGATGATGATGCCGAATAAGTTGCATGTATCCCGTGGAAGTTTTGTCAGTACAGTTGTTCCCTTGCCCTGGTTTGTGGTGGTGACCAGCAAACAAGGAGTAGATGGCAACAGAAACACGGGAGAAAGAAAAAGAAAGAAGAAATAGTTGGCCCGGCCAGCCACCCATGTTGTGTTGTGCCACACCCCCACCCCACCCCCACCCCCACCCCAGGTCCCCATTGCCCTCCCTCTCCCTCACCAAAGCACAGCACATACATGGCGATGGTGTGTGTGGAGAGGGGCTGCAGCTAGCTACAAAATAAAAGGGGAAAAAAGAAGGAGCTGAAAAGGAAAAGAGCTTCTCCAAGAGAAGAGAAAGCAACCAGGCAGGGAGAGCTCTCCCCCCTCCCTTTTCTCCCCTCCCAATTCAGCACAGGATTCACTCACCAGCTGGGTGTTTCTTTTCTTTCCTTTCCTTTCCTTCCTAGCAGCAGCCAGTGGTGGTGCCCCCCGTCCTCCCTTCCCTCGCTCTGATCCAAGCCTTTCGCTCAAAGCCTCCGGCTTTTGCCGATTGTTTGGTCACTTCAAGAATCTCGGAATATGTTCTTGCTCCTGCCGCCGCCCCTGCTCTGATCCATTCGTCCATCCCTCCTTCGAGCCAAGCCAGGCCAAGCCAAGCCCAGGCCCCTGTCGCGCGCTCTCTCTTTCTTTCTCCGGCGGCATTTGGGTTCTCTGCGGGGAGAGGATTCTGGCGGCCTGGTTTTGGCTGTGATTGGGATCCAATTTTGGGGGCGAGTTCGTCGTCGTGTGGAGCGAGGTTCCTTTCTTGGCGGGGCAGGAATTTGGGATGATTTCTCGGGTTCTTGAAGGCGGGGAGACTCTCTGACCCGCGTCTGCGCCGTTCCTGGGGAGCAATTCTGCGCGGTTTTTGCGGAATTTGCGTCGATTCGGGGCCGTTGAGCCAGGTTCTTGATCCGCGGGCTCCATGGGTCTCTGTCATGGAAAGCCCTCGCGAGTCCCGGAGCCCGAGGCGGGGGAGGAGCCGCGCGTGGCCTCCTCCGGCGCCCGCGATGCCGCCGGTGGGGCCGCCGCCGCCTCGCCGGCGCAGGCGAAGCCGGGCACGCCGAAGCAGCCCAAGTTCCCCTTCTACCTGCCGAGCCCGCTCCCGGCGTCCAGCTACAAGGGCTCGCCGGCCAACTCGAGCGTGGCGTCCACGCCGGCGCGCGGCGGCTTCAAGCGGCCCTTCCCGCCGCCGTCGCCGGCCAAGCACATCCGCGCGCTCCTGGCGCGGCGGCACGGCTCCGTCAAGCCCAACGAGGCGTCCATCCCTGAGGGCGGCGAGCCGGAGCTGGGCCTCGACAAGAGCTTCGGCTTCTCCAAGCACTTCTTCGCCAAGTACGAGCTCGGCGAGGAGGTCGGCCGCGGCCACTTCGGCTACACCTGCGCCGCCAAGGCCAAGAAGGGCGAGCACAAGGGCCAGGACGTCGCTGTCAAGGTCATCCCCAAGGCCAAGGTCCGATACTCACTCACTCACGCCGTCCCTCCTCCCCTCTCCTCTCCTCTCGCCATTGCCATGCCCGGTTCTCGAGCTGCTTGCAGAAATGTCTCTGCCATTCAGCTTCATACTCTGCATTTTGCCACTTCTTTTTTCACGCGTGATTCGGTATCAGCATGTCCGTCTGAATGATGCTGTCTCTGCTCATTTTGTCGTCAAGATCCGTCTTTTGCTACCACGTTAGATTCAATCTCGACTTCTCCAGGTGTTGACCAAGACTTGCATTTCCTCCATTAAGCATTTTTTTTCTGCTTGGGATTTTGGAAAATCGGATCCGTTGAGCTCGTGTTGCAGATGTGCTAGTCCTATCAACTACGTATTCGTTTGAGCGTCGCTTGGTTCAACCATGGCTCGGCGAAAAGCAACCCATCTTCCCTTTCAGCTCCCGGGGCGCTCGTGACTGTTGGTGGGAGGGAGGGAGAACGACCTCGCCCTTGCCGGTACGGCAAAGCTCGCCGCCACCCCGCGGTATTCATTCATGGCGATGGAGCCTGGTGGAGCTCATCTATCCGGACGTGGACAAGCCCCTGTGCATTCATTGGCTTAACATCATGGTCATGGTGGATTGGTGGTGGCGAGTGGAGATGGCCACCGAGCTCCCGATGTCAATGTCCTCTACTCTTCTTATCTTCTTTCCTCCCTCGCCTAGCCTGGCATGCTCATGGCAGCCTCTCGGCTAGATCTGCAGGCCAAAAGTGACACTTCAATTCTGTTTAAAGAGCTTTGCTCATTATGCGCCTCCCTTCAATTGTATGAGGCGCCATTTAATTTGGACCCTGTAGAGCCTCAGCATGCCCAGTGCTTTTATGACCAGAGCTGGCAATCTTCCTGCTGTACATGCATGGCCAGCCACAGCTACTCACATTCCATGTGCATGTGCTTGTGCTCTGCCAATCGTAGCAATGCTGTTTTTTTCCCCTTGATCCATTCATTCTAAAGAAGATGAGATTACTGGCATTGATTGGAAGTCGTTTGATTACTACTCCTTCCGTTCGGAATTACTTGTCTCGGAAATGAATGTATCTAGAACTAAAATATGTCTAGATACATCCATTTCTGCGACAAGTAATTCCGAACGGAGGGAGTATTTTTTTCCTTTAGAATTTCAACTGCTGTTTCGACATGGTTTGTTTTATTGTAAATGGTTTGCAGTTGCGCTGATGCCAGCAAGAGGCATTTTATTCCTCAGTGCCCATAATTGATCACTTATTGCTTGTCTAGTGCACTGCTGGACAACATTGGGCTAAACAGTAGCTGGTTGTTGGATAGGCCACAGAGACAAAGGTGTCATAATTTGTGTTTTGAGATCTATGTACGATGCCCGCCTAAGTGTTAGTAGGAGGAAGGAGCTATTTTTGGTTGACTTTGTGCTTGTCACTGTTTTAGTTGCACGATCTTACTTGTAATATGTACTACGTTCATCATATCGACTTTGTTTGTTATGACTCTCTTTGCTTGTTTCAGTCATTTATTTGTTAGTTGTTTATTCGAAAACCATACAAATTGTTAGTAAAATTCAAGCTGTTTTCTAGTCTCACCAAGTGACGCGTGCTAGCTGTTTAGAGTACACATTATATTTAAGTTAAAGCTGTTTTCTAGTCTCACCAAATAATGTGTGTGGGCAGATGACAACAGCCATAGCAATTGAAGATGTCAGAAGAGAAGTGAGGATATTGAGCTCTCTGACAGGCCACAGCAACCTAGTGCAGTTCTATGATGCTTTTGAAGATGAAGACAACGTGTATATAGTTATGGAGTAAGTGTGCATTTCTTTCATAGAGTAGGTCCTTTTCAGTTCTGTCTTCGTATGTTGTTGCAATGCATGAGATTCTTGTTCTTCTCTATATTAGAAGGTGTAAATTATGATTAGTCAAATTATGATCAATTCCTATCAAAATTGACCATGCATATCAAATATCGCTTACTGTAAATTCCATCACTTATAATGTTTGTTTCTTTTCAGATTGTGTAAAGGAGGCGAACTACTTGATAAGATATTGGCGAGGTACAATCCTACCAGTGGTCGCAAATTGGAACAATTCTTATGATTAAATCTGCTGGGATTCTAACGATATCTAATTTCTTGTTTTGCAGAGGTGGAAAGTACTCTGAAGAGGATGCAAAGGTTGTTATGCTGCAAATTTTGAGTGTAGTATCATTTTGCCATCTTCAAGGTGTTGTTCATCGAGATCTGAAACCAGAGGTTGGTTTGTTTTCACACAGTTAGCAGCTAATATTAATTCATCGTACTGTCTTTTAGTTACTATTATCAACCTGGGAGTTTCTTAATGCCATACCATATTTTCTTCGATTGTTGGTTCTTTATATTTTATCCAAAGCACTTCTGTTCAGTCAGCAGATGCAATACAAAGATTTTGCAATGACTAAATTCATTTGTGTTTCCTTTTCCCAGAATTTTCTATTCTCATCGAAGGAGGAAAACTCACCCTTGAAGGTCATAGACTTTGGCTTGTCTGACTTTGTAAAGCCAGGTTAGTCTAACATCGTCCATTCAGATTTTTGTTTAACATTTTGTTTTACTACCTTTAAATGTGACCGTATTGTGACACCACACAATTGTTACATCTTCAGATGAAAGACTCAATGACATTGTTGGAAGTGCGTATTATGTTGCTCCCGAGGTGCTTCATCGATCTTATGGCACGGAGGGAGATATGTGGAGCATTGGAGTAATTGCCTACATTTTGCTTTGTGGGAGCCGACCTTTCTGGGCACGCACAGAGTCAGGAATATTCCGAGCTGTCCTTAAGGCGGAACCAAGTTTTGATGAGGCCCCATGGCCTACTCTCTCTGCTGAAGCTAAAGACTTTGTAAAAAGGTTGCTTAATAAGGATTACCGCAAGAGGATGACTGCCTCACAAGCTCTCAGTAAGAACTATATTTGTTTGGCAGTGCCGTACAGTAATGTCCTCCATAGGAAGACTATCCTTCTGCAGGATGATGCTTAACTGTTTACTTGTGCACTGGTACGTGCAGGTCACCCATGGATCCGTGATGCACAACAAGTCAAAATTCCTTTAGATATGATAATCTACAAGCTTATCCGAGCTTATATCAGTTCATCTTCATTGCGGAAGTCTGCTTTGAGGGTATACACTATGCACTTAAACAGACTTAACAAAAAAAAAACCCTATTGCAATTTGGTCTTCGTTATGCAATCCACAGTTTATTTTCTTTACCAGCAAGTGTTAATTTGTTTTTGATTTTTTATTGCATTGGGTACTTGAGATATCCGTATTCTTGTTGAAATTGCTACATGTTGAATGTTCCTTTCACTGTTATATAGGACAAGTTTGCACAGTTAAATAGGTTCATAGCATTATGTCCTGAAGTTAATTGCATTAGCAATGAGCCATTTCTTATGGATGCCCATACATTTTGCAGGCCCTAGCTAAGACATTGACAGCAAATCAACTCTTTTATCTAAAAGAGCAGTTTGAATTGTTGGGTCCAAACAAGAGTGGTTTTATCTCCTTGCAAAATTTGAAATCGGTTAGTAATCCTATATTCGTCATTTAGTCTAGTTTACAGCATGCAGTTGCTGAAAAGGGCAAATGGAACTTGCAGGCTCTGGTGAAGAATTCTACGGATGCAATGAAGGATTCCAGGGTTATTGACTTTGTTAACACGGTAAGCCTCCTTCATAGTATCTTCAGTTGTATGATGTATTGGACTGAGACGTCGACTTACCTGCCAAAATTATGGTGTATACCAGGTATGCACCCTTCAGTACAGAAAATTGGATTTCGAAGAGTTTGCGGCTTCTGCCATCAGCGTATACCAGATGGAAGCTCTGGAGACCTGGGAACAGCACGCTCGGCGCGCGTACGAACTGTTCGACAAGGAGGGCAACCGGCCTATCGTGATCGAAGAACTTGCGTCGGTACGAGTCTGAACTGTAGTCTGAGCAGTTAATCTATGCATGTTCACTTGACATTTTCACTGATCACTGTCGCGTCTTTGGTCCATCAGGAACTCGGCCTCGGCCCGTCGGTGCCCCTCCACGTCGTCCTCCAGGACTGGATCAGGCACGCTGACGGAAAACTGAGCTTCCTCGGGTTCATAAAGCTCTTGCACGGAGTTTCTTCCCGGTCGATCCCGAAAGCCTGAGACGGAAAACAGGCATTATTATTCTTGCATCAAACCTAGGAGATGACTGATGGCTAAGCCACCGCCAATCTCTCGCTGGTGTCTGTGTGCGTGGACGACAACTGTTTGAGGTGAGGTGGCTGGAGGAGGACGATGGCTTGCGACCGACCTAAACGGAAGAGAAGTCGACGGTCTTTGTGTAAGAGGTAAGAAGATAAAAAAGAAGGTTGTTGATTAATGCTTGTGACTACTGCAGTAGTAGCTACTAGTGCTTGCTTGTACCCCTCCACGTGGATTGATGATGGTGTTGTATTAAGCTGCTGTGTAGACGGATGTACAGATGAGGATAGGAAGAAAAGAATATGAATTGAAAGGGCTTAGCTGTTGTTGTTATGGTTTTGGAGACTGCTGGTTGTGATCGTCAGTGTCCTTGTTTTGGTGCTGTCTGAAATAAGGTGTTTGTAGTGGAGATCTCCTCTTGTGCTGTGCCAAGTGAAGCCAAGTAATTTTAATTTATTTTGGGGGATTAGTGGTTAGGATCTTGATTGTGGATGTGTTTGTTATTATGCAAGTGATGTGTATCTGATGCAAGTGATGCCTATGACCAGCTAACGGATGCATGCATGATTCAGTTAGGCAGTAGTAGTGTGCTTGTGTCAACTTGTGTGTTTCTCCTCATGTTTTTAGAAGGCTCCTTGCAGAACGAACAGTAAATTACTACTACTGTTGCATGAACAGAAAGGTCGTAAAGAAAAATATGGGGAAATGGAAGGGGTTGCCTCAAAAGACACAAGAGGCGTCAAATGCTTCAACGGGGCAGTATAAAATTGCAAGGATTCCGTAGGCAGTCGTATGTGCTCCCACAGTAAGGAAATACGAGTATCTATGCAACCGTATACTGAAAGTTTTCTTGAAAGAGTAGAGTAGAGTAGAGGAATGCGCTAAAAGCCGGTATCATGGAGACTTTTGTTCAGAGAGCTCTGGTTTTAAAACCGAGCTGTCCTCTCAAAAGACACGGTTCGGTTGGTTTAATACATGGGCATGGAAAGGTGCATGATCCCGTACGGACGTCGCGAGTTCTAGCCAAGCCTCGTTCAAAACCATGCAAGAGGAAGGGGAGTGGAAGAAAATGCAAAAGCAAAAAAATGTATGGAGATGCGGGGTATCGATCCCCGTACCTCTCGCATGCTAAGCGAGCGCTCTACCATCTGAGCTACATCCCCATTGCGCGTGAAGGCTTTTATCACCACTACATAAACTAATACCTGACGAACATTCACAACCATGTTTTGTCTCTGCACACTGCCGGTAAGATCGCCGGACTGATCTTGCACGTCCACCTGACCCGGATGGACTGATTGGCTGTGTCCGACTCCGACCACACAGTTGGGCGTTTTGGTATCAGGCGCCACGCATGGCTGACGACCTCAGCCCGCTGTCCTCTCCCCTGCCACTTGCCCGGCCACCTCTTCCGGCAGTACTCCAGCCATCTCACCCCCGCCTCTCTTGCTTCTCTCTCTCCTTTTTTTTTGCAAATGGCCTCTCTTGCTTCTCTCGCTAGCCATATCTCTATGGCCAGCGACCTCTCTACCACCCCTCCTTGCCACCATCACCTCCATCCAAGTCCTAACTGATCACAATTCTCATTACACTACGGCCAGGGACGGAGCGAGGAATTTGGTATAGGGGAGGGGGAGCTCTACACTTGAGCTCTTACGGATTTAATGAGCATCAGTTTCAAATAGCGGAGATAACATCCGATTATTGCGCCCGCAATACCGCTAACGCAATTGTGTCCACCATTGCTCAAATTTAATGTCATTATTTTTTGTTAATGATCTAGAAATATAAACAATAATCTAGTGTTTTTACAAATCCGCTACGTGGCAATAGCGCCCGCTATCCGCATTACGCTACGTGGACCTTAATCCGCTATCAGCCCGCTATCCGCTATTTAAAACTATCCGACCCAACTATAGAACATTTAAACCGTGAAAAAATGCCTAAACATAAATCATGTTTTCGTTGATGTAAACACTAAAAGAATACTACCAAATTTTCCATCTTGATAAAGACAAACTTAGTTTTTGAATTTATATAGAAAAATTTGGCACACTGTACTACAAATAATTTATTCAAATCCAATTTTCATGTTCATCAATCAATGATCATTCATGTTAGACGAATTAAATTAGAGATTTAAAGTTGTTGAGAAGGGTCATACCATGAAGGCATAGAGGATGTCATGCATAGTTCCATGGTCGCTCATCGTGATGGTGCTTCCGTTGATCCTCTTTATATAGGCTAACACATTTGTCGATGGGGACATACAAGGCTTGGACGATCAGGTTCAGCATCACCTTCAGCAGGACTAGGGTTGTTCTCTTGGCTAGGTTGCACATCTATTGCATCTGCATCATGCTCACATGACTGATAGATTCAACCAATTGGCTAGAGAAAAATATAAATTGATTCATCTCTCTTCCTCTTCATGTCTACACAAACGCAATTAGACAATTATTTTTTAATTACTTTTCAATGTCTGTGGTTCTACAATTACATTATATAAGACAAAGTAATCTAATCCTAAAGATAAACTAACTTTTTTTTGTTTGGTCGCTGGTTCGTGCGGCCGGCCAGCCAGACTGCTCCTGTGTATCGGCGCGACGGCGGCACGGCGCTTGCCTGTCGCATTCCCTTTTCAACCGAAGACAATCTACTAGGCGGCCGGCTGCCGCGAGCAATTTTTTCCGATCTCAGGAACTCGCGATCGGAAACGAAGAGACTAGAGGAGAGATAGAACTGTCTTGTACGTGCGTCATGCTTAAGCCTGGATCCTTTCTCTTCCACGATGGGCTGCCTTTTTCTTTTCCTCATATTGGGCCTTTGACCTGTTGCCTGCAATCACACATGGGCTTTGACTATGGAAGGCAGGGGGGGGGGGCGAGACAAGCCTCAAATTGTGTGCCTAGAAGAAAAAAACTGCTACTAACCAATCGCTAATAAGGGGAAACGTGATCGTTAGGGGGGGGGGTCTCGCCCCCCCTAAAATCGTCCCTGACTACGGCTTTGTTTGGTGGCCAGGGGAAGAAGCATATGACGGTAGTTTGAAGGGAGAGTCATGATTCTAACGCCATTCAGATCAGCTGCACCTTCTATCCTCACCGTACATTTTTGCATCAAAGTTCATGAGGGCAAACTTCTCTTTTTTTTGTTCCCCCAAATAGAAAAAAATAAAAGCTCGAAACTTTACAGATCAACATCACACAAATACTACCATGTAAAGAAATTGCTTTTGGATTTTTTGGCGCAACAGAGATTTCTGAAAATGATGCAACTCATTCAAAATTTGACAAATTTATGTATCATCAAAAACAATCGGAAACATTTTATGCAAAGAGTGGCATTTGTGTATTGTTGGTATGCGAAGTTTGAACCTCAAATGTTCTGTTGTTTGGAAGATACAAATATAAAAAATTCTATATACAAAGATGAGATAGATCTTGATACAAACTCGATGACCTACATGAGAGTATGGAAAATCCACACTCTTTGAAGGAAAACTCGGATACCCTTCCTTCCAAGCGGGAGCTCTCCTCCTTGGGGAGGGGGGGGGGGTTCACTTAGTGGTAAAGGGGAGTGGGAGAGGAGTTGGACAGAAGGCAACATGCAGAGGGAGGCAGAGCTTCGCGGGGAGGTAGCGGAGCGTTGCCGCGCTAGAGAAATAACACGAGGGGAATTTCCACGCGTGATGAGGCGTGGGACCTTTACCAGGGAAAATAGAGGGGTTCAGACTTGTCGATGTCTAGGACCTGGCATTGGGTTGCTTGCTACAACCCTTTGTGAGTTTAGCCAGTGACTGAACACGCTCGGTTTCCTAAGTCATCGATCGCCGGAGAGTGGGTAGCAGAAGGTAGAACACACCGGAGATACCCAGGTTCAGGCCACCATCGAGGTGTAATACCCTACTCCCGCCTAAGAGTGTTATAGCTGTGTGATCTCAAAGAGGTGATTACAGAGTATGTGCCCCGAATCAGTCGACCCGCTCCCAGATCGCAACCGCCCCCATTTATACCGAGCCTGATCTACCCTTACCCTATGGGGAGCTACCACATGTTTATCTCTAACATGGACGAGAGTGGAAAGACATCCGTACCGACTTGACGCGACGGGGCATGACATGCTCACCCATGACGCGCGGACTGCTACATGACTCTCCTGTAGTAGAGGGATGGGTAGGTGAATCTCTGGCGACCACTGTGGATGATTTTGGGGATGGCGCGCCTCATTGGCGCCTGAAGTCAAAAGGTGGTCATGTCGCATCCCATCTTGGTAGCTGGCGCCATCCACTGTAGCGACATGGTCCACATTTAATGCTTCTGACAGACGGGTTCTATCGGAGTCTAGGATCTACGTCCAAGAAACTCTCAAAGAACTAGGGTTCGAACACTAGGGGGGCTTTGCTTGGCAAACTACGACCTGACAAGAACCATGGCGAGATCATGACGAGTACGCTCACTCACACCGGACACGACAGGGACGCTCGAGCTACCCAGGTTCGGGCCACCGTGCGGTGTAAATCCCTACTCATGTGTGTGTTGGATTGTTGTGCAACGGAGCGCTTGGAGCTTGAGGTACGCGAGGGTGTGGGGGAGAGAATGGCTCGGTCCCCTTACATGGAGGCGGCCCTGCCTCTCTTGTAGTGTCTTGGTCCTCTTTCCCGAAAACCTGAGCGGGAAAGGGTGGCCACCAGGCAGCAATTCAAAGGGGGACATGTGCATGTCTATCCTAACTAAAGGTGGCCTCCACCTGTTAAAGTCGTTTTCCTGAGACGGTGGGCTCGGCAATGATCTCCGTTGTGGTGCACCGATTCGTCTTGATCTTCTTACACTAAAATGGAAAGCTTTAGGACTTGCTTTGTGGGAGGCAGACGCCCCTACTACCCCTGAAATATCGTGGATGTCACCTAGAGGGGGGGGGGGTGAATAGGCGCTTTAAAATAATTACTATTAAGGATTGAACTAATGCGGAATAAACCTATCGGTTAATTTGTCAATCACAAATCCCACAACAACTAGGCTCACCTATGTGCACCAACAACTTATCCTAAGCACGATAAACAACTAGGTGATAGCAAGATATATGACAAGAAACAATAAGGCTATCACAAAGTAAAGTACATAAGTAAAGGGCTCGGGTAAGAGATAACCCAGGCACACAGAGACTACAATGTATCCCGAAGTTCACACCCTTACGGATGCTAATCTCCGTTTGGAGCGGTGTGGAGGCACAATGCTCCCCAAGAAGCCACTAGGGCCACCGTAATCTCCTCACGCCCTCGCACAATGCAAGATGCCGTGATTCCACTTAAGGACCCTTGAGGTCGGTCACCGAACCCGTACAAATTGCTCGGGGCGATCTCCACAACCTAATTGGTGACCCCGACGCTTGCCCGGAGCTTTACGCCATAATGATTGAGCTTCGAACACCACCAAGGTTGGGGCTATCTCCACATCTTAATTGGAGGCTCCCAACGACACCATGAAGCTTCACCACAATGGAATATGGCTCCGAGGTGACCTCAACCGTCTAGGGCGCCCAAGCACCCAAGAGGAACAAGCTCAAGGGTACCAAGCACCCAAGAGTAATAAGCTTCTCAACTTGTAACTTCCACGTATCAACGTGGAGAACTCAAACCGATGCACCAAATGCAATGACAAGGGCACACGGAGTGCCCAAGTCCTTCTCTCCCAAATCCCACCAAAGCAACAAATGCTAAGGAGGAAAATGAGAGGAATAACGAAGAAGAGAACACAAAGAACTCCAAGATCAAGATCCAAAGGGTTCCCCTCACATAGAGGAGAAAGTAATTGGTGGAAACGTAGATCTAGCTCTCCTCTCCCCCCCCCCAAAACTAGCAAGAATCCATGGAGGGATTGAGAGATAGCAAGCTCGAAGAAGGTCAACAATGGGGGAAGAACACAAGCTCAAGAGATAAGGTTCATTGGGGAAGAAGACCCCCTTTTATAGGTGGGGAAAATTCCAACCGTTATGCTCACAACCCACACCGAGCGGTACTACCGCTAGGGCGGAAGTAGCCCTTTGAAAAACAACAACGAGGAGGCAAAAGGCCAGAAGAACCGTCGGAGCGGCACTACCGCTTGTCCTCACGGTACTACCACTAGGGGTAGCGGTACTACCGCTAAGGGTAGCGATACTACTGCTTGCGAGCGGTACAAAAAAAATACATCCGTGCCTACCACCGCTGGACTTATGACAAGTTTTTGGTCCAGAGCAGAAGTAGCCATGGAAGTAAAAAATTACATCCCCTCCAAGCGGTAGTACCGCTCCCATGAGCAGTAGTACCGTTGCAGCCTTTTTGAGGACACCGAAACTGACACAACTTCTGCAAACGGACTCCAAATTCAATGAAACCAAGTTTGTTGGAAAGCTAACGACATGGCTAACACAATATTGATATAAATAGTAATAAGAAGCAAATGAGAAAAGACCCACAATAAAATGGTGAGAACCCTTCCTCGAAAGAGACCGGAAAAACCTCCAACACCAAAAACGCAACAGAAGAAGCATGTGAACTCCGTTTTCGATGAACTCAAGCTTGTCAAGAAGATGAACATAAGCTCCAAATCTCGCAAGGAGAAAACAAAACAAGAACCAAGAAAGATGATGCAAGCATGCATTGGTTTGAGCTCTCCATGAACAATACGATCAAGCTACTCACTTGAGAGGCCCCCTTGATAGTACGGCAATCGATCCTATAACCCGATCTCCAAACTACCACCATGAGACCGGTAAAATAGAGAACCTATCAAGGGAAAACATTTGCCTTGCACAAAGTCCACTTGAGCTAGATGTAGACGATCTTCACTTCCTCAAGTTGGACCACCTTTCTTGATTGTGTTGGCTCGGTGAAGACTAGTAGATTGCTATCTCATACTCCACTTATGGGTGAGCCACTCGTTGGCACATCTTCACAAGTCCATTTCACCACATTGGACGAGAAGCTTCAAGCACTTGATCTCTTCGTGATGCATCACTTGAACTTGCACACCGCAACCTAACCCCACAAAGATCTCGATAGAAGACCATGGGTTAGTACACAAAGCGTAATTGACAATGCTTACCATACCATGGGATCACTTGATCCCTCTCGGTGCATCTTCTACGCTTTGTGTGTTGATCAACTTAATTCACTCTTTGACTTAGTCTTGATCAACCTCTCACATGACCAATCTTTAGGTAATTCCTTGAATAGCACCTTGGTCATCACAAAATCTCCTTGAAACCAACACATGGAATCCAAGAAAAGCCTATGGACAAATCCTTCAAATATAACTCAAGGCAACAATTAGTCCATAGAGATTTGTCATCAATTACCAAAACAAAACATGTGGCACCGCATGTTCTTTCAATCTCCCCCATTTTGGTAATTGATGACTATCACTTTCAAAAGAGTTTATACAAGGCATTGTGCATCACCATGCAATGCAACAACCAATAATGCATGCATATGAGATGCAAATGCTTAGGAACAAAACCAAATCATGAGGAGATGACTCTCGAAAATTTTCCACAAAACTCTCTGAAACTTATCCCCCATTGGCATTGATTGCCAAAATGGGTGAAAAGCAAGAAGATTAATATAAAATGTGTTCCTCCATAAATTGTGCATTTCTCAAAACGAGTGGAATGCAATACAGATATCCCAAGATAAATATTTGGAGGAAGACAAACTATATTGAGGATCCAAAGATTGTAAAAGGATGATATGCCACAAAGACGTAACAACAAGCAATCAGGCAGTCAAAAGATACCAATTGAACCAAGGTATCAAAAGATACCAATTGAATTAACTAGACCAATGCTCCTACGAGCCACATGAATAATATATTATGATACGAGCAAAGGAGTGTTCTAAAGAAACTAGAGAAGTTCCCCGTGATTTGTGCACAAATAAGAATATTTGTATTTGAATACAACATGCATAAAATAGGATCATCACTCCCCCAAAAGTACTAGAAACTCACAACAAGAGCAAGTGAGCATATAGGAAACAAAGCCTGGCACTTGCAAAAACAAATGGTTGAGCAACATATAAAAGAGGCAACCATTGGGGAACGTAGTATTTCAAAAAAAAAAAAATCCTACGATCACGCAAGATCTATCAAGGAGAAGCATAGCAACGAGAGGGGAGAGTGTGTCTACGTACCCTCATAGACCGTAAGCGGAAGCGTCTAGTGACGCGCTTGATGTAGTCGAACGTCTTCCCGATCCAACCGATCCAAGCACCGAACATGCGGCACCTCTGCGTTCAGCACACGTTCAGCTCGATGACGTCCCACGAGCTCTTGATCCAGTTGAGCGTCACGGGAGAGTTTTGTCAGCACGACGGCGTGATGATGGTGATGATGAAGCTACCGGTGCAGGGCTTTGCCAAAGCACTGCAACGATATGATCGAGGTGTGTATCTGTGGAGGGGGGCACCGCACACGGCTAAAACTGATGTTAACTTGTGTGTCCTAGGGTGCCCCCTGCCCCCGTATATAAAGGAGCAAGGGGGAGGCTGGCCGGCCCTTGTGGCGCGCAGGGAGAGGAGGAGTCCTCCTCCTAGTAGGAGTAGGACTCCCCTTTCCTACTCCTACTAGGAGAGGGAAATGAAGGAGGAGAGGGAGAAGGAAAGGGGGGCGCCGCCCCCCTTCCCTAGTCCAATTGGGACTAGAAGGTGAGGGGGCGCGCGGCACGCCCTGGCCAGCCCTCTCTCTCTCCACTAAGGTCCATGTGGCCCATTAGTTCTCCCGGGGGGTTCCCGTAACCCTTCGGCACTCCGATTTTCTCCGAAATCAGCCGGAACACTTCCGGTGTCCGAATATAGCCGTACAATATATCAATCTTTATGTCTCGACCATTTCAAGACTCCTCGTCATGTACGTGATCACATCCGGGACTCCGAATTACCTTTGGTACATCAAAACACATAAACTCATAATTCCGATCATCATCAAACTTTAAGCGTGCGGACCCTACGGGTTCGAGAACTATGTAGACATGACCGAGACTCATCTCCGATCAATAACCAATAGCGGAACCTGGATGCTCATATTGGTTCCTATATATTCTACGAAGATCTTTATCGGTCAAACCGCATAACAACATACGTTGTTCCCTTTGTCATCGGTATGTTACTTGCCCGAGATTCGATTGTCGGTATCATCATACCTAGTTCAATCTTGTTACCGGCAAGTCTCTTTATGTAATGCCCAGGATGGAGTTATACCTCCTATGTGTCGAGGCACGACTTAAAGGCATAAGTCCATCCTAGAATGATCTCAAGTTTGGTAATCTTTGCACAACTCATGTAAAAGGGGGATAGTAAACTGAAAAATAGTTGGCTTACAATCGCCACGTCACAGAATTACAGAACAAGTCTCAAACATCATACATTAAGATCACTACAACCCTCTAAGGGCAAAAGCCAAATGTCAAAGTACCAAACTCAGATAAAAACAACCACAGGCGGATCGAATCCTAGTAAGAGACTCCACTACTGATCGTCCGGGTCGCGCACGTAGTACCGACTACGCTCCTTGTCGTACTCCCAATCCAGCTCGGTGCCATCACCTGGATAGCTCACAGCTGGACCTGCATCTGGTGTGTGAAGTAACTGTGAGCCACAGAGGACTCAGCAATCCCGTTCCCGGGTAACAGAACTATTTAAGCCTTTAGGTGAGGGAAAAGGCTGAAGAAAGAACAAGTCTGCAGCAGCAACTAGCATCTAGCTTACGCAAGTGAGAGCGAGAAGAGAAGGCATCGGTGAGAAGTGATCACGAAGTGATCCTAGCTACAAGCTCACAATCATAACCCATCCATGTTCAACTCCCGAATCCCTATTCGGAAATTGACAGTCACGGAACACACGCTGGTAGTGTATTAGTATCATTGTGTCAAGTTATCTACAACCGGAATTAACAAGCTCCCATCTGCCACATAACCGCGGGCACGGCTTTCGAAAGTTCAAACCCTGCAGGGGTGTTCCAACTTGACCCATTACAAGCCCACGATCCGCGGAGTCGCAACTCCAAAGTGGGAAGACCCGAGTATCCTCGGAATCCCGTGCTCAAGATATACCGAGCTAAGGTAAGGCTAATCCAGCAAATCCTCCCGGCGTGCCGACACCCTGATAGTAGCCGCGCGTATCTCGTCTCAGGCCACGACCAGATGGGCGATCCCACGGGTTTTTACCAAACCTTGAGTTTCGTCGAGGTGGCCCCGCGTAACCCCCGTTTCGGACCAACACTCATGTGGAGCACTGGCCCGGGGTTGTTGATTAAGAAAGAGGGTTAATTACTCCCTATGCATGTTTAGTTTGTTATTAGGCAAATAGTACCAATGTTGGGACTTGCTGGAAAAGACTTAGCACTTAGCGGTTTATCGAGGGGGTCCCATACACCCCAACCGTGTTAGGAACGCATAATCAAGGAACATAAAACCGGCTTATACGGATCCTAACGGCATGAGTGGAACAAAACACCAAGCAAAAGGCTTAGCCTTCCACCCTTGCCAATATATAGATGATTTCAGTTTAAGCATTTATATAGTGTGATATAACCCAACCAAACTTCAACATGGAGCAAGCATCTTCACTTCACCTGCAACTAGCAACGCTATAAGAAGGGCTGAGCGAAGCGTACTTAGCCAAGCAACGGTTTGCATAGGTAGGGTGGTTAAACATGGCAATTGGTTACAAGTAGGAGGCTGACAAGAAGAACATGGGCATCGAGGCAAAACTATAGATCGAGACTACTAGCAATAGGCGAAGATAGTAAAGTTATCGGGGTTCGGTCATCTTGCCCGAAGAGAATTCGTTCGGATCGTAAGAAGGGTCCTCGTGCTCAACCTCGTTGGAAAACTCGTGCTCAACTTCGTACCCGGTCTCAGCTTCCGGCTCTAAACACAACAAACACACCAAGCACCAATCAACAAAATGCAATGCGCACTCGAAAAATATGAATGCATGATGGATGCACTAAAGATGCACATGGAGCACGTAAAACATCACTCAAGCAAAACACCTCAAAACAAGATAACAACCTGATATTATTAATCTACACAGAAAAACACCCAAGTTTGATATAAGATTCGCTGAAATCGGAGTTACGGGCTAAAAGTTATGCCCGAAACAAGATTTGAGCGAAAACTGAAAATTACAGCAACATAGCATCTTTGGAGCTCAAAATAATTAAGCTACATCACCCAAAAAGCATGGCAAAGGACATGAACATAAACTAGACATATAGTACAGCAACTAGGTCCAAAGTGCACCCCCAACGGAGTCACGGATCAATATCAATGATCTTGGACATATTGAACTTTGAAATAAAATTCTGGCAGCAGAATTTTATTGAAACTTTAGAGCAAAAGATAAACATGCTACAGCCACTCAAATGGACATGTGAGGACATGGATGGAAAAACAACAATATATACTACAAGGAACAATCAAAAACCACCCCAAAACTATCATGCTTTGTCCTACAACATCACACGAACATGGCATCGGAACGTTACAGATTTCAGACTTAGTGAAAAATCACTAAGTCCCAAAACAGCAATATCATCTTAGCACACAAAAGAGCATGTTTAAGTCACCTCGAAACTAAACATGGCAAAGGGTAAGCACCTCATCAAAGTGCATATGACGGTGATCCCGAAACACACAAGCATGCATCATAGAGGTGAACACACCGATTACAACGAGCTCAACAAGATGGCATTTCATAACAAGTAAAAACACAACATGTGAACATGGCACTTTGCAACGATGATAACAAGGCAATAATAAATCTATCATGCAACCTATCACAAGCAACACGTAGTTCGTGGCAAGACGAACACGTGGACATGTCATTTGCATCGTTTGGACAAACGAGCTAAAAGATATCACATGTCAAAGGTGGCATGAAAATAACACATAACAGCAGTTTATAACATGATGCACTCTTGCAACAGCAAAACAAGTGTCAAGATGACATCTAACATGCATGACAACAACAGGTAAAACGTAGAGGGCATCTCCACGAACATCTGGACATATCACACGCGCAAAACGGAGCAACAGGCACAAAGTTAGAGCAGGTCAAAGTATGCATCACAGATCAGGAAAACAGAGACTTAGAGTTAGGTCAACCTCTCCAGATCTAGATCCGGATGAACAGGAGATGGGCCGGTTCGGAGCTCATATCTGGTGCGGGCCCACAGCGCGGAGGAGGCGGCGGCCCGGGGCGGCTCGCCTGGCTGACGCGGCCCGTTGAGGCGGCCGGCCCGCGCGCGGCCTGGGGTGCTGGTGCGGTGGGCGACGGCCCGCTCAGGCGGAGGCCCACGGCGGCGCGGAGGGCGAAGCCGGCCCAGTCGCGGAGAGGGAGGGGCCTGCGCGCGGCTGGCTGGCGCGCTGGAGAGGCGGCCCGCGCGACGCTCGGGGATCTCGTGGCCCGGTTGTACGGGCCTCCGGGCGAACTGGACGGAGGGAGGGCCTGGCCTGCGGGCTGCTGGCGATCGGCGGCCTGGAGAGCTGGGCTCCTCGCGGCGATGTGGTCCACGGGAACCAGGGACCGACCGGCCTGCGGAAGGAAAATCAATCGGGCGGAGGGGCCGATCTGGTCGATCGAACAAAGGCGCCAGAAGGATTCCCAGGCGCTGGCCGATCGATCGGCGACGAAGCCAGCGATGCGTTGACCGATCGATCCACTCGGTCTGATCGGAGCGGCGGCGGTGGAGTCCCTCGGGATCTGTGGGGAGTTTCCAAGTGGAGAGGAGGGGGGAGGTTGGATCTGAGAAATTTGGGGAAGATAAAAAGGAAGAAGAAAGGGATGCCAAATTTAGACTAGGGGGGTCTATATATAGCAGTTTTTAGAGTTAGGGGAAGATTTAGGGGCGCTAGGAGCCCTCCGATCGCGATCCGACGGATCCGATCGCGGGGGTTGATTTAAAAGGCCTAGACGGAGATAAAAGAAAGCAGTAGGGGTATTTCCGGGACACGAAGCGAAGGCACTTCGGGCCCACACGAACAACGGATGGAAAAGTCAACGGAGTCCAAACGAGACGAGATTTGAGAGGCGGGTTGCACACAACAACACAACAACACACAACACAACCTCACGGCACACCGGTAACGAAAAACGCCCGAACAACAAAGTAGGCCTACGGGACGTCACGGACACGTGAGGGAGCTCCGGAACGCGAAACGGACAACGGGAAGAAACACATGGAACCGGATGCAACCCACAACACAGATGCAATGCAATGCACATGTCTACATGATATGAATGAATGCCACACACTCACACAACAAAACGACGAAAGCCCGAAAGACAAAGAACCCGAAATGGAAATAGATGAAGCCGGAGATTTATTATATACCCAAAAGGGAAAGTATTACATCCGGGGCATTACAAACTCTCCTCTACTACAAAAAGATCTCGTCCCGAGATCTAGGACTGGAAAAAGGAAGGGTACTCGGAACGAAGATGATCTTCTCGTTCCCAGGTAGCTTCTCGGTCTGTGTGATGTGACCACTTGACTTTCAGAAACTTGATGGACTTGTTGCGAGTCTTGCGTTCGGTTTCTTCGAGAATTGCAACTGGATGCTCTCGGTAGGAAAGGTCTTGTTGAAGATCAATCTCCTCAAACGGAATCATGCGCTCAGGTGCCTTGAAGCATTTGCGAAGCTGAGACACATGGAAGACATCATGAACATTTGCAAAGTTGGAGGGGAGCTCGAGCTGATAGGCTAGATCGCCTCTTTTGCCCAGAATCTTGAAAGGCCCGACGTATCTAGGAGCAAGTTTTCCTTTGATACCGAACCTTTGGGTTCCTTTCATCGGAGACACTCGGAGATAGACATGATCACCGATGTCGAAAACCAAATCACGATGCTTTCCGTCATAGTAGCTCTTCTGACGCGACTGAGCGGCCTTGAGATTCTCACGTATGACTTTGCACATTTCTTCGGCTTCAGAGATCAAATCATTGCCAAGAAGTTGGCGTTCACCTGTTTCAGACCAGTTGAGAGGGGTACGACACTTTCTGCCATAGAGAATTTCAAACGGTGCTTTGCCTGCACTTGCTTGAAAGCTGTTGTTGTAAGAGAACTCGGCAAATGGAAGACAGTCTTCCCATTTCATGCCGAAGGAGATGACACAGGCTCTGAGCATATCTTCTAGGATCTGATTCACACGCTCGACTTGACCACTAGTCTGAGGGTGAAAGGCAGTGCTGAACCTGATCTTCGTGCCCATGGCGGACTGAAAGGAGTCCCAGAACCTTGATGTGAACAAGCTGCCACGGTCTGAGGATATCACTTGAGGAATGCCATGCAAGGACACAATTCTGGAAGTGTACAGCTCTGCAAGTTGAGCTGCATTGATTGATTCTTTGACTGGAAGAAAGTGAGCGACTTTGGTAAGCTTGTCAATCACCACAAAGATAGCATCATTGCCTCGCTTGGATCTTGGAAAGCCAGTGACGAAGTCCATCTCAATGTGGTCGAACTTCCACTCAGGAATAGGAAGAGGTTGGAGAAGACCGGCTGGACGTTGATGTTCTGCTTTCACTCTTCGGCATACATCACATTCATTCACGAATTGGGCAATCTCCCTTTTCATGCGTGTCCACCAGTAAGATTTCTTGAGGTCTTGGTACATCTTGGAACTTCCAGGATGAATGGAAAGGAGAGAATCATGAGCTTCTTCCATTATGAGCTTCCTGAGATCACCTTTTGGAACAACGAGTCTGTCCTCGAAGAACAAGGTATCTCTCTCATCAACACGGAAGCACTTATATTTTGGAGTGCCCTTTGCAATCCCATGTTTCACCTTCTTCACCATGGTATCACTGAGCTGGGCCTCACGGACTTGATCTTCCAAGGTAGGAGCAATTTGGAGATTTGCAAGAAAACCCTGCGGAACAACCTGAAGGTTGAGCTTCCTGAAAGCTTCACAAAGCTCAGGCTGGTGTGGCTTGATAAGAAGGCTGTTGCAATATGCCTTTCTGCTCAAAGCATCTGCAATCACATTTGCCTTGCCTGGAGTGTACTCAATGCTGGGGTTGTACTCTTGGATCATCTCGACCCAACGAGTCTGGCGGAGGTTCAGATGCGGCTGTGTGAAGATGTACTTCAAGCTCTTGTGATCAGTGAAGATGTCGACCTTTCTGCCCAACAACAGATGTCTCCACGTAATCAGAGCATGTACCACAGCTGCTAGCTCGAGATCATGTGTGGGATAGTTCTTCTCACTGGGCTTGAGCTGCCGAGAAGTATATGCCACAATTTTCTTATCTTGCATAAGCACACCACCAAGGCCTTGAAGAGAAGCGTCACAGAACACTTCATAGTGCTTGGTTTCATCCGGAGGAGTCAGAACTGGAGCAGAGACAAGCTTCTCTTTGAGGGTTTTGAAAGCCACTTCACACTCGGGAGACCAAAAGTATTTGACATTCTTCTGAAGGAGGTTGGAAAGGGGCTTGGCAATCTTGGAGAAGTTCTCCACAAACCTTCTGCAATAGCTGGCAAGACCCAGAAAACTGCGGAGCTGCTTGACGTTCTGAGGAGCTTCCCAGTTGACAATTGCTTCAACTTTCTCGGGATTTACCGCAATACCGTCAGCTGAGATAATGTGGCCCAGGTACAAAACCTTATCGAGCCAAAACTCGCACTTTGAGAACTTGGCATAGAATTTATGCTCTCTGAGTCGATCAAGAACCAGACGCAAGTGCTTTTCGTGATCTTCTTCATTCTTGGAAAACACCAGAATATCATCCAGATACACAAGCACAAACTCGCCAGTATAGGGGTTGAAGATGTAATGCATCATCCTTGAAAAGGTAGGAGGAGCATTGGCGAGACCGAAGGACATGACGGTATACTCATATGAACCGTAGCTCGTTCTGAAGGCCGTCTTGGGAATGTCTTCCTCGCGAATGCGAATTTGATGATAGCCCATTCGGAGGTCAAGCTTAGAGAACACTTTAGCTCCTTTGAGCTGCTCAAAGAGTTCGTTGATGTTGGGGAGCGGATACTTGTTCTTAATCGTCTTCTTGTTCAATGGCCGGTAGTCAACACAGAGACGCTCCGTGCCATCTTTCTTCTTGACAAATAAGACACCACAGCCCCACGGAGATGTACTCGGTCTGATGAGACCCATACTCTCCTGCTTATCAAGCTGCTTCTTCAATTCCTTCAATTCATCCGGAGAGAGCTTGTAAGGTCGCCGGCAAGCAGGTTCAGTGCCCGGCTCGAGTTCAATGACAAACTCCACCTGACGGTGTGGAGGCATGCCTGGAAGATCTTCTGGAAAGACGTCTTGATATTCATTCACCACTGGAATTTGCTCTATGGCATTAATTTCACCCTTATCATTAAGAGAGAAAAGCCGAATAGTATTATCCCTGGAGGCGAAGATAATCACATCTTCATCAGAATGAGTCAATTTGACTTCCTTTTGAGCACAATCAATGTGAGCATCGTGCTGAGAAAGCCAATCCATTCCGAGAATGAGGTCAATATCAGAATGACCCAGAACCACCGGTTTAGCCATAAAACGATAATCACCCATGCGAATAGAAACATCCGGAGCAAATATCTTTGAATGCAATAGTTTGCCTGGAGAAACAACTGACAATTCTCTTGGCAAACTTCTGGTGACGATGTTGTGCTTGGATGCAAAAGGATATGACATGAAAGAGCATGTAGCACCCGAATCAAATAACACTTTAGCTGGAAAAAAGTTCACTGGAAGGTTACCCAAAATGACATCAGAAGAAGCCTCTGCTTGTGCTGCATTCATCAGATTGACCCTTGCAGACTTTGGATCATGCCTGACAATCGCTGAACTCATAGGTGGAGGAGGTGGAAGACGCTTCGGATTCGGACATCTGTTGGCATAGTGACCCTTCTGAGTGCATTTGTTGCAAGTCACTTCTGAGAGAGGACGGAACTGAGAGCCACTGGACTTGGAGCCTTGAGACTGAAACTGCTTCTTCGACTGGTTGCTCGGGTTGGGTGGGTGGGAGAAACCACGACCACTAGAGTTCTTGTTGTTGGAGTTGTTGAAGTTGTTGGAGTTGTTGTAAGGAGCTCGAATCATTGGAGGAGGAGGAAGCCAGAATTTCTGTTGTTTCGCAGCCAACTGAGACGATGAGGTAGAGTGAACAGCATCTCGAATTCTCTTCTTAGAAGCCTCCATCTTAAGCTGAGCTGCTTCTTGTTTCAAAGCCATGTTATAGAACTTATCGAATTCATATGGCTCGAACAAAGTGAGAGCAAGCTGAAGTTCATCTTTGAGACCTCCACGAAACTGACAGATTTTGCTCTTTGCATCAGGAATGTCTTGCTTTGCATAGCGAGCGAGGTTTTGGAACTTGACATTATACTGATAGACTGACATGGAGCCCTGCTTGAGGTTGCGGAATTGCTCACGCATACCCTCGATAACACTTGTAGGAATGTGATGCGAGCGGAAATCTTTGCAGAAATTCTCCCATGAGATCACTTGACCCGGCCTTGAGTCTTTGTACTGCTGCCACCAATCAGCTGCTTGATCTTTCAGTTGGAAGGCTGCAAACTTCACATAGTCATCTTCTTTCACGTTACTGCACTCAAAATGCTTCTTGATATCGGTCAGCCAATCTTCAGCATCAAGAGGGTCGACACAGTAACTGAAAGCTTTAGGATTGTTGGCCAAGAACTGGTTGAGGGTAGCATGGTGCTGCTGGAAGAAGTTGCCTTGGTTCATTGGAACGCCCTGATTAGCTTGATTAGCTTGCATAGCTTGCATTTGCTGCATCATCTGCATCATCAACTGAGTGTTCTGAGCAGTAGTCTGCATAATTGCTCTCCAAGCCTCAGGCGGAGGAGGAGGGGAAGGAGGACGTTCTGGAACCTCTTCACCCTCTGGGTTGGCATTCGGAACCCTTTTCGGAGCCATCCTGTAAGAGATGACCACGAATCAGCAATTGATTGACAAAAGGAATAAGCTGAATCAATGGAATGAATTGCAACAAGTCTTCACAATAATCATTCGAACAATAAGAACGAATGAAATCATCCGAACAAGAGGAACGAATGATATTCTTAGTTAATTGATAACATCAGTCTTCACGAGAAGCCACATAGGGATCAAAAGGATAAAATAATAAAAACAACAAGGTACGGAAAGGAACAAACACAAGAGAGGAGTTTCGTTCTAACATCTTTGTGCTGAAAGCATATGAACGTGTTACGAAAAGGTTTTGCAATCCCCGGATCAGCATAGCCAAGGACCCTTTAAGATGCAACTCCTGATAGTAACCTCGGTCATATAACCCCTTCACTCAATGTCGAACCCCGAACTCACTAACCTGCATTCGTTGGAAGAATGCCTACGATCTACTGGATAAAACCCACCTATAGTTTTCCGAAAGATTCCAGTTATGCAATCAGGTGTTGGGGATACACGGGAAGCACCGCGCAATCAACTCTAACCTACATCCAGGTGTATCCATCCTTCAACACATAACCAGTCTTTCTCGGAAACTGTGTACCTCGAACCTTCGAAAAGCATCCACTATAACAAGCTATGGCAATACTCCCGAACTACCTCCCCAGTACTGGGTGATGTCGGGGTTATCTTGCCACTGGCCGTATAGGGAGATTTTCGATGTCGGCCGTCTTAAGTATTTAGTACTGTCGCGATATGCTTGTTACAATGATACCCCAAAGCTCAACTCCTCGGTAACAGGAGGCATCGGGAACAATATCCTTGTCACAAGAACATCGAAACAATCCCAGAATACTCGCGGGATTCCTAAAAAAAAATTTGTGCAAATTTTGAAGATAGGAGAGACAAGAGTAGACGTCAGGAGTCCTCACCAGAGAGAAAGGGGATGAGAAGCAAAGAAATCCTACTCTCCGATATAATATAGGACTCAAAAAGTTTTCAGTGTGTGCCTAGACTCAACCGTCAACGGTTCGATCAAACAGTGGGGCTCCTAGGTCGGAGAAGGCTCTGAATACCAACTTGTAATGCCCAGGATGGAGTTATACCTCCTACGTGTCGAGGCACGACTTAAAGGCATAAGTCCATCCTAGAATGATCTCAAGTTTGGTAATCTTTGCACAACTCATGTAAAAGGGGGATAGTAAACTGAAAAATAGTTGGCTTACAATCGCCACGTCACAGAATTACAGAACAAGTCTCAAACATCATACATTAAGATCACTACAACCCTCTAAGGGCAAAAGCCAAATGTCAAAGTACCAAACTCAGATAAAAACAACCACAGGCGGATCGAATCCTAGTAAGAGACTCCACTACTGATCGTCCGGGTAGCGCACGTAGTACCGACTACGCTCCTTGTCGTACTCCCAATCCAGCTCGGTGCCATCACCTGGATAGCTCACAGCTGGACCTGCATCTGGTGTGTGAAGTAACTGTGAGCCACAGAGGACTCAGCAATCCCGTTCCCGGGTAACAGAACTATTTAAGCCTTTAGGTGAGGGAAAAGGCTGAAGAAAGAACAAGTCTGCAACAGCAACTAGCATCTAGCTTACGCAAGTGAGAGCGAGAAGAGAAGGCATCGGCGAGAAGTGATCACGAAGTGATCCTAGCTACAAGCTCACAATCATAACCCATCCGTGTTCAACTCCCGAATCCCTATTCGGAAATTGACAGTCACGGAACACACGCTGGTAGTGTATTAGTATCATTGTGTCAAGTTATCTACAACCGGAATTAACAAGCTCCCATCTGCCACATAACCGCGGGCACGGCTTTCGAAAGTTCAAACCCTGCAGGGGTGTTCCAACTTGACCCATTACAAGCCCACGATCCGCGGAGTCACAACTCCAAAGTGGGAAGACCCGAGTATCCTCGGAATCCCGTGCTCAAGATATACCGAGCTAAGGTAAGGCTAATCCAGCAAATCCTCCCGGCGTGCCGACACCCTGATAGTAGCCGCGCGTATCTCGTCTCAGGCCACGACCGGATGGGCGATCCCATGGGTTTTTACCAAACCTTGAGTTTCCTCGAGGTGGCCCCGCGTAACCCCCGTTTCGGACCAACACTCATGTGGAGCACTGGCCCGGGGTTGTTGATTAAGAAAGAGGGTTAATTACTCCCTATGCATGTTTAGTTTGTTATTAGGCAAATAGTACCAATGTTGGGACTTGCTGGAAAAGACTTAGCACTTAGCGGTTTATCGAGGGGGTCCCATACACCCCAACCGTGTTAGGAACGCATAATCAAGGAACATAAAACCGGCTTATACGGATCCTAACGGCATGAGTGGAACAAAACACCAAGCAAAAGGCTTAGCCTTCCACCCTTGCCAATATATAGATGATTTCAGTTTAAGCATTTATATAGTGTGATATAACCCAACCAAACTTCAACATGGAGCAAGCATCTTCACTTCACCTGCAACTAGCAACGCTATAAGAAGGGCTGAGCGAAGCGTACTTAGCCAAGCAACGGTTTGCATAGGTAGGGTGGTTAAACATGGCAATTGGTTACAAGTAGGAGGCTGACAAGAAGAACATGGGCATCGAGGCAAAACTATAGATCGAGACTACTAGCAATAGGCGAAGATAGTAAAGTTATCGGGGTTCGGTCATCTTGCCTGAAGAGAATTCGTTCGGATCGTAAGAAGGGTCCTCGTGCTCAACCTCGTTGGAAAACTCGTGCTCAACTTCGTACCCGGTCTCAGCTTCCGGCTCTAAACACAACAAACACACCAAGCACCAATCAACAAAATGCAATGCGCACTCGAAAAATATGAATGCATGATGGATGCACTAAAGATGCACATGGAGCACGTAAAACATCACTCAAGCAAAACACCTCAAAACAAGATAACAACCTGATATTATTAATCTACACAGAAAAACACCCAAGTTTGATATAAGATTCGCTGAAATCGGAGTTACGGGCTAAAAGTTATGCCCGAAACAAGATTTGAGCGAAAACTGAAAATTACAGCAACATAGCATCTTTGGAGCTCAAAATAATTAAGCTACAGCACCCAAAAAGCATGGCAAAGGACATGAACATAAACTAGACATATATTACAGCAACTAGGTCCAAAGTGCACCCCCAACGGAGTCACGGATCAATAGCAATGATCTTGGACATATTGAACTTTGAAATAAAATTCTGGCAGCAGAATTTTATTGAAACTTTAGAGCAAAAGATAAACATGCTACAGCCACTCAAATGGACATGTGAGGACATGGATGGAAAAACAACAATATATACTACAAGGAACAATCAAAAACCACCCCAAAACTATCATGCTTTGTCCTACAACATCACACGAACATGGCATCGGAACGTTACAGATTTCAGACTTAGTGAAAAATCACTAAGTCCCAAAACAGCAATATCATCTTAGCACACAAAAGAGCATGTTTAAGTCACCTCGAAACTAAACATGGCAAAGGGTAAGCACCTCATCAAAGTGCATATGACGGTGATCCCGAAACACACAAGCATGCATCATAGAGGTGAACACACCGATTACAACGAGCTCAACAAGATGGCATTTCATAACAAGTAAAAACACAACATGTGAACATGGCACTTTGCAACGATGATAACAAGGCAATAATAAATCTATCATGCAACCTATCACAAGCAACACGTAGTTCGTGGCAAGACGAACACGTGGACATGTCATTTGCATCGTTTGGACAAACGAGCTAAAAGATATCACATGTCAAAGGTGGCATGAAAATAACACATAACAGCAGTTTATAACATGATGCACTCTTGCAACAGCAAAACAAGTGTCAAGATGACATCTAACATGCATGACAACAACAGGTAAAACGTAGAGGGCATCTCCACGAACATCTGGACATATCACACGCGCAAAACGGAGCAACAGGCACAAAGTTAGAGCAGGTCAAAGTATGCATCACAGATCAGGAAAACAGAGACTTAGAGTTAGGTCAACCTCTCCAGATCTAGATCCGGATGAACAGGAGATGGGCCGGTTCGGAGCTCATATCTGGTGCGGGCCCACAGCGCGGAGGAGGCGGCGGCCCGGGGCGGCTCGCCTGGCTGACGCGGCCCGTTGAGGCGGCCGGCCCGCGCGCGGCCTGGGGTGCTGGTGCGGTGGGCGACGGCCCGCTCAGGCGGAGGCCCACGGCGGCGCGGAGGGCGAAGCCGGCCCAGCCGCGGAGAGGGAGGGGGCCTGCGCGCGGCTGGCTGGCGCGCTGGAGAGGCGGCCCGCGCGACGCTCGGGGATCTCGTGGCCCGGTCGTACGGGCCTCCGGGCGAACTGGACGGAGGGAGGGCCTGGCCTGCGGGCTGCTGGCGATCGGCGGCCTGGAGAGCTGGGCTCCTCGCGGCGATGTGGTCCACGGGAACCAGGGACCGACCGGCCTGCGGAAGGAAAATCAATCGGGCGGAGGGGCCGATCTGGTCGATCGAACAAAGGCGCCAGAAGGATTCCCAGGCGCTGGCCGATCGATCGGCGACGAAGCCAGCGATGCGTTGACCGATCGATCCACTCGATCTGATCGGAGCGGCGGCGGTGGAGTCCCTCGGGATCTGTGGGGAGTTTCCAAGTGGAGAGGAGGGGGGAGGTTGGATCTGAGAAATTTGGGGAAGATAAAAAGGAAGAAGAAAGGGATGCCAAATTTAGACTAGGGGGGTCTATATATAGCAGTTTTTAGAGTTAGGGGAAGATTTAGGGGCGCTAGGAGCCCTCCGATCGCGATCCGACGGATCCGATCGCGGGGGTTGATTTAAAAGGCCTAGACGTAGATAAAAGAAAGCAGTAGGGGTATTTCCGGGACACGAAGCGAAGGCACTTCGGGCCCACACGAACAACGGATGGAAAAGTCAACGGAGTCCAAACGAGACGAGATTTGAGAGGCGGGTTGCACACAACAACACAACAACACACAACACAACCTCACGGCACACCGGTAACGAAAAACGCCCGAACAACAAAGTAGGCCTACGGGACGTCACGGACACGTGAGGGAGCTCCGGAACGCGAAACGGACAACGGGAAGAAACACACGGAACCGGATGCAACCCACAACACAGATGCAATGCAATGCACATGTCTACATGATATGAATGAATGCCACACACTCACACAACAAAACGACGAAAGCCCGAAAGACAAAGAACCCGAAATGGAAATAGATGAAGCCGAAGATTTATTATATACCCAAAAGGGAAAGTATTACATCCGGGGCATTACACTTTACTCGTTCTGTAATACATCATCTCGTGACTAACTCATTAGTCATTTGCTTGCAAGTCTTATTATGATGTGTATTACCGAGAGGGCCTAGAGATACCTCTCCGACACTTGGAGTGACAAATCATATTCTCGATCTATGCCAACACCACAAACACCTTCGGAGACACCTGTAGAGCATCTTTATAATCATCCTATTACGTTGTGACGTTTGATAGCACACAAGGTGTTCCTCCGGTATTCGGGAGTTGCATAATCTCATAGTCATATGAACATGTATAAGTCATGAAGAAAGCAATAGCAGTAAAACTAAACGATCAAGTTGCTAAGCTAACGGATGGGTCTTGTCCATCACATCATTCTCCTAATGATGTGATCCCGTTTATCAAATGATAACTCATGTCTATGGTCAGGAAACATAACCATCTTTGATCAATGAGCTAGTCTAGTAGAGGCATACTAGGGACACTCTGTTTTGTCTATGTATTCACACATGTACTAAGTTTCCGGTTAATACAATTCTAGCATGAATAATAAACATTTATCATGAGATAAGGAAATACAAATAACAACTTTATTATTGCCTCTAGGGCATATTTCCTTCAGTCTCCCACTTGAACTAGAATCAATAATCTAGATTACATAGTAATGATTCTAACACCCATGGAGTCTTGGTGATGATCATATTTTGCCTCGTGCGACATTCAGATCCGTATATATCTTACAAATTTCTATGTCTCCCTCCTTGACTTGATCGCAGATGGAATTGAAGCGTCTCTTGATGTGCTTGGTTCTCTTGTGAAACCCGGATTCCTTCGCCAAGGCTATTGCTCCAGTGTTGTCACAAAAGATTTTCATTGGACCCGATGCACTAGGTATTACACCTAGATCGGATATGAACTCCTTCATCCAGACTCCTTCATTTGCTGCTTCCGAAGCAGCTATGTACTCCGCTTCACACGTAGATCCTGCCACGACGCTCTCCTTGGAACTACACCAACTGACAGCTCCACTGTTCAATAAAAATACATATCCAGTTTGTGACTTAGAGTCATCCGGATCAGTGTCAAAGCTGGAATTGACGTAACTGTTTACGACGAGCTCTTTGTCACCTCCATAAATGAGAAACATATCCTTTGGACTTTTCAGGTACTTCAAGATGTTCTTGACCGCTGTCTAGTGATCCACTCCTGGATTACTTTGGTACCTCCCTGCTAAACTTATAGCAAGGCACACATCAGGTCTGGTACACAACATTGCATACATGATAGATCCTATGGCTGAGGCATAGGGAATGACTTTCATTTTCTCTCTATCTTCTACAGTGGTTGGGCATTGAGTCTTACTCAACTTCACACCTTGTAACACATGCAAGAACCCTTTCTTTGACTGATCCATTTTTAACTTCTTCAAAACTTTATCAAGGTATGTGCTTTGTGAAAGTCCAATTAAGCGTCTTGATCTATCTCTATAGATCTCGATGCCTAATATATAAGCAGCTTCACCGAGGTCTTTTATTGAAAAATTCTTATTTAAGTATCCTTTTATGCCATCCAAAAATTCTATATGATTTCCAATCAACAATATGCCATCCACATATAATATCAGAAATGCTACAGAGCTCCCACTCACTTTCTTGTAGATACAAGCTTCTCCAAAAGTCTGTATAAAACCATATGCTTTGATCACCTCATCAAAGCGTATATTCCAACTCCGAGATGCTTGCACCAGTCCATAGATGGACCGCTGGAGCTTGCACACTTTGTTAGCACTTTTATGATCGACAAAACCTTCTGGTTGCATCATATACAACTCCTCTTTGAGGTATCCATTAAGGAATGCAATTTTGACATCCATTTGCCATATTTCATAATCATAAAATGCGGCAATTGCTAACATGATTCAGACAGACTTAAGCATCGCTACGGGTGAGAAAGTCTCATCGTAGTCAACTCCTTGAACTTATCGAAAACCTTTCGCAACAAGTCGAGCTTTGTAGACAGTAACATTACCATCGACGTCTGTCTTCCTCTTGAAGATCCATTTATTTTCAATGGCTTGCCGATCATCGGGCAAGTCAACCAAAGTCCACACTTTGTTCTCATACATGGATCCCATATTAGATTTCATGGCCTCAAGACATTTTGCGGAATCTGGGATCATCATCGCTTCCTCATAGTTCGTAGGTTCATCATGGTCTAGTAACATGACTTCCAGAACTGGCTTACCATACCACTCTGGTGCGGAACATACTCTGGTTGACCTACGAAGTTCAGTAGTAACTTGATCTGAAGTTTCATGATCATCATCATTAGCTTCCTCGCTGATTGGTGTAGGAATCACTGGAACTAGTTTATGTGATGTACTACTTTCCAATTCGGGAGAAGGTACAATTACCTCATCAAGTTCTACTTTCCTCCCACTCACTTCTTTCGAGAGAAACTCCTTCTCAAGAAAGGATCCATTCTTAGCAACGAATATCTTGCCTTCGGATCTGTGATAGAAGGTGTACCCAATAGTTTCCTTTGGGTATCCTATGAAGACACATTTCTCTGGCTTGGGTTCGAGCTTATCAGGTTGAAGCTTTTTCACATAAGCATCGCAGCCCCAAACTTTAAGAAATGACAACTTTGGTTTCTTGCCAAACCATAGTTCATAAGGCGTCGTCTCAATGGATTTAGATGGTGCCCTATTTAACATGAATGCAGTTGTCTCTAAAGCATAACCCCAAAACGATAGTGGTAAATCGATAAGAGACATCATAGATCGCACCATATCCAATAAAGTATGGTTACGATGTTTGGACACACCATTATGCTGTGGTGTTCCGGGTGGAGTGAGTTCTCAAACTATTCCACATTGTTTTAAATGAGACCGAACTCGTAACTCAAATATTCGCCTCCATGGTCAGATCGTAGAAACTTTATTTTCTTATTATGATGATTCTCTACTTCACTCTGAATTTTTTTTGAACTTTTCAAAAGTTTCAGACTTGTGCTTCATCAAGTAGATATACCCATATATGCTCAAATCATCAGTGAAGGTCAGAAAATAATGATACCCGCCGCGAGCCTCAACACTCATCGGTCCACATACATCAGTATGTATGATTTCCAACAAATCAGTTGCTCACTCCATTGTTTCGGAGAATGGAGTTTTAGTCATCTTGCCCATGAGCCATGGTTCGCAAGCACCAAGTGATTCCAAAAGTCCATCAGTATGGAGTTTCTTCATGCGCTTTACACCAATATGACCTAAATGGCAGTGCCACAAATAAGTTGCACTATCATTATCAACCTTACATCTTTTGGCTTCAATATTATGAATATGTGTATCACTACGATCGAGATCTAACAAGAATAGACCACTCTTCAAGGGTGCATGACCATAAAAGATATTACTCATATAAATAGAACAACCATTATTCTATGATTTAAATGAATAACCGTCTCGCAACAAACAAGATCCAGATATAATGTTCATGCTCAACGCTGGTACCAAATAATAGGTCTAAAACTAATCCTTATGGTAGATGTAGAGGTAGCGCGCCGACGGCGATCACATCGACTTTGGAACCATTTCCCACGCGCATCGTCACCTCGTCCTTAGCTAATCTTCATTTAATCCGTAGCCCCTGTTTCGAGTTACAAATATTAGCAACTAAACCAGTATCAAATCCCCAGGTGCTACTACGAGCATTAGTAAGGTACACATCAATAACATGTATATCAAATATACCTTTGTTCACTTTGCCATCCTTCTTATCCGCCAAATACTTGGGACAGTTACGCTTCTAGTGTCCAGTCCCTTTGCAGTAGAAGCACTTAGTTTCAGGCTTGGCTCTAGACTTGTGTTTCTTCGCGGGAGTAGCAACTGTCTTGCTATTCTTCTTGAAGTTCCCCTTCTTTCCCTTAACCTTTTTCTTGAAACTAGTGGTCTTGTTAACCATCAACACTTGATGCTCCTTTTTGATTTCTACCTCCGCAGCTTTGAGCATAGTAAAGAGCTCGAGAATTGTCTTCTGCATCCCTTGAATATTATAGTTCATCACGACGCCTTTATAGCCCGGTCGCAGTAATTGAAGAGCTCTATCAATAACACTATCTTCGTCAAGTTTGCAACCAAGTTGAGTCATGTGATTGTAGTACCCAGACATTCTGAGCAAGTGTTCACTGATAGAACTATTCTCCTCCATCTTGCAGCTATAGAACTTATTGGAGACTTCATATCTCTCAATTCGGGCATTTTCTTGAAATATTAACTTCAACTCTTGGAACATCTCATATGCTCCATGACGTTCAAAACGTCGTTGAAGTCCTGATTCTAAGCCATAAAGCATGGCACACTGAACTATCGAGTAGTCATCAGAACGAGCTTGCCAGAAGTTCATAACGTCCAGAGTTGCTCCTGCAGTAGGCTTGTCACCTAGCGGTGCTTCTAGGACATAATTCTTCTATGCAGCAATGAGGATAATCCTCAAGTTACGGACCCAATCCGTGTAGTTGCTACCATCATCTTTCAACTTAGCTTTCTCTAGGAACGCATTAAAATTCAAGGGAATGGTAGCACGGGCCATTGATCTACAATAACATAGATATGCAAACACTATCAGGACTAAGTTCATGATAAATTATAGTTCAATTAATCATATTACTAAAGAACTCCCACTTAGATAGACATTTCTCTAGTCATCTAAATGATCACATGATCCAAATCAACTAAACCATGTCGAATCATCACATTAGATGGAGTAGTTTTCAATGGTGAACATCTCATGTTGATCATATCTACTATATGATTCACGCTCGACTTTTCGGTTTCCAGTGTTCCGAGGCCATGTCTGTACATGCTAGGCTCGTCAAGTTTAACCTGAGTATTCTGCATGTGCAAAACTGTCTTACACCTGTTGTATTTGAACGTAGATCTTATCACACCTGATCATCCCGTGGTGTCTCGGCACGACGAACTTTCACAACGGTGCATATACTCAGGGAGAACACTTGTACCTTGAAATTTTGTAAGGGATCATCTTATAATTCTACCGCCATACTAAGCAAAATAAGAAGCATAATAAGATAAACATCACATGAAATCAAAATATGTGACATGATATGGCCATCATCATCTTGTGCTTTTGATCTCAATCTCCAAAGCATCGTCATGATCTCCATCGTCATCGGCTAGACACCATGATATTCATCGTAGCGTCGTGGTTGTCTCGCCAACTATTGCTACTACTACTATCGCTAACTCATAGTGATAAATTAAAACAATTACATGGCCTTTGCAATTCATACAATAAAGAGACAACCATAAGGCTCCTGCCGGTTGCCGATAATTTACAAAACATGATCATCTCATACAATAACGTATAACTCATCACCTCTTGACCATATCACATCACAACATGCCCTGAAAAAACAAGTTAGACGTCCTCTACTTTGTTGTTGCAAGTTTTACGTGGCTGCTACGGGCTTAGCAAGAACCGTTCTTACCTGCGCATACAAAAACCACAATGATTTTACGTCAAGTGTGCTGTTTTAACCTTCACAAGGACCGGTCGTAGCCACACTCGATTCAACTAAAGTGGGAGAGACAGACACCCACCGGTCTCCTTTAAGCAACGAGTGCTCGTAACGGTGAAACCAGTCTCGCGTAAGCGTACGCATAATGTCGGTCCGGGCCACTTCATCTCATAATACCGCCGAATCAAAGTATGACATGCTGGTAAGCAGTATGACTATTATCGCCCACAACTCATTGTGTTCTACTCGTGCATATCATCTACGCATAGACCTGGCTCATGATGCCACTGTTGGGGAATGTAGTATTTCAAAAAAATTCCTACGATCACGCAAGATCTATCTAGGAGAAGCATAGCAACGAGCGGGGAGAGTGTGTCTACGTACCCTCGTAGACCGTAAGCGGAAGCGTCTAGTGACGCGGTTGATGTAGTCGAACGTCTTCGCGATCCAACCAATCCAAGCACCGAACGTACGGCACCTCCGCGTTCAGCACACGTTCAACTCGATGATGTCCCACCAGCTCTTGATCCAGTTGAGCGTCACGGGAGAGTTGCGTCAGCACGATGGTGTGATGACGGTGATGATGAATCTAGCAGCGCAGGGCTTCGCCTAAGCACTGCAACGATATGATCGAGGTGTGTATCTCTAGAGGGGGGCACGCACACGGCTAAAACTGATGTTAACTTGTGTATCCTAGGATGCCCCTGCCCCCGTATATAAAGGAGCAAGGGGGAGGCCGGCCGGCCCTTGTGGCACGCGGGGAGAGGAGGAGTCCTCCTCCTAGTAGTAGTAGGACTCCCCTTTCCTACTCCTACTAGGAGGGGGAAAGGGAGGAGGAGAGGGAGAAGGAAAGGGGGGCGCCGCCCCCCTTCCCTAGTCCAATTCGGACCAGAGGGGGAGGGGGCGCGCGGCCTGCCCTGGCCGGCCCTCTCTCTCTCCACTAAGGCCCATGCGGCCCATTAGTTCTCCGGGGGGGGGGGG
>LR738710.1:118873575-118996611 GCA_902687465.1 Secale cereale
ATGCACCATTTAAGCAATCAGGCCGGGGACGTGATAGAGATCGGTGGGTTACCTGACTGGATTCGAGCAGAACATAGATGTGGTTGAAGCTGTGGTTGCGGTGGCAGTGGTTTGAGATGCCGGTAGGGGGAGGCACGATGGGAGGGGGTGGGGGATACTGAGGGGAAGGGTATGTGGTTGGAGGAATAAATTCTGAAATCGTGCGCCTAATGAAAATTTTGGTGTGAAACTTGAAACTTGGGCGGGGGAAACACACAGGGCTGACGAAGTGCGTAAAATACTCGTGTGCGAGAAAAAAGAAAGTTGGCACATCCCGTCTCCAAAACAATGACACACGTACTTGATTTTTTTTCAGTCAATGGTACGCCTGGTTTATTATGAAATATCGCACTGGTAACTGACTTATGGGTCATTAACGCAAAAAAAACGCAAATGGGTACGGCATAGAAACCGTGTGTTTTGTGATCTTCTAATGATTAACGCAAAAAAACGCACACGGGCACACATGCTAATCAACGCTCAGAGCCCTCAAAGGATGCTCTTACTAACATTGTACGTTAATACTACAAACTTAAAGTACTACTGGTAATTTGCCCTAATAATACAAACTTTAACTACTTCTCATTATTGCACATGGTTCATCTCCGTCGCTTTCGGAAACAATGTGCGCTGAGCCTATTGTGTGTTGCGTTATGATTGGCCGGAACCCCAGCCACACGGATCGCGCGTGTGCACCGTTGAATGCGACGCGATCGAACGACAATCCACGTCCCTCACAACACACCCATGCACTTGTAGCTGGATTGCATTTATATGCGCTAAATGCCTAGAAAATGCACATAATCTCCTAAATATGGTAAATGAGTCCGGAAAAATGCCAAATTTGAACACGGTGATTTGCAGGGTGTATGTTCGTCGTAGAAAAAAAACTGCATGACAAAGAACGAAGAAAATTTGGATTCCCCTTCAATCTTGGGGATTTCCCTCTCGAAAGCATGGAACTTCCTCGGTGATGGTTCGATTTATGAAGGGCATGCATGATGACATAAGCCAAACCTTCTCAAATTTGTACTAGGGCGTGGTGAGGTCATACCATGGCACCATGCTAGGCGTCATGTTTTTTAAGCATTTATTTCATTTTTTCTATAGTTGAAAACCCAACAAACAAACATTTGTGGTTGACTATTGCCACACATTTCATCGAAATATGTGTTCATTCCAGGTAAAAGGCATGAGAATTTGCTAAATGGCACGAGCATGGTTTTCTAGGCTGTTCTTGTGGACCCTTTCATGCATCGGTTGTTTGAACTTGAATTATGCGCATTAATGCCTAGGAAATGCACATAATCCCTTAAATATGATTAATGAACCCGGAAAAGTGCCAAATTTGAACACGGTGATTTGCAGGTTGTATGTTCATCGTAGAGAAAAACTCGTGGACAAAGGACAAAGGAAATTTGGACCCCCCTTCAATCTTGGTGATTTCCCCCTCGAAACCATGAAACTTCCTCGGTGATGGTTCGATTTATAAAAGGCGCACACCACGACATAAGGAAAATGTTATCCAATTTTTACGAGGGCATGGTGAGGCCATACCATGCATGGCACCACGCCAGGCGTCATGTTTTCCAACCATGTGTTTCATTTTTGTATAGTTGTTAACTGAGTAAACGACGTGTTTATGGTTGACTATTGCCACACATTTCCTTAAAATATCTGCCCATTCCTTGTAAAAGGCATGAGAATGTACAAAATAGCGCAAGCATGGTTTTCCAGATCGTTCTTGTGTACCTTTTCATGCACCGATTGTTCGAATTTGAATTATGACCATTAATGCGTAGGAAATGCACATAACCCCCTAAAATATGGTAAATGAGCCCGGGAAAATGTCTATGTTGATCGTTGAAAAAAAACTAAATGACAAACTAGGACGGAAATTTGGATTCCCCTTCAATCTTGGGGATTTCCCCTCTCGAAAGCATGGAACTTCCACAGTGATGGTTCGATTTATTAAGGGCGTGCATGAAGACATAAGCCAAACCTTCTCAAATTTTTACCAGGGCATGGTGAGGTCATACCATGGCACCATGCCAGGCGTCATGTTTTTTAAGCATTTATTTCATTTTTTCTATAGTTGAAAACCCAACAAACAAACATTTGTAGTTGACTATTGCCACACATTTCATCGAAAAATTTGTCCATTCCCTGTAAAAGGTCTGAGAATTTACTAAATGGCACGAGCATGGTTTTCTAGGCCGTTCTTGTGGACCCTTTCATGCATCGATTGTTTGAACTTGAATTATGCGCATTAATGCCTAGGAAATGCACATAATCCCCTAAATATGGCAAATGAACTCGGAAAAGTGCCAAATTTGAACACAGTGATTTGTAGGTTATATGTTCATCATAGAAAAAAACTCGTGGACAAAGGACAAAGGAAATTTGGATCCCCCTTCAATCTTGGTGATTTCCCCCTCGAAACCATGAAACTTCCTCGGTGAAGGTTTGTTGTATGAAGGTGTGCATGACGACATTTTTACCAGGGCACAATGAGGTCATACCATGGCACCACACCAGGCGTCATGTTTTCCAAGCATGTATTTCATTTTTGTATAGTTGTTAACCCAGTAAACGATGCGTTTATGGTTGACTATTGCCACACATTTCCTTGAAATATCTGCCCATTCCTTGTAAAAGGCATGAGAATGTACTAAATATCACGAGGATGGTTTTCAAGACCGTTCTTGTGCACCTTTTCATGCACCAATTGTTCGAATTTGAATTATGTGCATAATTAATGCCTAGAAAATGCACATAATCCCCTAAATATGGTAAATGACAACTTCGAAAAAATGTCAAATTTGAACATGTTGCATTTGAGGTGGTATGTTGATTGTTTGAAAAAAACTGAATGACAAACTAGGATGGAAATTTGGATTCCCCTTCAATCTTGGTGATTTCCCTCTCGAAAGCATTGAACTTCCTCGGTGATGGTTCGATTTATGATGGGCGTTCATGACGACATAAATCAAACCTTCTCAACTTTTAACCAGGGCATGGTGAGGCCATACCATGGTACCATGCCAGCCCTCATGCCTTTCAAGCACATATTTCATTATTCTATAGTTGATAACCCAGTAAATGACGCGTTTGTGGTTGACTATTGCCACACATTCCATTGAAATCTCTGCCCATTCCTTATAAAAGGCTTGAGAAATTACTAAATACCACGAGTATGGTTTTTCCAGACCATTATTGCGCACCCTTTCATGCCCGATTGTTTGAATTTGAATTACGTGCATTAATGCCTACAAAATGCGCATAATCGGGGCACCGTTGATTGCCGGCAAAACATTGAGATACATGGCTTTTAATTTCTATTAAATCCAAAACACGTCTGAAATTCATGAAACTTGGCATGCTATCATGGAGCGGCATCAACATGTCGTGGTAAATTTTTTGTCCCATTTGGGGCAGGTTTGTGTATATGCTTCTCACAAACCAGAGCTTCTGACAACAAGCATGATGGTTTCGGTAGGGAAAGTCCTACCTTTGGCGACGAAGCAATATCCATTGCCTCTTATTGCTTTCAATTTTTTTCTTGTGTCAACATAGAACAACATGAGTGTTGTGCCAGTTTTTGTGATTTTTCGGGGTTCGTTTGGACATTTTTATGCATTAGCTGAGTTTTCAATGCATTTATGTGCATAATTCAAATTTGAACTACATGCTCATGCTCCAGTGCATATAAATTGGTTGAAAAACAAATCTTTGTCCTTATGTGCATGCTTAGGTCCCATGCAAGAAATGGGAATGAAATTTAAACATCTGGGCGTCGTGGTTCAGCCGGAAAGATTGAGAAACTTGGGTTTTTTAATTCCTGTAAATCCAAAACATGCGTGAAAATCATGAAGCTTGGCATGGTGTCATGACATGGCACCAACATGTTGTGGTAATTTTTCTGTCCAATTTGCGAAGGCGCACACATTAACAATGAACACAGTTATTTTGGAACAAGTGCTGTCATGTTACCAATTACGTGCCGCCACACGTCCCCTTTTTTTAATGGCTGGGAGGTGCCGTGCGTGGTAGCTATTTGAGTATGGGAGGCGTGCGATCAGACCCCTGCACATGCTCATCGGGAGGAGAGCCGTTTGACCGCTACCCGCTGCGCACCTCCCTCCCAACGTCTCCATTAATGGCGCCCGATCCCCTGTTCTACGGCGTGGCTATATGTCTCAATGGACTAAGAAAAAAATGATAATCTAAAAAGAAAGTTTTGCATGGATCTTGATGTACGATCCGACGGACCTATATAGCATCGACTGCGACTTATAGCAAGCATAATGAATATAAGGACGATGACAGTGGATAATAATTGTCTTACATATTTAGGAACATAATTAAAAAAAAGCAACATGCAGCAATGCCCGAAATACACAAGGGAAAAAGAAGAAGGAAGACAACGATCTGGCTCGCTGATCTCTACTTTCTTGATGCGTTGCTGCTGGCCGCGGGAACTAGTCTCCTTAGAGAGCGGTGATGAGCTCTTTCTTGTCCTCAAGATGCTGCTGGAGAGCATCCACGGATTCCTCCACCAGCCTTCTGCGCTCAATGCGCAGCATGGCATTCTCGTCCATAAGTTTCTCGACAATGATGCCGGTCCGTTTCAACAAGGCAGTAGTATCCTCCTGCTGCTCCGCACTTTCGACGATCTTCGCCATCAGCAGGTCGTGCTCGGCCCGGAGCTTCGCATTGCTCTCATTTAGTTGCTGGATGACTCCGGTAGCCTGTTCAAAAGAGGCTTTCATGTCGTCCTGCAACCTTTCCCAGCCGGAGATCTGATCCATCTGGCTATGGACAATCACATGAATGCTCCTGTAAGAGCCCGCAAGACATTTTCCCAGGCCGCCGTGGCGCGGGAGCACATCTCTGCTGCATTCACGGTGCGGCGGGACATCTCTTCTGCTTCTGCGGCGTGGCTGGACCAGTCTACTGCATTGACGGTGCGGCGGGACCTCCGTGCTGCTTCGGCAGTGCGGCGGGACCTCTGTGCTGCTACGGCCGTGTGACGGGACATGCCGGCTGCGTTCGCGGCGAGGCGGGACATCTCACGTGCTTCCGCTTCCATGCTCGCATCTCCCTGGTGGCAATCTCTCGACCCAGAACTCACGCTGGCCATGGTAGACACAAGGGAACAATGATGCATGACTTGTTTGTTTTTTGTGGATGAGGAGTTGAGGAGGAATGTGTAGTCATCTTGGAGTAGGAGTAGTATTTATAACGAAGTACTAATACGCTCCTAAGTGGGAAACCGTTTAGGTTTTGATCGGTGTGAACATGTTTGCAATTTGGAATGTGACGGGACGCATGCTTAAAATTTACTGGCGGTTATAAGTGTGGCACTATTACCGGAGGGCGTAACGTGGGTATGTATGCCTTGTCGGTTGCGTACGTGGCGTTGGCACCCTAGGGTGCACCGCAATAGGCAATGCTAGCACACGTCTTGTTCCAACAAGCATGCGCGCTCGTTATTACCATCGCACATGCTTCTTTTAATTTGAATGTGTGTGCCCGTCTAGCGCACACACGTTGATCCATCTAACTTTTTTAGTTTGTTGTGACTAATCGCAAACAGTTCATCTGTGTGAAGTGTATGCCATCAATCACACACACTTTTTTGCTAATAATCGCAGACACTTTGATCTGGCTGACCCGTTTCTGTTCTGTTGCCTAATCGCAAACAGTTAATCCTTCTGAAGCGTATGCCCTCAATCGCACACACCTTTATCTAGCTGCTCGTTTCTATTGTTCCTCCTCATCAAAAAAAGTTCATCCGAGTGAACCTTATGCTATATATCACACACGCATTCATATGGCTGCCCGTTTCTTTTGTTCCTCCTCATCGCAAACAGTTCATTGAACTGAACCGTATGCCCTGCATCGCACACGCAACTAAAATCTGAACCGTGTTTGATGTCTCTGCCATCGCAAAAGTTTTGCACCTTTTTCGACGTTTTTTACACCCCGTTTGCGATTATGGCATAGCACATAGTTTCATCGAATGGTCTCTGATCGTAGTGCGGCATTAGCAGCAACCTGCAGTAGTGAAGCTTTTCATTTTTAGTATCAAAATCACTGGCCTCCTCAAGAGCTCTATCATGAGATTCCCTCACTCTAGATAATTCTAGAGCAAAAGTCTCCTCAAGAGATTCCTTGTTGGTTTGTTCAAGTTCAAGAGCTTGAGAGAGGCTCGCGATCTCATTAGCGCAATCACGCTCATGACCTTCCAATTTCTCAATGGTGACCTCATGCTCCTCAAGACAAGATTCCAACTCATCAATATTTTCTTGCCCTCAATAGCAATAGATATGATTTCCATGAAGTTGGAACGAGCAATATTATTCTTATGAAGAGCTTTAAAAATCATTTCCCCCTTAATTTTTAAGGAGGCAACATTATCATTCTCTTCATCACTATCAACATCATCATTATTCTTGTCATCATCGAAATCATCACAAGATATATTGGGATTCAAAGTGGGAGATACCTTTGAAGCCTTAGCCATAAGGCAAAACACAATAGATGATGATGTTGGATCCCTCGAAGCACCATTCCAGGCCACATCTTGTTCCATGAGGTGTTGGATTTCCTCTACATTGTTAGCACAACAATTCGAGGAAATATGTGCATTTTTATCATGGCAATGATACATAGCAAGCATATCATCATGAGATTTAGTCAAGCAATTTCTACATGATATGCAAGGACTATCAACACAATCATGTGAAACATTTAGAGAGCTTGAAGTGTTGAAGTCCAAAGATGGAGCATTGCAATAGGATAGTGATGAGGGATCATCCACACTAAGCATACTATCATCATTGCAATGACCAACACTACTCACCATATCATTACCTTGTGCAAACCACATGTAGGTGAAGTAGAATAAGTATAGAAGACAACACGACCAGGGGTGGAGGGAGAGCAATCATCCACACAAACCTTGGACACGCCATATTTATCTTGAAGCTTTGTCCACAACTCATGAGCATTCCTAAATGGCATGAGTTGAAAAATAACTACATTGCTCAAAGCATCAAAAAGCACATTAGAAGCTTGATCATTGAGACAAGTGTTTTTGTCATCCTCTAAAGACAATCTTTGGGAATAATTTGGAGGAGAAAAACCCACATCTACAATTCGCTCTAAATTTGGGTCCATGACCCGAAAGAGATTAAGCATGCGAAATACCCAAACATCAAAATTTGTGCCATCGAAACTAAGAGTGTCAGAGAATCCTAAACCCCTAGTCGACATCCTTACTCTCTAGGCAGTTAAGCCCTATAAAGAGAGACGATGCTCTAATACCAATTGAAAGATTTTGGATGTCCCCTAGGAGGGGGGGGGAGGTGAATAGGCACTTTAAAATAATTACTGTTAAGGCCTGAACAAATGCGGAATAAACCTAGCGGTTAATTTGTCAAGCACAAATCCTACAACAACTAGGCTCACCTATGTGCACCAACAAATTATGCTAAGCACGATAAACAACTAGGTGATAGCAAGATATATGACAAGAAACAATAAGGCTATCACAAAGTAAAGTACATAAGTAAAGGGCTCGGGTAAGAGATAACCCAAGAACACGGAGACGACAATGTATCTTGAACTTCACACCCTTGCGGATGCTAATCTCCGTTTGGAGCGGTGTGGAGGCACAATGCTCCCCTAGAAGCCACTAGGGCCACTGTAATCTCCTCACGCCCTTGCACAATGCAAGATGCCGTGATTCCACTAAGGGACCCTTGAGGGCGGTCACCGAACCCGTACAAATTGCTCGGGGCGATATCCACAACCTAATTGGAGACCCCGACGCTTGCCCGAGCTTTACACCACAATGATTGAGCTCCGAACACGACCAAAGTTGGGGCTATCACCACAACTTAGTTGGAGGCTACCAACGACACCACGAAGCTTCACCACAATGGAATATGGCTCCGAGGTGACCTCAACCGTCTAGGGCGCCCAAGCACCCAAGAGGAACAAGCTCAAGGGTACCAAGCACCCAAGAGTAATAAACTTCTCAACTTGTAACTTCCACGTATCAACAAGGAGAACTCAAACCGATGCACCAAATGCAATGGAAAGGGCACACGGAGGGCCCAAGTCCTTCTGTCCCAAATCCCACCAAAGCAACAAATGCCAAGGAGGAAAATGAGAGGAAGAACGAAGAAGAGAACACAAAGAGCTCCAATATCTAGATCCAAAGGGTTCCCCTCACATAGAGGAGAAAGTGATTGGTGGAAACATAGATCTAGATCTCCTCTCTCTTCCCCCACAAAAGTAGTAAGAATCCATGGAAGAATTGAGAGATAGCAAGCTCGAAGATGGTAAACAATGGGGGAAGGACACACACTCAAGAGATAAGGTTCATTGGGGAAGAAGACCCCCTTTTATAGGTGGGAAAATCCAACCGTTATGCTCATAGCCAGCACCGAGCGGTACTACCGCTCCAAGGAGAGGTACTACCGTGAGGGCGGCAGTAGCCCTTTGAAAAACAACAGCGAGGAGGCAAAAGGCCAGAAGAACCGTCTGAGTGGTACTACTTCTTGTCCTCACGGTACTACCGCTAAGGGTAGCGGTACTTCTGCTTGCGAGCGGTACTAAAAAAATACATCCATGCCTACCACCGCTGGACTTATGACAAGTTTTTGGTCCGGAGCAAAAGTCGCCACGGAAGTAGCCGCGGAAGAAAAAAATTACATCCCCTCCAAGCGGTAGTACCGCTCCCATGAGCGGTAGTACCACTGCAGCCTTTTTGAGGACACCGAAACTGACACAACTTCTGCAAACGGACTCCGAATTCAATGAAACCAAGTTTGTTGAAAAGCTAACGACATGGGCTAACACAATCTTGATATAAATAGCAATAAGAAGCAAATGAGAAAAGACCCATAAGAAAATGGTGATAACCCTTCCTCGAAAGAGACCGGAAAAACCTCCAACACCGAAAACGCAATAGAAGAAGCATGTGAACTCCATTTTCTATGAACTCAAGCTTGTCAAGAAGATGACCATAAGCTCCAAATCTCACAAGGATAAAACCAAAAAAGAACCAAGAAAGATGATGCAACCATGCAATGGTTTGTGCTCCTGACTAACGATACGCTCAAGCTACTCACTTGAGAGCCCCCCTTGATAGTATGGCAATCAGTCCTATAACCCAGTCTCCAAACTTCCACCATGAGACCGGTAAAACCTTTGCCTTGCACAAACTCCACTTGAGCTAGATGTAGACGACCTTCACTTCCTCAAGTTGGACCACCTTTCTTGACTGCGTTGACTCGATGAAGACTAGTAGATTGCTACGCCATACTCCACTATGGGTGAGCCACTCTTTGGCACATCTTCACAAGTCCATTTCACCACAATGAACGGCAAGCTTCAAGCACTTGATCTCTTCGTGATGCATCACTTGAACTTGCACACCGCAACCTAACCCCACAAAGATCTCTCGCGAAGACCATGGGTTAGTACACAAAGCGTAATTGACAATGCTTACAGTCGGGGATATACCCCGCGGCGTAACCCGGCCGGAATTATAACCCGGACGGACTTGGCGGTTTATTTGAGACGGTTTACACTTGGCGATTCACTGGTAACCCGGCGAGCGGATCACGGATGACAAGGCCCAAGGCCCAAAAGGCCGGTTCATGTTATGGTGGGCCGGTTTATGAAGAAAGCACACGGAATATTCTCCTACAAAGGAAGCAAGACTAGGACTCCTTGTAATAGAGTAATCCTAATCCTACTAGGACTAGTCATGTAACCCGCCCCTTCAACATATATAAGGAGGGGCAGGGCTCCCCAAAGAGGGACAGGTTCTCACAAGTTAGAGGCGCCATAATCTCTAGGGCTAGACACAACGAGCCGGTTTACCGGCGACACCATGAGGGTCATAATGAGATCTAGCCTCAAACAGCATGTAGGGTTATTACCGGATGATGTTTCCCGGGGCCCGAAGCTGTCTAAATCCTTGTCTTGCATTGCGTCTCTCGATTCCGCTCAACCCCTCTCAAGCTACCACATAGATGCGTTGGCCTCGCGACTAAGTCCTTACCCTAGGACATCTGCCGTGACAAAACCACGACAGTTGGCGCCCACCGTGGGGCATGCGCACGGTGGTGTTGAGTTCTTGAAGGGATCTTTTTAGGGTTCGAGAAGTTCGCAAGTTTCCACATGAAGAAAAGCCGGTCGGGAAAGATCTGCATCGGCATCATGTTTATCAGCTTAGATTCATGATTGGTGAAAATTAGGGTTCTAATTCATTCTGTTGCCTCAAATCACTGAGATTAAAGAGGCACCACAAGTCGCCGAGGAAGTAATCGTTTTTACACGTGAAGGCCATGGTCAAACCATCGGGGATCCCGCAGATCTACTACCTCGAGACCACTCTGCCTTGCGACCGCGCCTGTAAGCCGTCGTCGATGGCCTCCGTTCATCTACATAAGAAATCAAGGGCTAATAGCACTCAAGGAACGGTTCTGAACAAAATAGTTTGACAAGACATGACCAAGCAAAGAAGAGAACAGAGACAAGAGTATATCACGGGGTGTCATACATCAACAAAAGTATATACGAACATGGATGGTCAAGCCAACCATGACCCGTAAAAGACTGGAACTATGATGCGGCAGGTTGAAGCCGCCAAATCGCTGGATCCGCCCTTTGCAAACCGGCCGCGAAGCTACCCCCCTGAGTCGCCGACGCTGACTCGTTTCCATTGCCGACTCATGCCCTGATTCCGACTCTGAGTGCCTTCTGCTCTCACCCGTTCCGACTCGGCCTCGACTTGGCCTGCCGGGGCCTCAACCAATGAGTCACGACCGCCGAGACGGACGCAGGCTCTGCTGCTGCAGCCGTGCTTCGCGGGCGCCTCCCCATCGGCCGCCTCCATCTCCGTCCGCCGTCTCCGTTGTGGCTGCCTTGACCTGCCCGAGCATTGAGCCGGCGTTGCCTCTGCCACAAGACGTTCAGCCCTAAGTCACCTTGGTCCCGTTTCACCTCGCCTCCTCCGACCAGTCTTGAGCTGTCATGCCGGGTTATGCCTACCTTTGAGCCACCACTGGGCCTCCAAGCTTCAAAACTGCCGCCGGGTTAAGTCGCTGGCACCGGACCCTTCTTCGATAGCTTTGCCGTAACCATGGTCGCTGGTTCACGCCTTCAATGCGCCAGCTGCTATTGAGCCGCCCTCGTTGATCTGATGTGGCCATCTCAGCTCAGCATTTTGCCCCCTTCTCTGCTACAAGTTGCAACAGCTGCGATCCGCCGTTCTGAGCTCGAACTCGCGTCATTCTCTACCGTGGACGCGCTGAACAACCACGGCCGAGCGACTCTTTCTCCGAGTTGCTTTCCTTCTCCGGCTGTGGCCTGAGCCACCGGTTGCTTCAACGCCCTTCTCCTCCGGCCGCTTTTGTGTAGCTTCGCGCCGCTCCAAGTTGAGCCGGTTTTCTGCCGCAATTCGCCCGAAGTCACAAGTCGCCGCCCCGTCGTCACCTCCGCCGTCGCGGCTGTGCCTTGCCGGCGCGCCTCTGTTGCTGAGCCGCTGTCACCGGTTCACCTCCGCGGCCAAGCCAGCGGCACTCTGCCATGGCCGCTGAGCTGCCTCGGTTTTGCCTCAAGTTGAAAGTGCGCTGCTTTGTACAAAGTTTCAGATCCTAGATGAGGTGTTACGCGGCTGCTGCATCACGTGAAGGCCAGAAGCTGAGTGCTACTAGTTCAGTTTTTGGACTTCTCATCTTTAATTACTACATCTGCTCAGAGTATTATGCCGGCAAGACCTCCAAGGAAGCTTCCACGTGGTCACAAGGGACAAGCCATCACACCAAGAGTCAAATGGCAGTAAAGCGTCAAACATGTACTGGGACGGAGATGTGGTCGTTGCAGCGCCAAGAAGTTTGCCAGCTGGCCATATTCGGTGGCCCAAATCAACAATTACTGAGATGCAAACAAGGCGTGTGATCAACCACGATAAAAAAACCCATATTTTTTACATGAGGGCCGGGCGATCTTCTTGCTGCTACAATCGCTCACGTGGATTGGTCAAAACAACTCAAAGGATCTGTTCAGAGTCATCCAGCTCCGGTTCTGCTATATCTAGTCAGCCACCGCCTTGCCTCAAACGGAGAGAGTGGTTTAAAAATGGCGCTATATATGGATCATCCATCGTTTCAACGAACCAGGTGCTATCCTTTCTATGTATTTTATTTGTACATATTATATCATTTGGGAACAATTACTTTGGTTCGTGATATTATTTGTGCAGGACAATTATTCAATATAAAAGTGGTTTATACCGACGTTCGTCCGTACCACGCTGTTTAGCGGACACGTGCAAGTCATCGCCCCTGTGGCCCGGTTTACATTGATTCACCGGACCAACGCCTGCTTGTTGTTCAATGGACGTGCGCAAACTGCGGTTTTCTGCGGCCCGGTTTATATCAACATGATGCGATTGACTCGCCCATTCGCGCGGTTTACTGCGCTTGTGATTGACTCGCCCATCAGCACCGGCCTATAATATTACGGCCGACTCGGCCGTGATTTATTTCAGTTTCACCATGGTGATGATCAACTCCGCAGTGGACAATTTCCGGCCTAAGATGTCAGGTGAAATCCATCCAGTATATTTTTATATTATATATCGCTTTCTTTAAAAGAGCAATTACTCCGGTTTGCAAAGTTATCTAATGCAGGAACCTAAACCGCCATATTGGTGCAAATTTAAAGGCCGTCAGAAAATTTTCGGCTTAAAAAGAAGGATTCTGGTTTAAAATCCGATTCAAGGGAAATATGTCTCCCACAAAGCTTTGAAGCTCTCAATATCCGGTTTAACATCCGGTTCAAGAAGAAGTGTTTCTCGCAAGTTCGAGTTCTCAGGAAAATTAAGGGGGCCAAAGAGAGTTTGTTGCATAGCACAACTCAAACATAGGCGCCCGGCGAGCACAACTCAGAAATATATCACATGGTGGCTTCCATGCAAGGAAGCTTTCTATGGCCTTCTTAAACCGACGCCCTTGATAAAATCAAGGAATCAGCCATCTTCTCTGCACAAAAGAGTATCACATGGGGGCTTCCGTGCAAGGAGGCTTTCCATGGCCTCTTAAACCGGCGCCCTTGATAAAATCAAGGAATCAACCGTCTTTTCTAGACAAACAAGAATCACATGGGGGCTTCCACGAGCAAGGAAGTTTCCCATGGCCTCTTAAACCGGCGGCGATATGAAGCCCATCATAAGAGCACTGCTCTGGTTGCTTCGGCAATTTCCACATGATGAAGAAGGGGCAAAATAGGGTTTGATGCCTAGCACGACTCAAACATATGCCCCGACGAGCAATGCTCACACGCTACCTGGGGGCTCTCAGCGAGTTGAAAACCCTTGTAGTGAACACGGCTTGGAAGCCCGGTGTATACACCTAAAACCCCGGATTAACCTGCCTGCATCAACTAAATCGCACCCTCCAGGTAAACCTGGTATGACTCATCGAACGTATCACAAGTCAATCCTTCGGGACCCTGAACTTGGTCACGTTAAATTGACGATCATCGAGTGATTACCCAAGCCAAAATATTTATGAGATTTTGAACATTGGGTAGCTGTTGACATTGATGATTTGGTTAAAGATTGCGGATCATCTTGACAGGCTTTGCTAAAATGGTTAATGGCAGTAGCCTGGCAGCTCATATAAAGCCTCGAATTTGGAGCCTGGCAGCTCGTAAAAAGCCTCGACTACATGGTCTTATTTGCCCAAAAACTTTATTTTTCATTTTTTATGGTTTCACAAATCTTTATCTTCAAGGTCATTGGTTTTTTAACCAAGTCCATTGATTCAAGACCGGACAACTACAAGGTTGTCACTACATCTGTATTTACAAAGCTATAGTCTGGGTCATAAACACTAGTACTAGTTTATAGTTAAACCGGCGTTCATTGTAACCCGGATCGGCCTTCATGACGAGCCGACAAATAATCAAGGGAGTCATCAGCACTTACACCTTGAATGGTTTCTGCCGGATTAAGGTTTATTGTGATACACTTAGTCACATGTATGATACATACTTATACTTTATGCACAGTTCAAGTTATCAACTTAGATCATGTGCTTGGGCATTATGACCCGTCCGGCGATAAACCGCCAGGACACTTTGAACATTGTCTTATGCAGAAACAGGTGGAATAAACCGTCAAAGGCATTATAAGCAAGAAATAATTATGAAGTTGCCAACTGAAGCAATCTCATACAACTGGGCTATTTACAGATAATGACCGGTGTTTATTAAACCGGCCTGGCCTTTGACTATAAGTCGCCAGTATGAGATAAGATAATGACTGGTGTTTATTAACCCGGCCAGGTTTTATTTATAACCGGCAATCTATGATAATTACTAGTGCTCAAATTTTGGGTTATCACCTTTACTACACTGGCTTGATAGAACCAACAGTGTGATCAAATATTACTGGAACCGGTTTTCAAACCGGGTTATATTATTCAAATCTTTAAATAGCCAACATGGCTGGATTTTATTATGGTTATCAAAAGCCAGTATTATGATTAAGGTTTTCAAAGTCGCTTTAGCGCAATGGCTATCATATTGTCAATGGTATGATTTATTTTACAAAGGAATAGTCCTGAGTCGCTGCAGGCTTACAACCCGGCACTTGGGGGCTACATTATTCAAGTTAAGATTACATCAAATATGCAAGTCTCATGTCGCTGCAAGCATGCACCATGACACTTGGGGGCTAATGCAAAGTCATTTTTTCTCACCTTTATTGAAGACCCGACTCATCACATTGTAATGAACCGGCCCTTGGGGGCTACCAATTGCTCCTGTCAATAATTCAAGGTACACAATTATCAATCCATTATATTGAAGGGTCCTCTGCTCAGTTGGTAAAGTACAAAGCTCTTAACCTTGTGGACGTGGGTTCAAGCCCCATGATGGGAGTTACATTACATAATGTTATTTTCAATGAAGTATATATAAAGTCCCAGCTCAGTATTATCTTACTAAACCGGCCCTTGGGGGCTACACGTTGTCGTTCAAGTTTACATGATAATATCTGCAAAGTCCCTGCTCATTATTGCATAATGACCCGACCCTTGGGGGCTACACTGGTTGAAGTTTTTATGAGCATAAGGCAAATTCAAGTCCCAGGTTGCTGCAAGCATGACAACCCGGCACTTGGGGGCTACATATGTGGAATATTCAGTTTTGACTAGTGACTGAGATGAACAATCTGGATTTCTTTAAGATTGCAACTTTTATATTCAAACAAGTCTTAAGATATCACTATGTTCTCCTCTTAAGACTTGGGGGCTACAGGTAATATGCATATAAAGGAGGAACATCTTCAAATTCTCAGTTTCTGGCAAATCAGGAAGGTTAATTGTGTGACCCGGTGTTGGAAACAATCATAACCCGGCGTCTATAAACAGTCATGACCTGGAATCATCAGTTTTTATAACCCGGCAATGGTGGTAATCATAAACCGGCAAGTTCTACATTTCCAAACCGGCTGGATATCAATTGAATATTTGAAGATCAATATTTTTGTCAAGTCGGAGCATTGAAGGCCGATTCAAATGGATTCTGGATTTGCAATATTTCTTATGCAAGTAAGTTGATTATGGAGCTGGTCTGTTGACCCGGATTTTCTAGAAGAAGGAAATGACAAGGATTTAAGGATGGTCAAGTGCCGGTTTACAAGAATTCTTAACCCGGAGCACAACCCGTCAAATTTGTTCTTGTGTTTATTTTGCAGCATAAGTTTACCATGGATAATTCCAAGCTAAACTGGGGGCTAATGTCGGGGATATACCCCGCGGCGTAACCCGGCCGGAATTATAACCCGGACAGACTTGGCGGTTTATTTGAGACGGTTTACACTTGGCGATTCACTGGTAACCCGGCGGGCGGATCACGGATGACAAGGCCCAAGGCCCAGAAGGCCGGTTCATGTTATGGTGGGCCGGTTTATGAAGAAAGCACAAGGAATATTCTCCTACAAAGGAAGTAAGACTAGGACTCCTTGTAATAGAGTAATCCTAATCCTACTAGGACTAGTCATGTAACCCGCCTCTTCAACATATATAAGGAGGGGCAGGGCTCCCCAAAGAGGGACATGTTCTCACAAGTTAGAGGCGCCATAATCTCTAGGGCTAGACACAAAGAGCCGGTTTACCGGCAACACCATGAGGGACATAATGAGATCTAGCCAAATCATTCAAATATAATTCAAGGCAATCATTAGTCCATAGAGATTTTTCATCAATTACCAGAACCAAACATGGGGGCACCGCATGTAGTTTCAACGGGGTCTTGTTCATCATACCCCTGCCAGGAACTATTCATCCACAGTCAACCAACCGGCTGGACTCACCACGTCTCAACTCGTTCTCCGTATTACCCAAGGCAAAAACGAGCATTGTTCATCCAGAGACAACCCAACCGGCTAGCTAGCGCACGGGGGTTCGACCGGCTTCAGTAATCAGCAGCGATCGATCGGGTTCAGTTAGCAGCGAAGGATTCGGTCGGGTTCAGTTAGCAGCGAAGGGATCGATCGATCAGCTTTAGTACGTAGCAGTGTGATCGCTCGGGTTCAGTTATATCAACACGACTCTCGCACCAAGCACGCATACGGGAGAGAAACGCACAAACCACACTGCATCGCTCGGCCCCGACCACCCACCCTAACCGGGAACTCCGCCAAAATTTCCTCGCCCTCACTTCTACCACACTTTTTATGTCATTGACGACCCAAAGTATGTCATGTAGGTGGGTCCCTGGCCCACCCGGATTTTCTGTCATTATTTCTTGTCATAGAAGTAGGATCCCACCACATCTATGATGATACGTTTATTTGTCACAGTTATTGTCATAGAAGTGTCATAACCATGACAGGAAAAAAATTGTTCGGCCCATAATGTCACCGATGTGTCTTTTTTTGTTCGATGGTCTACTTGTTGGATCTCCTTCTCTACCGTCGGTTCTCGCGGTCTTCAACATAATGATCATCCCATTTGGCTCTGCATCCAGCGCCGTTCACGTGGCCACCCACCGGAAATGCAATGTGTCCTTGCGGAGGGTCACATTGATCGACCGGTTAAGAGGAGTGTTCCACCTGGCCGTGGACCCTTGAGAGCTATGAGGTTCCGAATGCTTCCTTGCTAGTTCTTCTTCAACTCTTCTAGTTTGGTGATCGGCGGAAAATTCCCCTGACTTATAATCATAATGGCACCGGCCCCTAACATAGTTATATTCAAGGGGGTCTTTGAATTGCTCGAAGTAGTTTGGGATGCCCTTTGCTGAAAGTATAGAGTCCTACTTGTCCCACACGGGATTCTTCCCAACAAAACCATGGCTTCTGAGGGTGTGGTTACCTAATGTCTTTGATCGCATATCCTTTCCCCATGTCGACCGGCTCTGCACCACAGGGTTCTGCGTATTTTGCATCTTGAAAATGTTCTAGTCATCTGCACTAATGATGGGCCACTTCTGTTGATCACGGAGTAATCTTTGTGAACCTCTTTTCTTGCAGATGATTTCCAAGAACTCAAATTCTTTGAGAACTTATGGATTGCATGGTTGTTGTACTCATTAGGAAACTTAAATCTAGTGTGCACCCTTCTTATGAGGAGTTCTCGCTGATTTTGTTTGCCTGAATCTCTTATATTGGATTCGTTGATGGAGGAGACTTCTCGAAGGATGACACCTAGGGCGTTACTGTAGTCAGACACGGCTTTCCGTTGACTAACAGGCTCACCAATGGAGTTGACTCGAGTGACCACAATCCTGTCGGTACCGATAACATTTCGGCTCCTAGGTTTCCGCCTCTTCTTGGTTTTTGGAGCATCCTCCTCCTCATCATCAACACAATACTCATCAGTATAATCTTCATCATTATCTGTGTCCTTATTAGGATTACTATCCTCACCAGGACCATCTTTATAGCCACTGCCTTTGATGTAGTACTCATCCAGATTTATATCAACTGGCCCTTGAAGATCTTCTTCATATAGTCATCATCGTTTCTCTACGCGTCTGTAAATACTTCTTCACTGTTGGCCGAATGTGTCGAAGAAGAGCCCACGTCGGACATCTACAAAAAAATACGACATATACTTAATTCGTATACAAAATTCAAAATTTCGACATGAACTTTGCTAAAAATATGACATATTGGTTGCCAGAAATTTGACGAAACGGAATTTAATCAACGTTTCGAGAAAACATTGGAAACCCTATAAAGTCCCTGCAAACAATTCAGCACCTACAATACATGATCTCAACCACATTTCCTAAAAAATTCGACAAATCCATGTCCATGAACAATTAAATCCTTGTGATTTCAGCTACATTTCCTCAAATCCATGTCCAATACAACTCACAATATTATACAAATAGTTTACACTAAAATATAGATGTCTACCAATTTTAACAAATATGTCTACGAACTTCAACAAAATGGAGAGATCTCACTTACCGGCGGAATCGCGGTCTCCGCGCCTGGGCAGAGCGATGCCGGACGCTTTGCAACCCGAGATGATGGAGGCGAGGTCGAGGTGGTTGCCGCCGGCCAGGGAGGGGGCAAGGGCGAGCTGATAACCCACAAGTATAAGGGATCGCAACAGTTTTTGAGGGTAGAGTATTCAACCCAAATTTATAGATTCGACACAAGGGGAGCCAAAGAATATTTGCAAGTGTTAGCAACTGAGTTGTCAATTCAGTCACACCTGGAGATTAATTATCTGCAGCAAAGTGTTTAGTAGCACAGTAATATGATAGTTTTGATATCAGTGGCAACTACAATAGTAACAGTAACAGTGATAGCAATGATTTTGTAGCAGTTGTAATAGTAACACCAGCAGTAGTAACTTAGCAAGATCAATATGAAGGAAATTCGTTGGCATTGGATCGGCAACTCATTGGATGATATTCATCATATAATAGTCATAACCTAGGGTGATACAAAACTAGGTCTAGTTCATAAATGTAATGTAGGCATGTATTCCGTAAATAGTCATACGTGCTTATTGAAAGAAATTGTATGACATCTTTTGTCCTACCCTCCCATGGCAGCGGGGTCCATAAGGAAACTAAGGGATATTAAGGCCTCCTTTTAATAGAGTACCGGAACAAAGCATTAACACATAGTGAATACATGAACTCCTCAAACTAAGGTCATCACCGGAAAGTTTCCCGAATATTGTCACTCTGGGGTTTACGGATCATAACACATAGGAGGTGAATATGACTTGTAAGATCGGATCTAGATCATAGATATAATGGTGAAAACATAAATGGTTTAGATCTAAATTCATGGCACCCGGGCCCAAAGTGTCAAGCATTAAGCCTAGCAAAGTCATAACAACATCAATCTCAGAACATAATGGATACTAGGGATCAAGCGCTAACAAAACTAATTCGATTACATGATGAATCTCATCCAACTCCTCACGGACCAGTGAGCCTACGAAGGAATTACTCACTCCCGATGGAGAGGATCATGAAATTGGCAATGGAGGAGGGTTGGTGACGAAGAAGACCGAGGATTCCCTTCTCCGGAGCCCCAAACGAACTCCAGATCTGGCCTCTTGATTAAGAACAGGAGGTGGCAGTGACTCCGTATCGCAAAACGAATTAATTCTCCCTCCTTTATTTTTTTTCTGGAAATATGGGATTTTATAGTGTCGGAGATAGGGTCAGCGGGGCCTCCAGGTGGGCACAACCCACCTGAGCGGCCTGGAGGGGGGCGCCCTGGTGGGTTGTGCTCACCCAGGGGCTCCCCTCCAGTGGTTCTTGGCTCCAATATTTTTCTTTTATTCTGAAATAATTCTCCAAAAAGTTTTGTTCCATTCTGAGAATTTTTATTTCTGCACAAAAACAACACAATGGTAGTTCTGGTGAAAACAGCGTCAGTCCGAGTTAATTTCATTCAAATCATGCAAATTAGAGTCCAAAACAAGAGGAAAAAGTTAGGAAAAGTAGATACGATGGAGACATATCAACTCCCCCAAGCCTAAACCTTTGCTTGTCCTCTAGCAATTCAGTTGGTAAACTGAAAGTGAAAAAGAAAAACTTTTACGAACTCTTTTGCTCTTGTTTACATAAATAAGCTTAAGTAGCACCCAGGTTTTTAGCGGAGATCATGACAAACCATATCAACAATAACTCTTAGAAATTATATTAACTCATATCAAGAGCATACACAACTAGAGAGCAATAATAAGATAACTCAGATGATAACGCTTTATAAAAACAACCATGATATAATATGACAACAGTGGTATCTCGCTAGCCCTTTCTGAGACCGCAAAACATAAATGCAGAGCACCTCCAAAGTTCAAGCAGCGACTAAACATTGTAATTCATGGTAGAAAAGATTCAGTCATGCTAACACCCAACATTAACTACACACAATGCATGAGGATGACAATAGTGCTCTCAGATCTGGCGCTTATTTTGAGAAGGTGATGACTCAGCATAAAGGTAAATAGATAGTCCCTTCGCAGAGGGAAGCGGTGATTTGCAGAGGTGCCAGAGTTCATAATGTTAAAACATAGATACATGTAATTTTGAGAAATGCACCCTTCAAATTTACTTCGTGACCATCAGTTATCAATATCTTCCATGCTAAACACATTAGTGGAGGTTCCCAAGCGGTAAAGTAAAGGTTTTTTTTAACTCTATATGCGTTTTTGTTTGATTATTTGTAGGTTTTTTCTTTTTTAATTCAGGACTGGGAATCCCTATTACCACCCCTCTCATTCAAGGACAAGTGAATAAACACTCGTCACAAGAATAACCAGCTTAGTATGGAAGATACCGACTACCTCCTGTCACTCTATGAACAATCCAGGCACACAAAAAGGATGTTTATTTGAATTTTTTAGAGGTGGCACATGCAAATTTACTTAGGACGGCAGAGTAATACCGCATATGGGTATATACTAGTAAAAGAGCCCGTGCGTTGCAACGGGAGAGAAAACATAACACACGTTCTTAACCCAACAACCATCACTCAAGACCACAATAGGTTCATCTTCTTTATTTTTGCGAGGCATCATATTTGTGTTGCCGCTTATCCTCCTTCTCACCCTGTGTTCACACAAAACAAAAAAAAACGTGTTTAAATATGGTTAATCCTAAGGCGTCTCTCTCTCCCTCTATCCTCCCTCTCCCCTCTCTCTCTCTTCCTCTCCCTCTATCTCTCTCTCTCCCTCTCTCGCTTTCTCTCACTCTCGCGATGAGTAATCTGTTGTTTTCCCCTGCGACATTTTTCAGAGGTATGCATGTGTAGTTATCGATGTTTTCTTTTCCCTGTATAGTTATAGTGGTGTGTTTATTTGCAATCCGGATCGCCACCGGTACGAAAGAAAAAACGGATCTTGCGCTATAAATTATAAGTTTTCTTCCAAAACAATATTGCTAACACCCAACATTAACTACACACAATGTATGAGGATGACAATAGTGCTCTCAGATCTAGCGCTTATTTGAGAAGGTGATGACTCAACATAAAAGTAAATAGATAGTCCCTTCGCAGAGGGAAGAAGTGATTTGCAGAGGTGCCAGAGTTCATAATGTTAAAACATAGATACATGTAATTTTGAGAAATGCACCCTTCAGATTTACTTCGTGACCATCAGTTATCAATATCTTCCATGCTAAACACATTAGTGGAGGTTCCCAAGCGGTAAAGTAAAGGTTTTTTTAACTCCATATGAGTTTTTGTTTGATTATTTGTAGGTTTTTTCTTTTTTAATTCGGGACTGGGAATCCCTATTACCACCCCTCTCATGCAAGGACAAGTGAATAAACACTCGTCACAAGAATAACCCGCTTAGTATGGAAGATACCGACGACCTCCTGTCACTCTATGAACAATCCAGGCACACAAAAAGGATGTTTATTTGAATTTTTTAGAGGTGGCACATGCAAATTTACTTAGGATGGCAGAGTAATACCGCATATAGGTACATGTGGTGGACTCATCGGGAATAACTTGGGTTTCAGGATTTTGATGCACAAGCAGTATTTCCGCTTAGTACAGGCGAAGGCTAGCAAATAGGTTGAGAAGCGGCTAGCTAGAGAGCAAAAACGGTCATGAACATGCATTATGGATAATAAACATTGGATATCAGCATGAGTAGGGTATGGACACCATGAACATAAATATCATAGAGGCTATGTTGGTTTTGATTCAGCTACATGCATGAACATGCGCCAAGTCAAGCCACTTGAAACATTCTGAGGAGGATACCATATCATAATACCACATCATACTCATTTTAATGCAATGTTGACCTCCAAGATAAATCATTATCCACTCGTAGCTACTTAAACATGGCATGAGAAACTATAATCTCTAATTGTCATTGCAACATGTTTGATCATAATATGCTGAATCATGGATACTTGGTTAAACATATTTACAAAAACAAAAACAAGTTGATTTCATACCTGTTTCTCTTGACCATGACCAGTTCATTAAATATCGTCATTATTGCCTTTCACTTGCACGACCGAATGATATGAGAATAATAACAGTGCAAGAGTGCCATGGACTAAGCTGGAATCTACAAACATTTTATTCATAAAAGAGAATACAAGGCAATTTGAGCTCTTTGTTAGATAAACGATAATGCATATGAGAGCCACTCAACATTTTCATCATGGTCTCCTACTTGGTACGACTCAACCAGAAAAGAAATTTAGAGAAACACACTGAAATATTTTTGGAGTTTTTGATTTTTCTCAAAGAAGGCAAAATAAAGAAAAAAAAATGAGAAAACTATTAACACAGGGCAGCTTCCAACAAACAAACAAAAGAAGCGAGAAATATTTTTGGTTTTCTTTTAGTAGTACGGCTAATTAAACTAGAAAGAAAGACCGAAAAGAAACATGAAATATATTTGGGTTTTCTCAAGGTTTTTCGAACACACAAAAAGAAAGCAAGAGAAAAAAGAAATCTAGCATGGATAATACAATGAAAAAGTGTGAACACCGGCAACTGAAATAAAATGTATGAACATGAATATATTGTCGATGGAAACACGTACTCCCCCAAGCTTAGGCTTTTGGCCTAGCTTGGCGATCACCATCGGTAGTAGCCATCCGGTCCCATGTCAAAATGTTGTGGCGGCGGCACCTGAGCGTCCCATTCCTGAGGCTCCTCCTCTGCAGCTGCGTGGGCGTTCTGATAGGCAACAATATATGCTGGCATAATCTTGTATCCACCCCTGGCGATAGAATCAAACAAAGCAGGTGCAGGCAATGGAATAATATCACAGGCAATTTCACTAAATAGTAAGTTATAAGAAACATCCGTAGTTGTGTTCTCGCCATCAATAAAGTGATGATGTGCTATAGCCTAGCGATCTAAGTAAACCTTGGGCAAACGATAATCATGATGGCGTATCTGAATGTTAAAGTGACTCGCTAAACAAGTAGCATATATACCGCCATGAATTTTACCCTTGGTCATGTTGAGGTGAAGGCGACATGCCATAATATCTCCTAAGCTATAAGTGTTATCGTCGTAAAGTGCGTGAGGTAAGACAACAAAATCTGGGGCACTGAGTGCACCAACCTTTTCTCTAGCAAGTAAACACTTCGCAATGAATAGAGAAAATAATGCACAGAAGGAAAATGCATACTAGTGGCAGTGACACTCGACACCCCTCTCTCATTTCCCATTGACAGAGTACGGTAAAAGTCCTCGAACTCTGCAGGCTTAGGCTCTCTTATTTCCCGTCATAAGGAATCAAGCATATATCACAAAATTCAGTAAGTGGTATCTGAAGGGTTTCAGCATATAAATTGAACTTTAGCTCAAGAGGGTTATTCCTACTCAAAAAATGAAAATTTTGCACAAAGGAATTTGTAAGGAGATGGTATTGTTCACACTCAGCTACGATGAAGTCGGTGAGGCCAGCATTAGCAGCAAATTGTGAGAAATCTTGACGGATTCCGGCTTCGTCCATAAATGGGTTGTGCGGCCATTCACACGGCCGCACCTCCGCCATTCTCCGGGTGCGGAGGTCATTGTCCGATGACTTCCCAATAACTCCCTTGGAGTTCTTCTTGGAAGTGAACTTCCTAAAGAAACTCATCTTATTCCTATAAATAAAATTATGAAATTTTTAGTCCACAAAAATTTGTCAACAAAACTTCACAAGAATGATAGCAACTACTCATAGACATGTATAGAGGCCATTTTGAGCCTTCAAACGACTTAGAACTCTAAGAATTCAACATGCAAGCTCATCTACAACAGCACCAAGAGTAGATAATTATTCACAATATAAACCACTAAAGTGAAAACTAATTGAAGCAACGGGGGAGTCACATACCAAGTAGCAATCCCCCAAAAGAGTTTTCAGAAATGGAGCTTCGAGCAAAGAGATCGAAATCCATGAGTTCGAGAGCAAGTACACGAGAGAGAGAGAGAGAGCATTGGTGATTTTTTTTCTAGAGGTAGGGGCTGAAGTGGACTCAAGAGATAAGTGAGGGGGCTCACAAGGGGACCACAACCCATCAGGGCACGCCTAGGGCCGCTGGCGCGCCCAGGTGGGCTGTGCCCACCTGGTGCACCCCCTCTGATGTTATTTGCACTAAAAATTCTAAAATATTCAGAAAGAATCATGTTAATTTTTCAGCGTATTTTGAACACTTTTATTTTTGAGCTATTTTTTATTGTACGGGAAAAGAGTAAACAAACAAAGCATGTCATTTTTTATTTTTATTAAACTAAACAAAATAGTGAACAAAAGGTAGGGACAGAAAGTCGTGCTTACTAGATTCCTTGACTTCATACCTCTCGAAAATGAGTAACTAATAAGGTTGATCATGTCTTATTTACAACCACTCCCAATTAGCATGAGACTAAAGAATTTTCCTAAAACACTAAGTTACCTCAATGCGGATATGAACATCCCCAACAATAAGTATATCATATCTCTTTTTGACAGTAGGTAGAGGTAGCTGTAAACTTCTAATAGTGAGCGTCGCAGAATTTTCAATAACATTAATACTGTTCACTTGGAATTGTGTCTTCGGAAAGTGCACTGCGTGCTCATTACCATCGATATGAAAGGTGACCTTGCTTTTATTGCAATCAATAACAGCCCCTGTAGTATTCAAGAAGGGTCTACCAAGGATAATCAACATGTTGTCGTCCTCGGGCATCTCAAGTATAACAAAGCCAGTTAAAATAGTAACGTTAGCAACAACAACGGGCACATCTTCACAAATACCGATAGGTATAGCAGTTGATTTGTCAACCATTTGCAAAGATATCTCAGTAGGTGTAAGCTTGTTCAAATAAAGTCTTTTATATAAAGATAAAGGCATAACTCTAACACCAGCTCCTAGGTCACACAGAGCACTTTTCACATAATTTCTTTTAATGGAGCAAGGTATAGTTGGTATTCCAGGATCTCCAAGTTCTGTAGGCACTCCATCCTTAAAAGAATAATTAGCAAGCATGGTGGATATTTCAACTTATGGTATTTTTGTTTTATTAGTGATGATGTCTTTCATGTACTTTGCATACGGGGCCATCTTCAAGATATCAGTCAAGTGGGTGCGCAAAAACATTGGCCTAAGCATTTCAGCAAAGCGTTCAAATTCTCCATCATCTTTCTTCTTAGTTTATTTAGGTGGAAAGGGCATGGGTTTTTCTACCCATGGTTCGGTTTCCTTTCCATGTTTTCTAGGAATAAAGTTTCTTTTATCATATCTTTTATTTTTGGGTTGTGGGTTATCAAGATCAACAGGAGGTTCTACCTCAACATCATTATCTGGTTGTTTATCATTATCTGGTTGAGTGTCTTTATGAACATCATCATTATATTTTTTGTTATTACTAAGTGAATATTCATTACCAGATTGAGTTCAACATTAGAGATAGAGACATCATTACTGTTTTCAATAGGGTTTTTCAGGTTCACTAGAGGTGTGCAAACTCCTATAATTTTTCTTTTTCTTTTTCTTTCTAGAGGGACCAGGTGCACTAATGTTAAGTCTTTGTGAATCTTTTTCAATTCTCTTAGGGTGTCCCTTAGGATAAAGTGGTTCCTGAGTCATTTTACCTCCTCTAGTTGCCACTCTAACATAAAAATCATTTATATTATTATTCATTTCATTTATCAATTCTTTCTGAGATTGAGCTGTCAGGCCCAAGATGCGATTCTATCCCGATCACCTGACACTTACGTGATTGGGGCACAACTGCATTTCGGGCGCTTAGCAAGATGGATATCATTACATCGTACCATTACATACATAGATGGGGGATACAACAATACATACAAAACTCATGAATACAACAATATCAATACAAGTCTTCGACTACGGATACAAACATGAAAAGCACAAAGACATCCATCTGTTATCCCAGGCTGCCGACCCGGAACCTAACCCAAGACTGAAGAAGAAAGAAGAAGAACTCCAACACAACGATCAACGCTCTCACGTCAAGACATCGGAAACCTGCACCTGCAACTGTTGTTGTAGTATATGTGAGCCACGAGGACTCAGCAATCCCATAACCATGGGTAACAAGACTATCAAAGCTTAATAGGTAGGAAGAGGTAAAGTGGTGAGGTTGCAGCAGCGGCTAAGCAATATATATGGTGGCCAACTTACGAGTACAAGAATAAGATGAGCATCTACGCAAACGGTCGCAAACTAGTAGTGGTCGCTAAAGATCCTGAACTACATACGAGTCAAACATAACCCCACCGTGTTCTCTTCTCAAAGTGAAAAGAGACAGTCACGGTTACTCACACAATTGGGTGTTTTACTTCGGATCCTCTGTCAAGTTTTCTACAACCGGACATTAACAAATTCCAATCTGCCACATAACCGCGGGCACGGCTTTCGAAAGATCATAACCCTGCAGGGGTGTCCCAACTTAGCCCATCACAAGCTCTCACGATTAGCTGAAGTGATAAATATAATATCATCACCCCTTATCTTAGGGAAATCCGATCAGGCTCGGCATCCCGGTGCACAAGACATTTCGACAATGGTAAAACAAGTCCAGCATTTCCCCGTGGTGGCCCCGCAGTCTCCCCGTTTGGGACAAACACCATCATCACTGGCCCCCCTGCTATGTAGAAAGAATCCTCGGGTAGCTCTAACTCCCTATGCAATTTAATTAATTAATTAAGTTGTTATTATGAGCAAACTAAAACCAATGTTGGGCCTTGCTGGAGGAGTTTTATTCAAAGACGAACTGTCAAGGGGTCCCCATATACCCATCGTGTAAGGAACGCAAAATCAAGGAACATAATGCCGGTTTATCGGCGCCTAAGGTGGCATGAGTGGAACAAAATACCGAGCAAAAGGCCAAGCTTTCCACCCATGCCGAGTATATAGGTGTGTTATTAATAATAATAGATATTGTGATATTCCAACAACAAGTTCCCTCCTGGAACGATCTTCATCTTCACCTGCAACTAACAACGCTATAGGAGGGGCTGAGCAAGCGGGTAACATAGCCAAACAATGGTTTTGCTAGGAAGGTTTCAAAGGTTAGAGGTTTCATGGCAACAAGGAGAGGCTGACAATAATGATGGGTAGCGCGACATGTAACGATAGCATCGAGACAACTAAGCAAAGGCAATGATAGTAAAGGTATCCAAGGGTATGGTCATCTTGCCTGAGATCCCGCAAGGAAGAAGAACGGATCCATGAAGAAGACGAAGAAGAAGCCTTGAAGAAGAACCACGGGTAGACGAACGAATCCTCACGAACGCAACGGAACAAGCACTAACGAGAAGAAGCAAGCAACACGGTAAACAAACCACTCAAGAACATGACAATATGCACTACCAAGTAGGATGCACGACAAGTCTACATATGATGCACAGAAAGTCTACACAGGAATCAAAACATGGCAAGGTAGGAAACACAACAAACAACACAAGTCTATATATGATGCATTACATGGCAAGGTATGATGCATGACAAATATATACAGGAAGCAATACATGGCAAGGTATGATGCATGACAAGTCTATACAGGAAGCACAGCAAGTCTATGAAGCATAACATGGCAAGGTATGATGCATGACAAGTCTATACAGGAAGCACAACATGTCTATACAGGAAGCACAACAAGTCTATACAGGAAGCATAACATGGCAAGGTAGGAAGCACAACATGGCAACGGTGCAAGATGCACCCAAACATCAACCAAACTCACTCCAAACATGAAAACAATATGATATTATGATTCTACATGCAAAATCACTCAAGTTTCATATAAGGAACACCCCAAACGGAGCAATGGGCTAAAAGATACACATGAAACAGGATATATCAACAAGCTGAAATTAACAGCCACATAGCAACTTGGAAGCAAGAAATATATATGCTACAACACTCAAACATGGTGACAATAAGCATGAACATGAAGTAGACATATCCTACAACAAACAACTTCATTGGAGCATCTCCATAGGAGGCATGGATCAATAGCAACAAGCTACAACATTTTGATCATGACACTAAAAACCTGACAGCAATATTTTATAGCAACTTGGGAGCAAGAATTAAATAAGCTACAACAAGTCAAATGAGCAAGTGAAGGCATGAATGGATAGACAACAACATATACAACAAGGAATGATCAATGGCCACCGCAAAACTAACATGGATTAACCTAGGGCATCAAGCAAACATAGCATCAGGATATTACAGATTCCAGACTTAGTGAAATTTCACTAAATGTTAAAATAGCAATAACAACATGGCAAGTTTGCAAGCATGTTTAAGTCAACACAAGGCATATCATGGAAAGTTAAATACACCACATCAAAGAACACATCATGGAGATTCTAAAACATCTAGGCATGTGACAAGGGGACAAACACAACAATAGCAACGAGCTCCTCAACTAGGCATCTCGTAACAAGTTTCAGAACATAACAGCCAAATGCACTTTTGCAACGTAGATAAACATGGCAATAAGAACTCAAACAAGCATGCTATAGCAACCAACATGTAGAGTATCTCATGATGAACATTTTGACATATCATTTGCATCATTTGGATAAACATGCACCAAATTATCATATCTCAAACATGGCAACAAAATAACAAGTAGCTGCAGTTTATAACAAGTAGCACTCTTGCAACAGATATTCAAGCATCTAGATGAACTCAAATGAGCATGGCACAATGGAATAAAGTGTAGAGCATATCACCACGATCATTTTGACATATCATACACTCAATTTGGACATACACACAAAAAGTTACATGCATGCAAAGTTTGCATCAGAAGATAAAAAACAAGAAAAGACTTAGTGGGAAAAGACCTCTCGGGGCGGACATGTCCATGTCAGATCGTACATGTCCGTCGGTGCGGCTGGACGCGGCAGACACGTCCGGGCTCCTCCCGGACATGTCCGGGCGGTGTGGATGATGTGTGGGGCCCACGACAACTACACTAGATCTGGCCGGCGGTTGAGGATGCGGTGGTCGGTGCTCCGGCGAGCTGGGGCACTGGATCGAGCGGATCCGCGGTGAGGGAGGCCGGATCCGGCGCCAGGGCTCCATCCCGACGACGGCGGCGGCGGTTGAAACTCCGGCGAGCTCCTACGCCGGAGCAGGGAAGGAGGAAGCCGGCGAGCTCCCTGAGGCGAAGGAAAAGTTCCTCCGGCGGCGGAAAACGAGCAGGTAGCAAGGGGCGGAGGCCCTGGTGCCCGCGGGGTCGTAGTCAACGGCGGCGCGGAGCGGTCCGGGCGGCGGCGGTCCGGTGGAATCCTGCGGAGTTGCGAGCTCCCTGACCAGATCGAGCGCAGGGACGAGGCCGGAGGCCTCGGGCGAGCGGCGGCGAAGCTCGGGCTCGGGGCGGCTCGGGCGGGCCGCGGATGGGCCTGCAGGGCCCGCGCGGTGGGAAGGAGACCGCGAGGTGAGCTGGCGCGCGAGGATTGGCCTGCGGGGCGCGGGGTGATGACATGGCGGCGCCCGGTTGGCCAGAACGGCGGCGCAGACGCCGGCTGGCCCGTGGGGCGGCGCCAAGTGGCGGCGGTGGAGCGGTGGGAGATTCCTGGCTGCACGGAAAACAAGGAGGAGGATGTGAGAAGGCCAAAACTGGCAAGGGGGCTGACCATTTATAGTAGGGGGGCTAGGGTTTAGGTCTAGGGGGGTTAGGATTAGGGTTTTGGGGGTTTTAGAGCCCTCCGATCGCGATCCGACGGATCCGATCGTGAGGGGAGTTTAGGTTGGGCCTAGAGGAGGAATTGGGCTGTGTTAGGTGGGCTTAGAGGAGAGAAGAGAAGAGGCCCGCGGGGGTATTCGGAGACCGAAAACGTCCGACGTTTAGGCCGGCTACTAGTGCCGCTATATATATCCGTTGGTCTATCAAACGAGCTACGAATGCGATGAAATTTGGCAGGCGGCCTGTCTACACTATAATAAGACCACATGCCAAGATTCAACCCATTCCGAGAACATTTTTCGGCCACTCATAAAATAAATATTCGGAGGCACCGCAGGCGCGTGCAAGTGTGTCTTGGCTCAGAACGGACAACGGAGAGGACAAGGGAACTCGGACGGATGCAAGTTTTGAAAACATGCTGATGCAAGCACACATGATGACATGGCAAGATGCAACACGCAAGCAGATGACATGGCACTGACAATGAATAACTGGCTGACACCTGGCGCACCGGTCTCGGGGTGTCACAACACTCCCCTACTAACAAGAGATCTCGTCCCGAGATCTTAGGAACGAGACGGAAGAGAAAAGGAAGAACAAAAGTTCTTCAAGAACAAAAGAGTGAAACCAAGGAATATTGAGAGGTTGAACAACTCGAAAGAAAGAAGAATGCAACGAAGAAGAACGAAGTTGCATGGACTTCGTTAGACAAGAGGAAGAAGGAATACGACGATAACCCAAAAGGTTGAAGGAATAAGAATGAATTCGAAACCACTCCGGATAATAATGGAAAGAAAGGAATCTCCACGAAGGAATTCGGGCAGCACTCCGGTTAAAACTGAAAGAAATAGCACACCGGTTGAATATGAATGGAATAGGACGAGAATTTGAAAAGATGAAACGATACTCGAGGAGAGTAACAACACAGAGCCTCCGGAAAAATTGAAATAATGGAATTGAAGGAACGGAGAAGAAGATGACCACTTCCATCACGAAAGAATTAAAAGTGAATCATCAAGAGAAAGGCTTGAACGGAGTTGTTGAGAAAATCAACAACAAAAGAATAAGCTTGTTGTGGACTTATTTAATCATCTCAAAAGTTGAGGTGAATTATGCCGCAACCAAAAAAATTAAATAGCTGAGATGAAGGAAGAAATGCAAAACTCCACTGAAATGGATACGGAGAATTATTTGCATCTCGGGGCACAAAATAATAATACTTGAGCTGCTCCGGAAGAATTAGATGAATATATGAAGAATGCATTTAATCGTGATGAACCACCATGAAGAACTCCGGTAACAAAAGGGTAATGATATAGAAATGATGGATGAAAGGAATAAGATTAAAGCCTTGCTATGATTAGACGGGATAGCCGAGGAAAACTTTGAACTCCGGGGAAGAAAAAGAATAAAACACCTGGAACTAAAATTTATCCATCAAGAATAAACTCCGAAGGAAGGAATAAATCAACTTGATGAAAAGGAATAAGAATTATGGTATGCTTATCCTACACCAATTAAATTGATGCGAGGCAATGGATTTGCATATCACTTATTCCCGTTGAAAAAGATTAAAGAGAGATATAATTTGAACTCGGGAAAAATCTTCATGAAACACCGGTAGGATTGGAATAAAATGAATGGATTGATATGATAGCATCGGAAAAGAATTCTTGAGCAACCACCGTAAGGAATTAAAGCTGAGTGAAGATAATGAACGAACCACCGGTAAGAATTAATCGAATGATGAAATGACCAAACCACCGAGAATAATTACAGTCGAGTGAAGAACGAGAATGACCACCGTAAGGAATGATATTGAACGATGCAAGAGGACAAGCCATCGTGAAGAATTGAGATTGAGTGAACACAAGAGAATGAATCTCCGGGAAGAATAAAGCACTCGAGGGAATTAAAATGACGAGAGCAACGAGATCGTGAACTGATTAAAGAATACTTGAACGAAGCACCGGACAAATGTGAGAAGAGGCATCAAAGAAGAATATTTGGAGGACGAGGTTGAAAACTGAGAACGAAAAGATCTTCTGAAATGATGGCCTTCGGAGGAACACAAAGAAAAGAATTCATGACATACTCCGGAAGAATGAAAGAAGAAAGGTTGAACCAACGATGAAAAGAATTTGGAAACGTTCTTCGAAAGGCACGTGACTGATGTAATACATACTTACGTCACACTTTGAAAAGAATTTCGGAGCACTCCGGGAAAATAAGACGAGTCAGGTAAGATCCTGGGAAAAACGTGTGGGTTATGAGCCCACCGAAGAGAAACACCGTTGAAATGAGATGAAAAGGAGATGATGCACCAGAACAATTGAAAGACTCGAATGAGGTGACGACCTCGAATTAATTGGAAGACAGATGAATCTCTTAAGATGTCTTTGGAACTCCGGAATAATTAAATGGTGAGAGGTGAACGAGCAATTAGAAACATTTGAGCCGATGAAAGAATATGATGAGCACCGAATACAAATTGAATTGGAACCACCAAAAAAAAGAAGAAGAGGTGAAGAATATCAAACGAGAGGAGAACTCATCGGATAAGAGAAGAATGATGACGAGCTAGACGAGAATTCACCAGTTGAAATAACTGAGGAAAGAATGCAAAGGATTCACACGAGTAAGATGGATACTCGATTAAGGACTCCTGCTCCGAGAAGCAAAAGGGTGGGAGGGTGGGAAAAAGAAGGAACACATCGGACGGAGAAAACACCGTCGGTTGAAAAGAACTGAGGTTGAACTTGCAAAGAAGAAGAGGGTTGAATCCACTTGAAGAGAGATGCACCTGATGAAAGAACTAACGACGCAACGAACGAAAACTAACCACGCGATCCTAAAAAAAATTTGAAGGGGAAGAGGAGTAATTCAAAACACCTACATCCAGATTCCTCACCAGAGCGACGAAGGGGCAGGGGAGTAAAAAGAATTCCTACTCTCCGATATAACTACACTCCGAAAAGTTTTCTGCTAGACTCAACAACGGCCAAGCTACGATCAATCAGGGGGGCTCCTATGGTCGGTCGAGGCTCTGATACCAACTTGTCAGGCCCAAGATGCGATTCTATCCCGATCAGGTGACACTTACGTGATTGGGGCACAACCGCATTTCGGGCGCTTAGCAAGATGGATATCATTACACCGTACCATTACATACATACATGGGGGATACATCAATACATACAAAACTCATGAATACAAAAATATCAATACAAGTATCCGACTACGGATACAAACATGAAAAGCGCAAAGACATCCATCTGCTATCCCAGGCTGCCGACCGGGAACCTAACCCAAGACTGAAGAAGAAAGAAGAAGAACTCCAACACAGCGATCAACGCTCTCACGTCAAGACATTGGAAACCTGCACCTGCAACTGTTGTTGTAGTATCTGTGAGCCACGAGGACTCAGCAATCCCATAACCATGGGTAACAAGACTATCAAAGCTTAATAGGTAGGAAGAGGTAAAGTGGTGAGGTTGCAGCAACGGCTAAGCAATATATATGGTGGCTAACTTATGAGTACAAGAATAAGATGAGCATCTACGCAAACGGTCGCAAACTAGTAGTGGTCGCTAAAGATCCTGAACTACATACGAGTCAAACATAACCCCACCGTGTTCTCTTCTCAAAGTGAAAAGAGACAGTCACGGTTACTCACACAGTTGGGTGTTTTACTTCGGATCCTCTGTCAAGTTTTCTACAACCGGACATTAACAAATTCCAATCTGCCACATAACCGCGGGCACGGCTTTCGAAAGATCATAACCCTGCAGGGGTGTCCCAACTTAGCCCACCAAAAGCTCTCACGATTAGCTGAAGTGATAAATATAATATCATCACCCCTTATCTTAGGGAAATCCGATCAGGCGTGGCATCCCGGTGCACAAGACATTTCGACAATGGTAAAACAAGTCCAGCAAGACCTCCCGGTGTGTCGACACCCTGATAGTAGCCGCGCGTATCTCGTCTCAGGCCACGACCGGATGGGCAATCCTACGAGTAAAACCAATCCTCGAGTTTCCCCGTGGTGGCCCCGCAGTCTCCCCGGTTGGGACCAACACCATCGGCACTGGCCCCCCCTGCTATGTAGAAAGAATCGTCGGGTAGCGCTAACTCCCTATGCAATTTAATTAATTAATTAAGTTGTTATTATGAGCAAATTAAAACCAATGTTGGGCCTTGCTGGAGGAGTTTTATTCAAAGACGAACTATCAAGGGGTCCCCATATACCCATCGTGTAAGGAACGCAAAATCAAGGAACATAATGCCGGTTTATCGGCGCCTAAGGTGGCATGAGTGGAACAAAACACCGAGCAAAAGGCCAAGCCTTCCACCCATGCCCAGTATATAGGTGTGTTATTAATAATAATAGATATTGTGATATTCCAACAACAAGTTCCCTCCTGGAACGATCTTCATCTTCACCTGCAACTAACAACGCTATAAGAGGGGCTGAGCAAGCGGGTAACAGAGCCAAACAATGGTTTTGATAGGAAGGTTTCAAAGGTTAGAGGTTTCATGGCAACAAGGAGAGGCTGACAATAATGATGGGTAGCGCGACATGTAACGATAGCATCGAGACAACTAAGCAAAGGCAATGATAGTAAAGTTATCCAAGGGTATGGTCATCTTGCCTGTGATCCCGCAAGGAAGAAGAACGGATCCATGAAGAAGACAAATAAGAAGCCTTGAAGAAGAACCATGGGTAGACGAACGAATCCTCACGAACGCAACAGAACAAGCACTAACGAGAAGAAGCAAGCAACACAGTAAACAAACCACTCAAGAACATGATAATATGCACTACCAAGTAGGATGCACGACAAGTCTACATATGATGCACAAAAAGTCTACACAGGAAGCAAAACATGGGAAGGTAGGAAACACAGCAAACAACACAAGTCTATATATGATGCATTACATGGCAAGGTATGATGCATGACAAATATATACAGGAAGCAATACATGGCAAGGTATGATGCATGACAAGTCTATACAGGAAGCACATCAAGTCTATGAAGCATAACATGGCAAGGTATGATGCATGGCAAGTCTATACAGGAAGCACAACATGTCTATACAGGAAGCACAACAAGTCTATACAGGAAGCATAACATGGCAAGGTAGGAAGCACAACATGGCAACGGTGCAAGATGCACCCAAACATCAACCAAACTCACTCCAAACATGAAAACAAAATGATATTTTGATTCTACATGCAAAATCACTCAAGTTTCATATAAGGAACACCCCAAACGGAGCAACGGGCTAAAAGATACACATGAAACAGGATATATCAACAAGCTGAAATTAACAACCACATAGCAACTTGGAAGCAAGAAATATATATGCTACAACACTCAAACATGGTGACAATAAGCATGAACATGAAGTAGACATATCCTACAGCAAACAACTCCATTGGAGCATATCCATAGGAGGCATGGATCAATAGCAACAAGCTACAACATTTTGATCATGACACTAAAAACCTGACAGCAATATTTTATAGCAACTTGGGAGCAAGAATTAAATAAGCTATAGCAAGTCAAATGAGCAAGTGAAGGCATGAATGGATAGACAACAACATATACAACAATGAATGATCAATGGCCACCCCAAAACTTACATGGATTAACCTAGGGCATCAAGCAAACATAGCATCAGGATATTACAGATTCCAGACTTAGTGAAATTTCACTAAGTGTTAAAACAGCAATAACAACATGGCAAGTTTGAAAGCATGTTTAAGTCAACACAAGGCATATCATGGAAAGTTAAATACACCACATCAAAGAACACATCATGGAGATTCTAAAACATCTAGGCATATGACAAGGGGACAAACACAACAATAGCAACGAGCTCCTCAACTAGGCATCTCATAAAAAGTTTTAGAACATAACAGCCAAATGCACTTTTGCAACGTAGATAAACATGGCAATAAGAACTCAAACAAGCATGCTATAGCAACCAACATGTAGAGCATCTCATGATGAACATTTTGACATATCATTTGCATCATTTGGATAAACATGCACCAAGTTATCATATCTCAAACATGGCAACAAAATAACAAGTAGCAGCAGTTTATAACAAGTAGCACTCTTGCAATAGATATTCAAGCATCTAGATGAACTCAAATGAGCATGGCACAATGGAACAAAGTGTAGAGCATATCACCACGATCATTTTGACATATCATACACTCAATTTGGACATACACACAAAAAGTTACATGCATGCAAAGTTTGCATCAGAAGATAAAAAACAAGAAAAGACTTAGTGGGAAAAGACCTCTCGGGGCGGACATGTCCATGTCAGATCGGACATGTCCGTCGGTGCGGCTGGACGCGGCGGACACATCCGGGCTCCTCCCGGACATGTCTGGGCGGTGTGGATGACGTGTGGGGCCCGTGGCAACTACACTGGATCTGGCCGGCGGTTGAGGATGCGGTGGTCGGTGCTCCGGCGAGCTGGGGCACTGGATCGAGCGGATCCTCGGTGAGGGAGGCTGGATCCGGCGCCGGGGCTCCATCCCGACGACGGCGGCGGCGGTTGAAACTCCGGCGAGCTCCTACGCCGGAGCAGGGAAGGAGGAAGCCGACGAGCTCCCTGAGGCGAAGGAAAAGTTCCTCCGGTGGCGGAAAACGAGCAGGTAGCAAGGGGCGGAGGCCCTGGTGCCCGCGGGGTCGTAGTCAACGGCGGCGCGGAGCGGTCCGGGCGGCGGCAGTTCGGCGGAATCCTGCGGAGTTGCGAGCTCCCTGACCAGATCAAGCGCAGGGACGAGGCCGGAGGCCTCGGGCGAGCGGCGGCGAAGCTTGGGCCCGGGGCGGCTCGGGCGGGCCGCGGATGGGCCTACAGGGCCCGCGTGGTGGGAAGGAGACCGCGAGGTGAGCTGGCGCGCGAGGATTGGCCTGCGGGGCGCGGGGTGATGACATGGCGGCGCCCGGTTGGCCAGAACGGCGGTGCAGACGGCGGCTGGCCCGTGGGGCGGCGCCAAGTGGCGGCGGTGGAGCGGTGGGAGATGCCTGGCTGCGCGGAAAACAAGGAGGAGGATGGGAGAAGGCCAAAAATGGCAAGGGGGCTGACCATTTATAGTAGGGGGGCTAGGGTTTAGGTCTAGGGGGGTTAGGATTAGGGTTTTGGGGGTTTTAGAGCCCTCCGATCGCGATCCGACGGATCCGATCGCGAGGGGAGTTTAGGTTGGGCCTAGAGGAGGAATTGGGCTGTGTTAGGTGGGCTTAGAGGAGAGAAGAGAAGAGGCCCGCGGGGGTTTTCGGAGACCGAAAACGTCCGACGTTTAGGCCGGCTACTAGTGCCGCTCTATATATATCCGTTGGGCTATCAAACGAGCTCCGAATGCGATGAAATTTGGCAGGCGGCCTGTCTGCACTATAATAAGACCACATGCCAAGTTTCAACCCATTCCGAGAACATTTTTCGGCCACTCATAAAATAAATATTCGGAGGCACCGCGGGCGCGTGCAAGTGTGTCTTGGCTCAGAACGGACAACAGAGAGGACAAGGGAACTCGGACGGATGCAAGTTTTGAAAACATGCTGATGCAAGCACACATGATGACATGGCAAGATGCAACACGCAAGCAGATGGCATGGCACTGACAACGAATAATTGGCTGACACCTGGCGCACTGGTCTCGGGGTGTCACATGAGCAACTTGTTCTAATTGAGTTTGAACCATAGAGGAATGTTTTCCCACACCCCTACCATCATTAGAGATTCTAAATAACAAGTCACTCAAACGAGCAATCATATCAGAGTTGTATTTCAATTGTTTCATGACATTGTCATTGAAGTGATCTTGTTTTCTTATATAATTATCAAACTCATATAGATATTGACTAGGATGTTTATTGTAAGGGATATCACTTTCATCAAATTTCATTAAATAATTTACCTCTACCACCTTGGATGGTAGTATGTCAAGTCCATGTATCTCTTCAATAGGTGGTAAATTCTTGACATCCTCTGCTTTAATACCTTTTTCCTTAATACTTTTCTTTGCCTCTTGCATATCTTCGGGACTAAGATATAAAATACCCCTCTTCTTCGGAGTGGGTTTAGGTGGTAGTTCAGGAAGTGTCCAATCATTATAATTCTTCAATATATTATTCAATAATTCCTCAGCTTGTTGAACTATTATTTCCATGAAAACACAACCATCACAACTATCTAGGAAATCTTTAGAAGCATCGGTTAGTCCATTATAGAAGATATCAAGTATTTCATTTTTCTTAAGTGGATGATCAGGCAAAGCATTAAGCAATTGGAGAAGCCTCCCCCAAACTTGCGGGAGACTCTCTTCTTCAATTTGCACAAAGTTCAATATTTCCTGCAAGGCAGCTTGTTTCTTATGAGCAGGGAAATATTTTTCAGAGAAGTAATAAATCATATCCCGGGGACTACCTGTCGGTGTCAAAACTGGTAGATCTCGGGTAGGGGGCCCAAGCTGTGAGTGTGAGGATCGATGGTGACAAGGGACAAAGAGGACACGATGTTTACCCAGGTTCGGGCCCTCTTAAAGGAGGTAAAACCCTACTTCCTGCTTGATTGTTCTTGATGAATATAGGGGTTACAAGAGTTGATCTACCTCAAGATCGTAATGGCTAAACCCTACCCGTCTAGCCTATGATTTTTCTGTTAGCCTCCACGAACTAAACCCTCCAGTTTATATACACACCATAGGGGGCCTAGGGTTGTACAGAGTTGGCTTGCAGAGGAAGGAAACATTACACCCGGACATCAAACTTGCCTTTCTACATACATAGGAATCCTACCCGGACACGGGGGACGGTCTTCTTCTTTATCTTCACAGCCCATCAGTCCGGCCCATAACGAGTAGTCCGGATACCCGACGACCCCCAAATCCAGGACTCCCTCAGTAGCCCCCGAACTTGCCTTCAATGATGATGTAGTATCCATCTTTATGTCTTTGGCTTTGCAAGGCGGGTTCTTTGTTATACTTCAGAGCGATGACAGTCCGGTCTTGACCTTTTTACCCTACCTTGATGATTCCTTCCCGTCGTCGCCTCGGTTTCCACGCGTCGGGCGAATGGGAACAGTCCACACACTTTTTACAAATAAACCCCTGCCTACGCAAGGACGGCATCTATTTACGGGGATCAGATATCAGATGCCTTTCCACATCGGGTAAAGATCATCAGAGCAACCCACGAAAAGCCTGAAAGCATGGCAAACACCCCAGCTCTTCCTCGCGTCCCATGGCCCTCAAGCGGGTGATTGGGGAAGCTTTTCGGTATGTCACATGCACACTCTAGGTGAGTCATGAATAATGTCGCATGGTAGAACAACTTCTGCGCTATGCACCATAAAGAAAGGTGTGTATCGAGTTGTTCGGTTAGGTGTGGTTTGTACCCCCAGAGCACATAATCGAGTTCCTCAACCTAGTGTTTATCTGAATCTTATAGGGAGCACACTAGTTGGGGTTTAATGCTGCTCATTATCAGGCCATTGGACCGTTCGACCTGACCGTTTGTTTGAGGGTGGTAGACGGATGCATAGTCAAGTTTAATGTCGAACTTAGCACACCAGTTTTTCACCTCATCGGCCATAAAATTGGAGCCATTATCTGTGATGATGTTGTGCGGGACACCATAGCAGTGTACCATGCCGGATATAAAATCAATCACTGGTCCTGCTTCAGCCGTTTTTACTGGTTTGGCCTCTATCCACTTAGTGAATTTATCCACCATAACCAGCAAATGTTTATTTTTGTAGCTTCCCCTTTAAGGGGTCGGACCATATCCAACTCCCAGGTCACGAAAGGCCAAGTGATGGGGATTGTTCTTAGGGCAGTGGGAGGCATATGACTTTGATTGGCGAAAAGCTAACACCCCACACAACGTTGGATGAGGGCTTGTGCATCTGCTCGGGCCGTTGGCCGGAAAAAGCTTGTTCGAAAAGCCTTGCTTACGAGAGCCTGAGCTGCGGCGTGATGGCCGCCCAGACCAGCATGTATTTCAGCCAAAAGTTGCCGTCCCTCCTCTTCGGAGATGCACCTTTGGAGAACACGAGTAGTGCTTTTTCTTGTACAGCAGGCTTTAGAACGCCGAACTATGTGACGAGCCTCATTTTGATCATCGAGAAGCTCTTGCCTATTATGGTAGGCCAGGAAGGGTTTGTTCCAAGGAGCAATGACAGCCATGATCTCATGAGCCGAAGGTGTTATTTCGGTATCCGGATCCCCGATGATATATGTATTGTGTTCGCCTGCTGAGGGTGTGATCAGGTCTGAACTAGCGTCTTTGCTCTCGTCCTGCCATACTACGGATTGCTTGAAGAGCCTTTCCACAAAGGTGTTAAGCGGGACTGGGTCACGCTTGGCGCCCATGCGAGCGAGTATGTCCGCTGCCTGATTGCTGGCTCGAGCGACGTGATGAAATTCGAGCCCCTCAAAGCGAGCCGATATTTTCAATATGGCGTTTCGATAAGCCGCCATTTTTGGATCTTTTGCACCAAACTCTTCATTTAGTTGAGATATTGCGTGGTTTGAGTCTCTGCGCATCTCTAGGTGATGTATGCCCATGGACACAACCATGCAAAGACCATGTAGTAATGCCTCGTATTCAGCAGCGTTGTTCGAGTCCGTATACATGATTTGCAACACGTAACGGACTGTATCCCTGTAGGGGATGTCAGGATGACGCCAGCCCCTAGTCCGGCTAGCATTTTAGAGCTGTCGAAATACATGGTCCAGTTGGAGTATGAGCTGTACTCTTTAGGGAGCTCGGCTTCCGTCCACTCTGCAACGAAGTCGGCCAGCACCTGAGATTTAATAGCTCAGCGTGGCTTGTATGTTTTTCGAACGATAAGAGCTCGATGGCCCATTGGGCTATGCGGCCGGTGGCGTCCTCGTTGTTTATAATATTATTAAGTGGTACTTCGGATGCCACTGTGATTGAACACTCTTGAAAGTAGTGTCGGAGCTTCCGGGATGCCATAAAGACTGCGTAAGATAGTTTTTTGATAATGATGATATCGCGATATGCATGGTGTGAGGACCTCCGATACGTAATAGACTGGTTTTTGGACGGGGAGTTTATGTCCTTCTTCCTCTCGTTCGACAATGAGCACATCGCTCACAACCTGGTGAGTTGTTGAGATGTAAAGCAACATCGGCTCGCCGACCCTTGGAGCGGCTAGGATAGGGTTTCCTGCTAATAAGGCTTTTATTTCTTCCAATCTGGCTGTGGTCGCTTTCATCCATTCAAAGTTGTCGGTGCGTTTGAGCAGTTTGTAAAGTGGTAATTGTTTTTCTCATAGTCTGGAGATGAAGTGGCTTAAGGCCGCAACGCACCCTGCTAGTTTTTGAACCTGCATTAGGTTGGTTGGTGTAGCCAACTGTGTTAAGACTCGGATTTTAGCTGGGTTTGCTTCAATTCCTCTATGGGAAACAATGAACCCCAGTAGCTTTCCGTCAGGAACGCCGAAGACGCATTTTTCGGGATTGAGGCATATGTCGTATGTTCGGAGGTTATTGAATGTGAGGGAAAGATCATCCACCAATGATTCGACTTGTTTAGTCTTAATGACTACGTCGTCCACATATGCCTCTACTTTCTTGCCAACTTGTTTCTCCAAGCATGCTTGAATCATGCATTGATAAGTGGTGCCAGCGTTTTTAAGCCCAAAAGGCATAGTGTTGAAAGAGAAAGGCCCATACAGGGTGATGAATGTTGTTGCGGCCTGGTCAGATTCCTTCATTTTAATCTGATGGTATCATGAGTAAGTGTCAAGGAAACATAATGAGTCATGTCCCGTAGTTGCATCGATGATCTGGTCAATGCGGGGCAACGAAAAAGGATCCTTAGGGCAAGCCTTGTTGAGGTATTTGAAATCGATGCAAAGGCACCAGGATTTATCCTTCTTCGGCACCATGACCAAGTTGGTTAGCAAATCCGGGTGTTTAATTTCTCTGATGAACCCGTCTTTGAGTAATTTGGTTAGCTCCTCCCCCATGGCTTGTATTTTGGGTTCGGAAACTCGTCACAGTGATTGCTTGACCCCTTTTGAACCCTTTGATTATGTTGAGGTTGTGTTCGGCGAGTCTGCGTGGGATCCCAGGCATGTCTGAAGGGTGCCTGGTGAAGATATCCCAGTTTTCTTGCAGGAATGCGTGTAAGGCTGTGTCTACCGTTGGTTCCAGCTGTGCTCCGATGGATGCTGTTTTATTAGGATCCGTTGGATGCACTTGAAATTTAACAATTTTGTTTGCTGGCTTAAAAGAGGTGGATTTAGACCTCTTGTCGAGGACCACATCATCATTGTCCACCGTGGATCGCAGGGTGGTTAATACTTCGGCCGCAAAGGCTTCGGATAATGCCTCAAGAGCCAAGGATGCGGTTTTGTTTCCGGCATGGAGTGCTCTATCCGGATCACTCATGATTGTGATTATTCCATTGGGCCCTGGCATTTTAAGCTTCATGTACCCATAATAGGGTATGGCTTGGAAGCGTGAGAAAGCGTCCCGCCCTAGAAGGGCGTGGTATACGCTGTTGAAGGGAACAATGTGAAAGAGCAGCTCTTCTGACCTGTAATTTTCAGGCGTGCTGAATACTACATCGAGTTCAATGCTTCCCAAACATCTGGCCTCTCGGCTGGGGATAATGCCTCGAAAGGTTGTATTACTTTGCGCAATGCGGGTTCTATCAACCCGCAATTTGTCGAGCATGTCCTCGTATATGAGGTTAAGCCCACTGCCGCCATCCATGAGCACTTTGGTAAATCGAAAGCCGTCCACGATTTGGTTTAGTACTAAAGAGGTGGGTGCTCGGACTGATCGGACCCTTGGTTCATCGTCGACGATGAAGGTTATTGCCGCATCGTTCCATGGCCTTACTGCGATTACTTGGTGTACCTCGGCGAGTTCACAAAGTGCCCTCTTACACCGATTATTTGAAGAGAAGGTCTCAAAGACCATAAGGACATTAAAATAGTCATCTTCTGGACGGTGTTCTCTGTAGTGTCGGTGGCGAGGATGACTTTGCCGCTTTTAGCTACCTACCGGAGTACCCAACACGCTCGAAGGCTGTTAGTTGGGACCATGCCAGATATCGCATGTATCGGGCATGGCTTTTCTAGGAGTTCGTCGAGAACGGAACTGTATCCCGCCAAGTGTTTATTTTTCTTGTCGGCAGACTTATGATCGGATGCCCCATTAGGGTGTGTTGTTTTCCTCTACCAGTACATTGCCCGAAGACAACCGGTTCCAAATGGGTGTTCTGGGCCTTCCATGTGCTTTCCATTGCACAGTACTTTCGTGCTAAGTGTGAAAACTCTGTGAAACTCTATATGCGACGGCGGTCGAGGGCGTTCAAAATCCCCTCATCAGTACAATTGCGATGAAAGACCAGAACCGCATCATTGTCGCCACAATCTTTAATCTTGTTTTTAACAAGTAGGAACCGGGCCCAAAAGTGATGGACCGTCTCCTGAGGTTGCTGCCATACATACATCAAGCCATATATGTCTGGAGGGCCAGAATTACTTGGAGAGTATTGATTGTGGTGGGTGGGTGTGGTAAAACTTGAATCCCGACCCAAGATAATATCCAGAGTTCGCAAAGTATTCGTGGTTGTCAGTTCGTGCCCGGGAGGATCTGAGCGCTCCCCGGACTCCATGTCCGACCCTGAGCTCGGAAGATGCGGAGTCCCGCCCAAGGGAAGGGTATCCGACTCAAAGGGTTCGGAGATTCGAACATAGCTGGTCTCCAGTTTAGGAGGAGAAGCGTTTTCGGCTCGTTCTTCGATGGCCGCTACCAGTTGAATGATCAGCAAGGAATTATCTTCCCCTTGGTCGGGTTCAAGCCCAATCCGATCATTGGTCATTGAAAGCCCCAGGGTGGCGATGCGATCTAGCAGCTCGTTTAAGGACGCGATATCCACTGGATCTGTCTTTTGTGAGTATTTGAGACCGATGTAGGGGTGATGCTTGGCGATCGCACGGAACGCAGTCGGCTTAATGGCCATGCGGGCGCATATGGTGAAACCGCCGAGCTGGAGGACCTCACCAAAAGTCGGGCTCTTTCCATAAGTGATATGACTACTGCAGGATGCTGCTATCGCGACACTACGATCAGAGACCCTTCGACGAAACTGTGTGCTATGCCATAATCACAAACAGGGGTGTAAAAAAACCATCAAAAAGGTGCAAAATGTTTGCGATGGAGGATGCATCAAACACGGTTCAGATTTTAGTTGCGTGTGCGATGCAGGGCATACAATTTAGTTCAATTAACTATTTGCGATGAGGAGGAACAAAAGAAACGGGCAACCAGATGAAGGCGTGTGCGATGTACAACATACGGTTCGCTCGGATGAATTGTTTATGATTCGGCAACACAAAAGAAATGGTCAGCCAGATCAAGGTGTGTGCGATATACGTCATGCGGTTCACTCGGCCTTGTTGTCATTGTGTGACCTCTGTGGCAGCCGTTCACTCCCCACTAGCCTCTTCTTGTACCGTGGCAACCGTCCACCGCCTCTTCGCCTTTCCCTCTTGATTTGGAACAGCTGTCGCACGCTCTCCCTCCCTCCATTTGCCTTCACCCTTCCTTCTGCCATTATTCGATCGTCTTCTCCATGGAGGGAACAGGCCGAAAACGGCCCCGTTATGCTTGCCCCGATCTGAAGGATGGCGTGGTGGAGGAATTCATTGATCGGTGCGACATCATCACCTCGACTAGCATGGCAGGTTCGTACAAGACCATTCTCGACTCAACAAATATGATCATTACAAAGAACCCAAGGGTTCAGGAGCGGTTTGATCTCCCCTATCTTCTTCGCCATGACCCTACTCGTCGTCGCAAGGACGACGAAAGCCTTGCCTTCTGCAAGTTGATGCCGCTTGATAATGATACGTGTGATGTTAAGATGCCATCCCTTAAGGGTAAGGCCTGGGCAGGCGCAAATGGAGATTGGTTTGTTTATATTGGGAACAACTGCGAGTGGGAACTTGTGAATGTGTGCACTCGTCACCGGGTTCCACTTCCAAAAATCTCAGACTGCCATGAGGTTCAGCGCACAGATACTTGAAGTACGTTCAGATATGATCATCACGACTGTCGTCTACGGAAAATAGTAATTTCTCGAGTTCCCAACCGCTCTTGGGATTACAAGAACTATGTTGTTGTAGCTATCTTCAACAAGTTTGTTGCCGTCTCTGCTTCCACGGATGGATGGATATTGCTCAAAAATCAATTTCTGTACACGAATGAGTACTGTGATGCAATTCAATACGAGCGTCTTGTGTTTGCTACCACCACCCGTGGCACTATTTTTGCGTGGGATCCTTATTGTTTTGGTATGTTTGTCTTCCACCGTAATTAGAATTGTTTCATCCACATGCATGCTGGTTAGTATCACCGTACTAATTAACCTTCTTCTGTTTCCAAGGTCTTGTGAACATTCCACCACCTATACTTGAAACTTTTATAACCAAGGGGGAGATGAGGATGGTGATGATCACGAGCATGAGGACGAGGAGGACCCATATACTCAGTGGCGCCTGGCAACTTATTCCGATGGATCACCTCTTCTTGTATGTATACAAGACACTGCTCATGTTACTAGCAAACCATGTGTTGTCTCTCATGGCCGCACTATCCGGACCTATTCCAACATCCGTTGCAGGGTATTCCAGATGGATACTAGTGTACTAGCACCAACACCTCCTTCTCCTTGGTTCAATATTGATAGTCTTGGAGAAAACTCGCTCTTCCTTGGACAAAACTATCCAATGATGGTGAAAGGTGATCCAGCTGCTGTTTACACAACATTACTACCATTTATGAGAAGCAATTGTATCTACACCTTGGACATTGCTATGGTTCCCTACCCTGGCTATCACAATATGCGTTCTGATATAGGCCGCTTCAACCTGGATGATCAGTCCTGTGTTGGTCTCGAGATTGACAATAGCTGGCCCTTCCCAGAGAATCAGTTATGGTTCAAAGCAAGCGTTTCCAACTCTGAGGATTGGTTGAGCTGAAGTTCATTTCATCACTTTGTTATTTGTTGTGTGAGAAAAACTTTAATTTACTAGAATGTTTTGTTGGAAATAATCTGTAATCTAACATGTATCCTCGTTGTTGTTGTGTGTTGATGACTTGTTCTATGTAATGAATGGTACATTTGCATTTGTGTCCCATCAACTCACGCCCGCTCGCACGTCACACCGGTCGCGTTGTGGCACGTATATTATTTTTCTATTTGGATGACAAAAAAAGTACAATGCCACATTGTATTGGTGTCCATATGAACAGTGCTAGTGATTTTAGTTGAAAAAATTAGATAGTGCTTGTGATTTTTAGCTGCATATTTTGACAAATCGATGTGTTACAAGGTTGACAAATGGCAATGTTACTAGATAAACAAATGTAATCTTTCCAGTTTGACAAATGGCAACATACCCAATATGACAGATGCAAATCTTACCCAATTGTTTCTACGTGGTTGCACACGGGTCATCCAAAACAATCGTTTGCGTTGAAGGGATGCACAAATCCTCCACTGCGAATTTTCCATAGCTCGCACTTTGCATACGGTTGTTCTATCTAAAACGTTTGCGATCAAGAGCTGCACAAATCCTACTCGGCACATTTTCCCTTGGCTTCCTGGGGAAGCTGTCGGTTTGCATACAGGTGTTCTAACTAAAACGTTTGCGATGAGTGTTTTATATTTAAAAACCATTGCCATTTTTTTTCAAAAGAAACATTTTTGAAAAGTCTGTACATTAAGAGAGAAAAATGCAATTTCATTCAAACCATATCTTTCATTCAGTCACACTGCGAATTTATATTCATATGATCGAGAATTTGAGATACAGTATTAAACCCCCAAAAAACTATTTCCCGCGGCGGTGCAGGCGGCGTGCCGCGCCGTTGTTGTCGTTGTCGTCCTCTGGGACGCCGTTGTTGAAGTGTTCAAGGCAGCACAAAATGTTCTTCACTTGCTAATCAAACATCATGTCATCGTGGGATCGACGGGCGGGGCGTGGGAGGACGACAACTGGCACCGCTGAGAGGTAGCGATCGACGGCAGCATCCCATGCCGCTGAGGGGGGGGTGCGCGCACGGGCACGGGCCCAGCGGGTGCAACCAAATGCACGGGGACCGGCACCATGATGGGTGGAGGGGCGCACATGGGCAGGGGCACTGGCGCGGCAGGTGCATCCAAACGCACGGGGGTCGGCGCCACGGTGGGTGGAGGGGTGCACACGGGCACGGGCACGGGCGCTAGCGCTGGCATGTACACGAGCTCACGTAGGTCTGCGGAGACCCTGCCGATGCCCACGGCTTCCAGCTCTGTGATAGTGCTCGGTGACCAACCCGTCAATGCTACGGGGATGGTCGCTGGCGCGGGCGCGGGGATGTGAGTTGGGACGGGAGCGGGGGCAGCAACCACCGCGGCCAGCTCGTTCTGGGCCATGACCATGAGGTTCCATTCCTCCTTATTTTCTATCTCCTCCGGCTCGGAGTCGACTTCACCAAACTTGAAGACTAGTGGCAGATGATCATTCTGCGCCATGGCGTTGGTGGAGGTCTGCGGGAGGGAGGGGAATGGGAGGCGAACAGTAAGGCCGCCCATATTAAACAGCAGCTCGGGCTCCATTAATGGAGAGGAAGGCGGGTGGCCATGGAAGTCAAAGGGCTCGCTTCCCAGTGAGCCTGCGCAGCGTACAACTTGCATGCTCCCCAATGAGCCTGCACATTGGTGGACAGCTTGCATGCCTCTCGGTCAGCCTACGCACCGGACCCAACTCGCACGCCTCCCGTTCAGTCAAGATCAAGCAGCTGTCCGCACGGCACCTCCTATATCTATTAAAATGAAGACACATGGCATCATGTGAATGGTTAACAGAACACACACGATTTGAATATACAAACATTTGAGATATTAAAGTGGCAGCTATTTTTCAAAATGTCTTTGTTGGCTGTTATTCGGGTGCGCCCTCTCTCAAAATGGACACAAAAAATACCACAACATGTCGGGTGCCATTCCATGATAGCATGCCAAGTCTCATGAATTTCACATGAGTTTTGGATTTACTAGAATTTAAAAAGAAAGTATCTCAACATTTTGCCGGCAATCGACGGTGTGCTGGTGTTTGAAATTCATTCCCATTTCTTGCATGGGACCTAAGCATGCACCCAAGGACACATATTTGATTTTTCAACCAATTTATATGCATTAGAGCATCTACATGTAGTTAAATTTTGAATTATACACATAAATACATTGAAAACTCAATTAATGCACAAAAATATCCAAGCGAACCCCAAAAAATACCAAAAATTGACACAATGCTCCTGTTGTTCTATGTTGACACTAGGAAAAAAATTGAAATTGAGAAGAGGCAACGGATATCATTTTCGTCCAGAAAGGTGAAACGTTCCCTACAGAAACCATCAGGCTTGTTGTGAGAGGCTCTGGTTTATGAGAAGCATGTCCCCAAACCTGCCGCAAATGGGACAAAAAATTTATATGGGAGGGTGTTTGACATTCAATCCCATTTCTTGCATGGGACCTAAGCATGCAACCAAGGACACAGATTTGTATTTTCTACCAATTTATATGCATTAGAGCATGTGCATGTAGTTAAAATTTTAATTATGCACATAAATGCATAGAAAACTCACTTAATGTATAAAAATTTCCAAGCGAACCCCAAAAAATCCCAAAAATTGACACAACGCTCCTGTTGTTCTATGTTGACACTAGGAAAAAAATTGAAATCGAGAAGAGGCAACGGATATCGTTTTCGTCCACAAAGGTGAAACATTCCCTATCTAAACCATCACACTTGTTGTGACAAGCTCTGGTTTATGAGAAGCTTATACCCAAACCTGCCCGAAATGGGACAACATTTTTACCACGGCATGTTGATGCTGCTCCATGACAGCATGCCAAGTTTCATGAATTTCGGACGAGCTTTGGATTTACTAGAATAAAAAAACAGGTATCTCAATGTTTGAGGACGAGTGACCGTGGCAGGGTGTTTGACAATCATTCCAATTTCTTGCATGGGACCTAAGCATGCAACCAAGGACACATATTTGAATTTTCAACCAATTTATATGCATTATAGCATGTCCATGTCATTCAAATTTGAATTATGCACATAAGTGCATAGAACACCCAGTTAATGTATAAAAATGTCCAAGCAACCCCCGAAAAATCCCAAAAGTTGACACGACGCTCCTGTTGTTCAATGTTGACAGTAGGAAAATATTGAAATGGAGAGAGGCAACAGATATCATTTTCGTCCACAAAGGTGAAACGTTCCCTACCGAAACCATCACACTTGTTGTGAGAAGCTCTAGTTTATGAGAAGCTTATACCCAAACCTGCCCCAAATGGGACAAAATTTTTACCACGGCATGTTGATGCCGCTCCATGACAGCATGCCAAGTTTCATGAATTTAAGACGAGCTTTGGATTTACTATAATTAAAAAACCAGGTATCTCAATGTTTGCGGCCGAGTGACCGTGGCAGGGTGTTTGACATTTATTCCCATTTCTTGCATGAGACCTAAGCATGCAACCAAGGACACAAATTTGAATTTTCAACCAATTTATATGCATTAGAGCATGTGCATGTAGTTCAAATTTGAATTATGCACATAAATGCATAGAAAACTCATTTAATGTATAAAAATGTCCAAGCGAACCGTGAAAAATCCCAAAAATCAACACAACGCTCCTGTTGTTCTATGTTGACACTAGGAAAAAATTGAAATCGAGAAGAGGCAACGGATATCGTTTCCTCCAGAAAGGTGAAACGTTCCCTACCAAAACCATCACACTTGTTGTGAGAAGCTCTGGTTTATGAGAAGCTTATACCCAAACCAGCCCCAAATGGGACAAATTTTTTACCACGACATATTGATGTCGCTCCATGATAGCATGCCAAGTTTCATGAGTTACGAACGAATTTTGGATTTACTAGAATTACAAATGCAAGTACGTCGACGTTTGCTGGAGAGCCACGGTGTCGTGGTGTTCGAATTTCATCCCCATTTCTTGCATGGGACATAATCATAAACCCATGTACACATTTTTGATTTTACGACCCATGTTGGTGCACCGGAGCATGTGCATGTAGTTTAATTTTGAATTGTGCATCTGAAATGGCTAGAAAACCAATTTAATGTATAAAATTATCAAACGAACCCTGAATAATTCCAATTCTTTTATGACACACATATAATTGCATGTTCACTTCAGATAAAAGGTCTAGCAATTCAAACAACGTCCATTGCCGCTGTGACCCCATTATGTAATTCAAATCAAGATGAAAAATCAAGTAGATCGCACACAATTTATTATCACCAACCACGTGAGATGCAGCACAAAATATCCTGGAGCACAATCGGTGTATAGTACGCCTATGACTTACGCGGGAAGGTGCGTCGGCTACAGTCCACAGCCGGCGTTTCAAGCACACTAGCCCGCTCCCCAAATATCATTTCATTGTTCAATCGTCACCGGTGAAAGATGGGCCCGTGGACCCGTGTCGTGAGGGCAACTTTGGTGGTCCACTCTGGCGAGAGCGCGGCCATAGCCGCCATGCGTGTGCTAACAAGCTTCGTGAGCGCGGCCGCAATCTGCGGCCGGGCAGCCAAAGGAGCCCAAACGGCCGCTGTTGCTTCTCAGGCGGCGGTAGCAACATCTGCCTCGGTGATAGAAACTGGCGAGAACGGCATAGCAGCTATCCGTTCCGCAGCGGCTGCCTTAGCCTTGATGGAGGCCACCCACGACCATGTCGAGGCCGTCCACGCCCAGCTCGTGGCGGTCACCGCATAAATAGAATGAAGCTTCTCCGACAACGGCCGGCAACCCACGACCGACGAGTTAGCAATTGCCGAAAGCATTCGAGTAGCCGACCGTTCCTGTGCGGCATACCTTGCCATGATGGACCCCGCCAAAGCCTAGATCGTGGTCGCCCACGTCCATCTCGTGGCGGCCTATTCCAAAGATATGGTGGACGCGGATGGCGAGATGCTTGCCGAGTATGGTGTGATTGATGCCATGGAGCCCCTTCCCCAAGAGACCGTCGGGCACGAGGTGGACATGGAGGCGGTGACGGAGATCGACGAGCACCAGCCGTAGTAGTACTCTTTGTTTTGTTTAATTAAGAGCGTTGATCCTTAATTTGTTAGAGTAATGTTTAGGTCAGCCAGCTCTGTTTAATTGTTGAACTTGCTCTATTAAGAAGTGTGGGTGTGCTGTAGCCTCCTTTGTGTACGGAAATTATGCAATGACGTGGATGACCACTGTAACCACGGAAATTCGAACCAATTTTTTTGACATTCAAACTCATCACACACGGGTTAAGCTATCTGAATCATTTGTGATGTTCACATATCGTACACAGTTCTGAATAAGGGACCGTGTCTGATGACACTTTGCGCACCGATTTTTTCGCTGAAGCGATTCTAAATTTTAGGCTTCCGCGGAAATATCTACCTCCCAGGGAGAGCCCCCTTACCAAAGGCCACATTTCCCCTGTTTTCGCCTTCCTTTCCAAGTTGAAACCTTCACTCCTTGCTTGCAGCGTTGCCTCCTCGCCGATGACCCTCCTTCAGGCAGGTAATCCACACCCGACCCCCATACTCCTCCTCCTTCCACATCCCACATGCCCCGACCGTCGACGCGAGCGCGACACCTTCCGCCCAAATCACCGACCCCTCCACCAAATAAGCGTCGCCCTAAGCCATGGTGCATGCATTATAGCCAGGATCTCAAAGACCATTTGGCAGCGGAGAAGCAAATCGCGGCTGCACGCGTGGATGAGGTCGTGATGGCTGCCATTCGTGCCGACCCCCAGATCTTGGAGGAGTACCTCGCCGTCGAGGCCACCATTGACGCCACGCGCGCCGATGCCGCGATGCGGTTGGCTACTTTAAACGACAGTTCGTGGTGTTTTCTCGAGGCCACCGTTGGTGCCTTCGACGAAGACTACGTGGCGTTTTCTCAGCGTGCACGTGCATACCTCATCTCGAGAGCCAGCAGGTTGGTGCCCGAAGCGGCTCAGGTAACTCACCACTACGACGAGGACACCCATGAAGCAGAGGCCTCACCCTCTTCCATGTCCAAGGAGCCAATCGTCATTGATATCTCCGACAATGAGGAGTAGCTTGTCTTATTAGCTCACTATAAGGACCCATGTTCAGTTTGCTAGCTACTGCCTTTCCTTAACAAATTCTAGTGAAGTGTGCTATCTACTTTTACCATGCAATCTTCTGCTCTAGAGTATATGTTCTATGTGTCGTGCAATGTGGTGTTGATTTAACTGTTTGGTTCAATTCTGCAAATGTGATGTTCAATTCTTCAGGGTGCAATTTTCCAAGTTGTCAAGCATGCTTGGTTTGGTTAACTATCCGATCTTATATTAGTAGTATGTTATATTTGTGCAATGTGGTGCTCAGTTAACATTTGGTTCATTTGTTATGGTGTTTAGTTAACTGTTTGGTTCACAGTTCTGCAATGCGATGTTCAATTGTTGTGGCTGCATTCTGTTATTGTATACCATGTGAGAAATAAATCGAATTTGCTTGTACTAAATATATGAGAAACAATACAATTGCTATATTTCCAAGTTGTTAAGCATGCTTGGTTTGGTTAACTGTCTGATCTTCTATTAGGAGTATGTTATATTGTGCAATGTGGCACTCATTTAACATTTGGTTCATTTGTTGTGGTGTTTACTTAACTGCATGGTTCAATTCTGCAATGCGATGTTCAATTGTTCTGGCTGCATTCTGTTATTGTATACCATGTGAGAAATAAATCGAATTTGGTTGTACTAAATATATGAGAAACAAATAAAATTGCTATATTTCCAAGTTGTTAAGCATGCTTGGTTTGTTTAACTGTCTGATCTTCTATTAGGAGTATGTTATATTGTGCAATGTGGTGATCAGTTAACGTTTGGTTCATTTGCTGTGGTGTTTAGTTAACTGCATGTGCACGGTCCGTTGTCTAATAGCACTTTATTGTGCAATTGTAGGAACGATTCTAATATTTAGGTTTTTAACAATTTGGTCTTGCACATGTAGGTCTGATACGTCTCCAACGTATCTATAATTTTTTATTGTTCCATGCTATTATTTATGAAGTCTTGGATGTTTAATGGGCTTTAGCATTCACTTTTATATCATTTTTGGGACTAACCTACTAACCCAAAGGCCCAGTCCAGATTGCTGTCTTTTGCCTATTTCACGGTTTTGCAGAAAAGGAATATCAAACGGAGTCCAAACAGAATGAAACCTTCGTGTGAGATATTTTTGGAGGAAATCACACTCGGGAAACTTCAGGACCAAGTCAAGGGACGAAGGGCCAGCCCTCGAGGGTGGGGGGCGCGCCCCCTTCCCAGGGCGCGCCTCCTGCCTCGAGGCTGGCCCACACGGCCCCCGGTGCCCTCCTTCTTCCTATATATACCTACGTACCACAGAAACTCCATACGTACAGAGAAAACCCTAATTCCACTGCCGTAGCTTCTGTTCCCGTAGAGATCCCATCTTGGAGCCTGTTCCGGGAGGGGGTCCATCACAGAGGCCTTCATCATCATCATCATCGCCCTCACCATGAGTTGTGAGTAGTTTACCACACAGCTTTGGGTCCGTAGCTAGTATCTAGATGGCTTCTTCTCTCTCTCTCTGGATCTCAATACAAAGTTCTCCTCGGTCTTCGAGTAGATCTATTCGATGTAATCTCTTTTTGCGGTGTGTTTGTCGAGATCCAATGAATTTTGAGTTTATGATCAAGGTTATCTATGAAATATATTTGGTTCTTCTCTGAACTTTTTATGTGTGCTCATAATATCTTTGCAAGTCTCTTCGAATTATTGGTTTGGTTTGGCCTACTAGATCTATAGTTCTTGCAATGGGAGAAGTGCTTGGCTTTGGGTTCAATCTTGCGGTGTCCTTTCCTAGTGACAGTAGGGGCAGCAAGGCACGTATTGTATTATTGCCATCGAGGATAAAAAGATGGGGTTTGCATCATATTGCTTGAGTTTATCCCTTTACATCATGTCATCTTTCTTAAAGCGTTACTCTGTTCGTATGAACTCAATACACTAGATGCATGCTGGATAGCGGTCGATGTGTGGAGTAATAGTAGTAGATGCAGAATCGTTTCAGTCTACTTGTCTCGGACGTGATGCCTATATACAATGATCAGGCCTAGATAGTATCATAATTATTCGCTTTTCTATCAATTGCTCGACAGTAAAATTTTACCCGTCGTAGAATATCGCTATCATGAGAGAAGCCACTAGAGAAAACTATGGCCCCCGGGTCTATTCTCAACATATCAATCTACATCTACTTTACTTTTCTTGCTTTTATTTGCTGTTTTATTAAACCAAAAATACCAAAAATATAACTATCATCTCTATGAGATCTCACTCTCGTGAGTGACCGTAAAGGGATTGACAACCCCTTATCGCGTTGGCTGCGAAGTTCTTATTTGTTTATGCAGGTGCAAGGGACTGGCGCGTGGTCTCCTACTGGATTGATACCTTGGTTCTCAAAAACTGAGGGAAATACTTACGGTACTGTGTTGCATCTCCCTTTCCTCTTCGAGGGAATACAACGCAAGCTCAAGAGGTACCAAGAAGAATTTGTTGCGCCGTTGCCGGGGAGGCTTACGCAAAAGTCATATACCAAGTACCTATCACAAACCCTTATCCTTCGCATTACATTTATTTGCCTCTCGTTTTCCTCTCCCCCACTTCACCTTTGCCATTTTATTTGCCCTTCTTCCGCCATGTGTTTTTCGTTTGCTTGCTTCTTGTTTGCTTGTGTGTGTTGGATTGCTTGCTTGTCACTATGGCTCAGAACAATACCAAATTATGTGACTTCTCCAATACCAACAACAATGATTTTATTAGCACTCCGATTGCTCCTATTACCGATGCTGAATCTTGTGAGATCAATGCTGCTTTGTTGAATCTTGTCATGAAAGATCAATTCGCCGGCCTTCCTAGCGAAGATGCCGCTACCCATCTAAACAACTTTGTTGATTTGTGCGATATGCCAAAGAAAAGGGATACGGATAACGATATTGTTCAATTGAAGTTATTTCCGTTTTCACTTAGAGATCATGCTGAAACTTGGTTTTCCTCTATAGTATTGATTCGTGGAATAAGTGCAAAGATGCTTTTATCTCTAAGTATTTCCCTCCTGCTAAGATCATCTCTCTTAGAAACAATATTATGAATTTTAAGCAACTAAAGCATGAGCATGTTGCGCAAGCTTGGGAGAGAATGAAATTAATGATACGTAATTGCCCTACACATGGTTTGAATCTATGGATGATTATTCAGAACTTTTATGCTGGCTTGAATTTTGCTTCTAGAAATCTTTTAGATTCGGCCGCCGGAGGCACTTTCATGGAAACTACCTTAGGAGAAGCTACCAAACTCCTAGATAATATTATGGTTAATTATTCTCAATGGCACACCGAAAGATCTACTAGTAAAAAAGTGCATGCTATCGAAGAAATTGATGTTTTGAGTGGAAAGATGGATGAACTTACGAAATTGTTTGCTGCTAAGAGTGCTTCCTCTGATCCTAATGATATGCCTTTGTCCACTTTGATTGAGAATAACAATGAATCTTTGGATGTGAATTTTGTTGGTAGAAATAATTTTGGTAACAATGCTTATAGAGGTAATTTTAATCCTAGGCCTTTTCCTAGCAATTCCTCTAATAATTTTGGTAATTCCTACAACAACTCTTATGGAAAGATGCCCTCTGAATTTGAAACTAGTGTTAAGGAGTTTATGGTCTCGCAAAAGAATTTCAATGCTATGTTGAAGAGAAATTGCTTAAAGTTGATGAATTGGCTAGAAGTGTGGATAGAATTAATCTTGATGTTGATTCTTTGAAACTTAGATCTATCCCACCTAAGCATGATATCATTGAGTCTCTCAAAGCCATGAGAATTTCCATTGATGAATGCAAAGAAAGAACCACTGGAATGCGTGCTAAAAGAGAAGATTATATTAAATCATGTTCTTCTAGTTATCGTGAAAATAAAGATGAAGATCTGAAAGTTATTGACGTGTCTCCTATTAGATCCTGGTTTTCTAGTATTAATCTTGATGAGAATAGGATCAGAGATGATTCTGCTTTCGAGTGTCCCAATGTTTCAGAGTTTTTAGATCTTGATGCTAAAATTGCTAAAAGTGGGAGTGAAGATATTAAAACTTCGCATAGTGATGAACCCACTACTTTGGATTTCAAGGGATTCAATTATGATAATTGCTTATTGATTGATTGTATTTCCTTGTTGCAATCCGTGCTAAATTCTCCGCATGCTTATAGTCAAAATAAAGCTTTCATTAAACATATAGTTGATGCTTTGATGCAATCTTATGAAGAAAAACTTTAGTTGGAAGTTCCTATACCTAGAAAGCTCTATGATGAATGGGAACCTACTATGAAAATAAAAATAAAAGATCATGAATGCTATGCCTTGTGTGATTTGGGTGCAAGTGTCTCCACTATCCCAAAAACTTTGTGTGATTTTCTAGGGTTCCATGAGCTTGATGATTGTTCTTTAAATTTGCATCTTGCGGATTCCACTATTAAGAAACCCATGGGAAGAATTAATGATGTTCTTATTGTTGCCAACAGGAATTATGTGCCCGTAGATTTCATTGTTCTTGATATAGATTTCAATCCTTCATGTCCTATTATTCTTGGTAGACCTTTCCTTAGAACGATTGGTGCAATTATTGATATGAAGGAAGGAAATATTAGATTCCAATTTCCGTTAAGTAAAGCCATGGAACACTTTCCTAGAAAGAAAATCAAATTACCATATGAATCTATCATGAGAGCCACTTAAGGATTGCCCTGCAAGGATGGCAATACCTAGATCTATCTTGTACCGTGCCTAGCTAGGGGCGTAAAACGATAGCGCTTGTTGGGAGACAACCCAATTTTATGTTTTTTATTTTTGTTGCTGTTAGGGAATAAATATTGCATCTAGCCTCTGTTTATATGTGGTTTCATGTTTTGTTTAGTGTTTGTGCCAAGTAGAACCTTTGGTAAGACTTGTATTAAGTTTATTTGATCCTGCTGTGAAAAACAGAATCGTTAGCACTCGCTAAAGTAGTCTTCAGATTTTACCGGAGCGTTATTTTTAGTTTATTCTTTTTGATGATGATTGGTATAAAAATTTCTCAAATTTATCAATTTAGTTTGAATTTTTTGGAGTTCCAGAAGTAGGCGAACCCAGCTGATTACTACAGATTGTTCTATTTTTGAAGATTCTGTTTTTCGTGTGTTGTTTGCTTATTCCGATGCATCTATGAGTAATATTGGAGGATATGAATCATAGAGAACTTGTAGTATAGTAGGTTTAACACCAATATAAACAAAGAATGAATTCCTTGCTATACCTTTGAGCAGTGGTTTGCTTTCTCTTACTAACGGAGCTCACGAGAATTTTTGTCTAAGTTTTGTGTTGTGAAGTTTTCAAGTTTTGAGTATTGCTTTGATGGACTATGGAACAAGGATTAGCAAAGGCCTAAGCTTGGGGATGCCCATGGCACCCCAAGTAAAATCTAGATAATCAAAAGCCTAAGCTTGGGGATGCCCCGGGAAGGCATCCCCTCTTTCGTCTTCATCTATCGGTAACTATACTTGGAGCTATATTTTTATTCGCAACATGCTATGTGTTTTGCTTGGAGAGCCTTGTATAATTTGAGTATTTGCTTGTTAGTTTTCCACAATCATCCTTTCTGGACACACCTATTTGAGAGAGTTAAATATGGCCTAGAAATTATTAGAACACTCTATGTGCTTCACTTATATCTTTTGAGTTGAATAGTTTTTGCTCTAGTGCTTCACTTATATCTTTTAGAGCACGGTGGTGGTAATATTTTGTAGAAATTGTTGAACTCTCATGCTTCACTTATATCTATTTGAGAGTCCATTAAAACATCATGGTAATGTGTTTAGGCTAAAGAAACTAGCCTTCACATGATAATCATCCAATGTCAATGTAGTAAAATTTTCACACCAAGTGCATTGAATAGAATGAGATGTTGGATGCTTGATAATTGTTTTGAGACACGAGGATAGTGATATTAGAGTCATGCTAGTGGAGTTATTATGAAATTGAGAAATACTTGTGTTAAGGTTAGTGATTCCCGTATCATGCACGTATGGTGAACCGCTATGTGACGAAGTTAGAGCATGAGGTATTTGTAGAGTGCCAACCTTTGTGTGGAGTCGGGGGCGCGTGATGGTTAACTCCTACCAACCTCCCCCCTAGGAGCATGCGTTGATTGCTTTGTTTTTGATGACTCATAGATTTTTGCAATAAGTATATGAGTTCTTATGACTAATGTTGAGTCCATGGATTATACACACTCTCACCCTTCCACCATTGCTAGCCTCTCTTGTACCGCGCAACTTTCGCCGGTACCATAAACCCACTATATATCCTTCCTTAAAACAGCCACCATATCCTTCCTCAAAACAGCTATCATACCTACCTATCATGGCATTTCCATAGCCATTCCGAGATATATTGCCATGCAACTTTCCACCATTCCATTCATTTGACACGCATCATATTGTCATAGTGCCATGCATGATCATGTAGTTGACATCATAGTTGTGGCAAAGCCACCATGCATAATTTTTCATATATGTCGCTCTTGATTCATTGCTTATGCCGGTACACCACCGGAGGCATTCATGTAGAGTCATACTTGTTGTAGTATCAAGTTGTAATTTCGAGTTGTAACAAAAAGTTTGATGATCATCATTATTAGAGCATTGTCCCGTGTGAGGAAAGGCCAATAAAAAAAAGAGAAGGCCCAAAAAAATATAGAGAGGGGCTAATAAAAAAAGAAGAGAAAAGCCCCTCCAAAAAAATGAGAGAAAAGAGAGAAGGGACAATTGCTACTATCTTTTTCCACACTTGTGCTTCAAAGTAGCACCATGATCTTCATTGTAGAGAGTCTCATGATTAGTCACTTTCATATACTAGTGGGAATTTTCATTATAGAACTTGGCTTGTATATTCCAACAATGGGCTTCCTCAAATGCCCTAGGTCTTCGTGAACAAGCAAGTTCGATGCACACCCACTAGTTTCTTTTGTTGAGCTTTCATTCATATTTAGCTCTAGTGCATCCGTTGCATGGCAATCCCTACTCACTCACATTGATATCTATTAATGGGCATCTCCATAGCCCGTTGATACACATAGTCGATGTGAGACTATCTTCCTCTTTTTGTCTTCTCCACAACCACCTCTATTCCACCCATAGTGCTATATCCATCGCTCACGCTCATGTATTGCGTGAAAGTTGAAAGGTTTGAAAAAAAATAGAGTATGAAAACAAATGCTTGGCTGAAATCGGGGTTGTGCATGATATGAATATTTTGTGTGATGAAGAGGGAGCATAGCCAGACCATATGATTTTGTAGGGATAACTTCCTTTAGCCATGGTATTTTGAGAAGACATGATTGCTTTGTTAATATTGCTTGAAGTATTGTTATTTCTTATGTCAATATAGACTTTTATCTTGAATCTTTTAGATCTGAACATTCATGCCACAATTAAGAGAATTGCATTGAAAAGCTATATTGGTTAGCATTCCACATAAAAAATTCTTTCTTTATCATTTACCTACTCAAGGACGAGCAGGAATTAAGCTTGGGGATGCTTGATACGTCTCCAACATATCTATAATTTTTGATTGTTCCATGCTATTATTTATGAAGTCTTGGATGTTTAATGGGCTTTAGCATTCACTTTTATATCATTTTTGGGACTAACCTACTAACCCAAAGGCCCAGTCCAGATTGCTGTTTTTTGCCTATTTCAGGGTTTTGCAGAAAAGGAATATGAAACGGAGTCCAAACGGAATGAAACCTTCGCGAGATATATTTTTGGAGGAAATCACGCTCGGGAAACTTCAGGACCAAGTCAGGGGACAGAGGGCCAGCCCTAGAGGGTGGGGGGCACGCCCCCCTTCCCAGGGCGCGCCCCCTGCCTCGAGGCTGGCCCACACGGCCTCCGGTGCCCTCCTTCTTCCTATATATACCTACGTACCCCAGAAACTCCTTACGCAGAGAGAAAACACTAATTCCACCACCGTAGCTTCTGTTCCCGTGGAGATCCCATTTTGAAGCCTGTTCCGGGAGGGGGATCCATCACAGAGGCCTTCATCATCATCATCATCGCCCTCACCATGAGTTGTGAGTAGTTTACCATAGACCTTTGGGTCCATAGCTAGTATCTAGATGGCTTCTTCTCTCTCTCTGGATTTCAATACAAAGTTCTCCTCGGTCTTCGAGGAGATCTATTCGATGTAATATCTTTTTGCGGTGTGTTTGTCGAGATCCGATGAATTGTGAGTTTATGATCAAGGTTATCTATGAAAGATATTTGGTTCTTCTCTGAACTTTTTATTTGTGCTCATAATATCTTTGCAAGTCTCTTCAAATTATTGGTTTGGTTTGGCCTACTAGATCTATAGTTCTTGCAATGGGAGAAGTGCTTGGCTTTGGGTTCAATCTTGCGGTGACCTTTCCCAGTGACAGTAGGGGCAGCAAGGCACGAACTGTATTGTCGCCATCGAGGATAAAAAGATGGGGTTTTCATTATATTGCTTGAGTTTATCCCTCTACATCATGTCATCTTTCTTAAAGCGTTACTCTGTTCGTATGAACTCAATACACTAGATGCATGCTGGATAGCGGTCGATGTGTGGAGTAATAGTAGTAGATGCAGAATCGTTTCGGTCTACTTGTCTCGGACGTGATGCCAATATACAATGATCATGCCCAGATAGTCTCATAATTATTCGCTTTTCTATCTATTGCTCGACAGTAATTTGTTTACCCGTTGTAGAATATCGCTATCATGAGAGAAGCCACTAGAGAAAACTATGGCCCCCGGGTCTATTCTCAACATATCAATCTACATCTACTTTACTTTTCTTGCTTTTATTTGCTGTTTTATTAAACCAAAAATACCAAAAATATAACTATCATCTCTATTAGATCTCACTCTCGTAAGTGACCGTAAAGGGATTGCCAACCCCTTATCGCGTTGGCTGCGATGTTCTTATTTGTTTGTGCAGGTGCGAGGGACTGGCGCGTGGTCTCCTACTGGATTGATACCTTGGTTCTCAAAAACTGAGGGAAATACTTATGGTACTGTGTTGCATCTCCCTTTCCTCTTCGAGGGAATACAACTCAAGCTCAAGAGGCAGCAAGGTCCTGCTATCAGAGGTTTTGACCCACTGTGAAGAAGACATCAGTTCACTACAAGATGGTACTAATTATCATACCTTGCCTTTTTTTATTTCTTTGCCCCATTTCCAATATAGAGAAGATATTTATGCACATCTTTGTATTCAGGCCTTTCCAAAGCAGTTCATTGATGATTACCTCTCAAACAACCTCTATGGTCAGGAGGCGAGGAAGGTTTTCATACAACACCCATGGTTCAATATTGATGTATTTCTGAAGAGGACGAAGGACGGACGGTCAATCACCCACAGGCACTGGCCTAAAGTTGCAAAGACCTTCAACACGAATGAAGGATCAATATTCGCCTTCCGCTTCAGCAGTTTTCCAGATGAGATGCATCTTTCTATATACCGTCTATGATGCTAATTTCCAAAGGTTCTACATGTTGCATGTGAAACTTGGTGCTGGTGCAGTTGTGTTATGGGGTAGCTGAGTGCTGAAGCTATATCATGTTGTACTATGATATATTTCAATTATTAAATCCTGCTTCCTTAATACGGAAATGAAATATATTATGTGCTTAATATGAATGTCAATTAGATTAATAAATGGATTATTAATAATAGGGCAATTAGCCTGCTAATTGGGTTTTCTATTGCAAACGGTTATTGAGAAAATACCGTGGGTGATGAGCACAGGCAATGCCCACAGTTCCTAGGAATAAACTGTGTTGGATCAATGAACAACCACACACAACCTTCTCTTGAAAACTATTTGCGTTAGGCCACCTTGCGCAAACGTTTACCACATAAAAACTGTGCGTTATGGAGAGCCTTTGCCACACAGTTTCTTCCGTGCACCGTGTGTGATACATTCAATCACGCAAACGATAAAATTGCAAATATCACGTGTAATGGCAATGCTATCACAAACGATTTAACGGGAAAAATTGTGTGTGATGTACCTGTGAACGGAAACGTTTTCCTTGGAGCGACTGTGTGGGATGTACATATGAATGTAAACGTTTAGCGGGGACTGACTGTGTGGGATGTACATATGAATGGAAACGTTTAGCGGGGACTGACTGTGTGGGATGAACTTGCGACCGAAAACAATTTTGCCTATATAATTGTTTTTTAGCTCTACTGTACGTATTTCGTATATGAGCGGTCGCCGGTCACACACGACCTCATTTTGCCGAGCGTGTGTGTGTGCCAGGAGGGCATATCCCCGACGGTTTCTAAGTCATGTGGGAAGGACCCCCCATCACCGTCACTCACTAGGCAACGGTTCCAAATGACGTAGCAGAAAGGGGTTAAAAACCGTTTGTATAGCACCGACGCGTACCAGTGTATCATCGTTAATGACAAGGTGAGCCACATATCGCTTTTCGCGACTACACATCGGAGCTCTCAATGAAAGCACCATTGTCGGTGTCAAAACCGGCAGATCTCGGGTAGGGGGGCCAAAGATGTGAGTCTGAGGATCGATAGTGACAAGGGACAAAGGGGACACGATGTTTACCCAGGTTCGGGCCCTCTTAAAGGAGGTAAAACCCTACTTCCTGCTTGATTGTTCTTGATGAATATAGGGGTTACAAGAGTTGATCTACCTCGAGATCGTAATGGCTGAACCCTAGTCGTCTAGCCTATGATTTTTCTGTTAACCTCCACGTACTAAACCCTCTGGTTTATATACACACCGGAGGGGGCCTAGGGTTGTACGTAGTTGACTTGCAGAGGAAGGAAACATTACACCCGGATATCAAACTTGCCTTTCTACATACATAGGAGTCCTACCCGGACACGGGGATGGTCTTCTGCTTTATCTTCACGGCCCATCAGTCCGGCCCATAACGAGTAGTTCAGACACCCGAGGACCCCCAAATCCAGGACTCCCTCACTACACACACAACCATGAGTAAGAGTATTGTACCAAGATTTAGCATCACCCGTTAATGAAAACGGAAACAATTTGAGGATATAGTAAAAGCGAGTTTTCTCATCATGAGCAAATAGGGTGGCTATATCATTTAATTTAGTAAGATGTGCCACTATGGTCTCAGTTTCATAGCCATGGAAAGGATCTGACTCTACCAAAGTGATTAACTCTGGGACGACAAAGAACTCATAATCCTCGTTAGCAACACAAATAGGTGAAGTAGCAAACATAGGATCACACTTCATTCTAGCATTCAAAGATTTTTCTTTGAGTTTGCATAATAATTTCTGAAGATCATCTCTATCATTGCAACCAAGGAAGTCTCTAGTTGTCTCCTCATCCATAACGTAACCTTTTGGTACTTTTGGCAATTCATATCTAGGATGGCTAGATCTAATAGGTGTTTCAAGATTTCCAGTTTCAAGTACTTCATCAGTTTCAGCATTCTCAATATCTTTAGCTCTAGAAAGTTGTTCATCAAGAAATTCACCCAGTGACACAGTCTTATCAAGCAAGGTACTAGCATCATCATAAGCATCATTTATAACATCATTCATAGCAGAAGTAGCATCATTAATAACTTGCGACAAATCTGGATTAGTAGCAGTTTGTGGTGTTGCATTCTTACTTATAACCGAAGGAGGATCAAGTGCAGAGCTAGACGGCAATTCATTACCTCCCCTCGTTGCTCAAGGAACGATTTTAGTTCTTTCGTACTTTAGATTCCTCATAGTGATAGATAGAAAATTATCCCAAGTGACTCAACAAATATAGTTGTGCTCCCCAGCAACGACACCAGAAAAAGGTCTTTATAACCCACAAGTATAGGGGATTGCAAAAGTTTTCGAGGGTAGATTATTCAACCCAAATTTATAGATTCTACACAAGGGGAGTCAAAGAATATTTGCAAGTGTTAGCAACTGAGTTGTCAATTCAGCCATTCCTAGAGATTAATTATCTGCAATAAAGTATTTAGTAGCAAAGTAATATGATAGTATTGATAGGAGTGGTAACAACAATAGTAACGGTAATCGTGAATGCAATGATTTTGTAGCAGTTGTAACAGTAACAGCAGCAGTAGTAACTTAGCAAGATCAATATGTAGGAAATTAGTAGGCATTGGATCGACAACTCGTTGGATGATATTCATCATATAATAGTCATAACCTAGGGCGATACAAAATTAGCTCCAGTTCATAAATGTAATGTAGGCATGTATTCCATAAATAGTCATACGTGCATATGGAAAGAACTTGTATGACATCTTTTGTCCTACCCTCACGTGGCAACGGGGTCCATAAGGAAACTAAGGGATATTAAGGCCTCCTTTTAATAGAGTACCAGAGCAAAGCATTAGCACATATTGAATACATGAACTCCTCAAACTAAGGTCATCATCGGAAAGTATCCCGAGTATTGTCACTCCGGGGTTTATGGATCATAACACATAGTAGGTGAATATGACTTGCAAGATCGGATCTAGATCATAGATATAATGGTGAAAATGGGGCCCAAAGTGTCAAGCATTAAGAATAGCAAAGTCATAACAACATCAATCTTCGAATATAATGGATACTAGGGTTCAAGCCCTAACAAAACTAACTCGATTACTTGATGAATCTCATCCAACTCCTCACCGACCAGTGAGCCTACGAAGAAATTACTCACTCCCGGTGGAGAGCATCATGAAATTGGCGATGCAGGAGGGTTGGTGATGACGAAGACCGAGGATTCCCCTCTCCGGAGCCCCAAACGGACTCTAGATCTGGCCTCCCAATGAAGAACAGGAGGTGGCGGCGGCTCCGTATCGCCAAATGACATAATTCTTCCTCCTCTATTTTTTGGGATTATGGGATTTTATAGCATCGGAGATAGGGTCTGCAGGGCCACCAGGTGGGCACAACCCACCTGGGCACGCTTGGAGGGGGGCGCCCTGGTGGGTTGTGCTCACCCAGGCCCCCCACCCTCCGGTGGTTCTTGGCTCTAGTATTTTTCTTTTATTCTGAAATAATTCTCCAAAAAGTTTCATTCCATTCCGAGAACTTTTATTTCTGCACAAAAACAACACCATGGTAGTTTTGCTGAAAATGACATTAGTCTGGGTTAATTTCAAATCATGTAAATTAGAGTCCAAAACAAGAGGAAAAACATTAGAAAAGTACATATGACGGAGACGTATCATGAGCGAGCGATGGGGAAGGGGGCGGGGGTCGAGCGAGCGGTGGGGAAGGGGGCGATGACTTGGTGGGGGAGGGGGCGAGAGCACGACAAGGTCGACGGGGGCGTCGATGGTAGATGATGCGGCGGCGGATGGTGATGAGGGTGGTGGCGGAAACCCGAGATAACCGGAGCGTGGGTTTAGCGCGAAACGAAATCTGCCCCAAATCGGCTCGGGGAATGGTAAAAAATAGCTATGGTGTTGGTGGCGTCACCAACGCCATAGATATTTAGCTATGGTGTTGGCTACGTTGCCGACGCCTTAGCTATGTTCCACCATTCCCTTAGCCGCTTTGGGGCAAATCTTCACCCGCCAAATTCCGTTTAGCGCTATTTTGCACGTAGCTCATTTACATCCAGAAAATACGTGATAATATTTATTTTATTAAGATTGAAATACATATTGTCGATACGCACTATAGTGCTACTTAATAATAAAAGATATATTTAAAATTAAGTGCAGTGTCGTTTCTGAATTCTCTCGACAGAATTTTCTACACCCAACAACGTGTTTCGGCTTCTTTTCGTACAGTTTGTTTTGAGCCGGACTTCAGTTTATTCTTGATAGACGCCAGATTGTTTATTGTCATGCTCATCTAGATCTTCCTTCTTGGACAAGTCTTTATCGCTCTGTCTTTCTGTCTTTTGTACAAAAGACTTCTCACTTCCTGAACCTCTACACGGACTTCGTGTTCATTCGGCTGATTTTCATATCCGGCCTCTTTCTTCATGACTCTTTCTGGATTATCATCATGTGTCGCCCCTTCTTCGACTCCGGCATCCTCCTCGTCCTCACCATGACTTTTCCATTATGTGTAACCAGGCATGAAATGTTTCAACAAGCGCGTATTCACACAACCAGTGTGTCGTGGAAATAACACGTCAGATGTCCGGTTTAGCGGACTTAGTGGTGAGGCCGCGCATCTATGTAGTAGCTTGAGAGGGGTTGAGCGGAATCGAGAGACGCGATGTAAGACACGGATTTAGACAGCTTCGGGCCCCGGGAAACATCATCCGGTAATAACCCTACATGCTGTTTGAGGCTAGGTCTCATTATGATCCTCGTGGTGTCGCCGGTAAACCGGCTCTTTGTGTCTAACCCTAGAAACTTGTCTAAACTTCTCCTCTCAAACTTGTCTCCTGTCCTTTCCTTCTTCTAGAAAATCCGGATCAACAGACCAGCTTCATAATCAACTTGTTCGTAGAAAAACTATTTCCAACAAAGAATTTATTTGACTCAGCCTTCAATGCTCTGACTTGACAAAAATATTGATCTTCAAATATTCAATTGATATCCAACCGGTTTGGAAATGTAGAACTTGCTGGTTTATGACTACCACCATTGTCGGGTTATAATTCTTGATAATTCCGGGTCATGACTATTTATAAATGCCGGGTTATGATTGTTGCCAACGCCGGGTCACACAATTAATCTTCCGGACTTACCCAAAACTGAGAATTTTGAAGATGTTCCTCCTTTATATGCATATTACCTGTAGCCCCCAAGTCTTAAGAGGAGAACATAGTGATATCTTTAAGACTTGTTTCAATATAAATGTTGCAACTTTGAAGAAATCCGGATTGTTCATCCCAATCACTAAATACTCCATATTATATAGCCCCCAAGTGTCGGGTTGACATGCTTGCATCAACCTGGAACTTGTAATTTGCATAATGCTCAAAAACTTCAATCGGTGTAGCCCCCAAGTGTCGGGTCATTATGAAATAATGAGCAGGGACTTTTGAAAATATGATCATGTAAACTTTGAATAGCAACATGTAGCCCCCAAGTGCCGGTTTATTACGCAATAATGAGCAGGGACTTTGTAGATATAATCATTGAAAATAACATTATATAATGTAACTTCCATCGTGGGGTTTGAACCCACGTCCACAAGGTTAATAGCTTTGTGCTTTACCAAGTGAATAGTGGACCCTTCAATATAATGGATTAATACTTGTGTACCTTGAATTGTTGACAGGAGCGATTGGTAGCCCCCAAGGGCCGGCTCATTATAATGTGATGAGTCGGGTCTTCAATAAAGTGAGCCAAAAAAAATGACTTTGCATTAGCCCCCAAGTGTCATGGTGCATGCTTGCAGCGACATGAGACTTGTGTATTTGATGTAATCTTAATTTGAATAATGTAGCCCCCAAGTGCCGGGTTGTAAGCCTGCAGCAACTCGGGACTATTCCTTTGCAGAATAAATCACTTCCATCGATGAAATAATATCCATTGCGCTTAAAGCAACTTTGAAAACCTTAGTCATAATATTGATAATCATAATAAAAACCCAGCCATGCCGGCTATTAAAGATTTGAATAATATAATCCGGTCTTGAAAACCGGTTCCAGTGATATTGGATCACAACCAGGCCGTGTTAATAAACACCGGTCATTATTTCATCTCATACTGGCGACTTGTAGTCAAAGCCAGGCCGGTTTAATAAACACCGGTCATTATGACTGATCATGTACTGCCAATATGTATTTAAAAACAAAATACTTCATACCTGCGATCAAGTATGCTTGATATTCTTAATCCGGCGAAATTTGCAGTTTTCTGAGGGAGCCTTTGATAGATCCAATAATAATTCCGGGCTTTATAGAAGCTACCGGTTTAGATCATGCTGGAGCTCGGTCCAGACTTTTGAAGATATGTGGTCAACTCTGGAGTTGTCCCACTCCGGATTAAAGAACCATAAAACACAAATACCAAAAATGCAAGTTTGCAAATAAAATCATGTAGTCGAGGCTTTTTATGAGCTGCCAAGCTCAAAGCAAGGTTCAGCCAATCAATGGATGCGGGTACCATCCAGAGGGCCTTATGGTTCGGATACGACCATAGGAACCGGATACACCCAACAGGGGTTGAGCTAAGATTCGGGTACAATCCTGCCCGCTGTTGGCTATATAAATCTTAGCCAATCAATGGATGCGGGTACCATCTAGAGGGCCTTATGGTTTGGGTACAACCATAGGAAACAGATACAACCACAGGGATTTGAGCTAGGATTCGGGTACAATCCTGCCCCCCGTTGGCCATATAAAACTTTTAGCCAATCAATGGATGCGGGTACCATCCAGAGGGCTTATGCCATGTCCTCTTTGGTTCAGATACGACCTATGTTTGAACAGAATGGCATTATTAGGTTTGGTTATGTTCTCTTTGGTTCGAATACGACCTATGTTTGAATAGGAATCCCTTCAGTAAGTTTGGGTAAGTTCTCTTTGGTTCGAATACAACCTATGTTTGAACAGGAATCCCTTCAGTGATCACATCGGCAGAGTACATATATGGGAGTTGCCTTGCACAACCAGATAGACTGATCAAAGCATCTTATTTTCTTAATGAAAAATGATATATAATAAGAGAAATAATACTGTAGATGGATATCACCTGAGTGAATTTGAACCGGTATGTTGAATAGACCGGATCACAGGGTGGACAGTAAAACGACCGCTGATTTGCTTGAATAACAGAATCAGCCGGTGCCGACGGGCTAGTTGTCCTCCTCGTTGTAAACCGGCGTGGTCGCGTAAAGATGGCCACGGCGTTGAAAACCGGCGCGGTCGCGAGAGACGGCCGCGGCATTGTAAACCGACGCGGTCGCGAGAAACGGCCAAGGCGCTGTAAACCGGCGTGGGAATCCGTGGAATAATGACGACCACTTGTGTCGAATGATGTTTGGCGTGCCTCCATCTCCACGGTATAATACCGCTTTGTAATGAATAATTTTTCTGCGTATAAAATACAGCAGGGCGTTGTATTTTTGCTTGAATGAATATTTATTAAAAATAAATAGGATAGATATCACCTGATTCGCCTGGAGAACAGATGAGCCGGCCGCGTATTGATGTAAACGCAGCAACGGGGGTAGCGACTCGCACATGTATCCGCTGGGCCGGTTTATGAGGACGGGTGGGGCACCAGCGTGTTAATGTAGATCGGACCGGAAAAACGGCGGCTTGCGCTCGTCCATTGGCAAGGGAGTCGGTCGTGGTGTTGGAGGCCAGCGCGCGTGGGCGCGGGCAGATGAGTCGGCCGCAGCAGTTGTAGCCGGCGCAGGCACGAGAATTGACCACGACATTTAAACCAGTGCGAGCCTCATCTTTAGGATGTCACTTTTGTAGTAGACCTGCGTAAAATATATTTGAAAGACAGAGTAATTATATCCAGAAGAATTAATATGTGTTAAAAATACTGAGAATAGATAGCACCTGGTAGTACTGAGCAGACGTCGCGAACAGAAGTACCCTCGCCTCTGCAGTATTCGCCGCCTCGTTAGCAAAAGCAGGCTCTTCTCTGCATTTTGTCCCTCAACTTTTGTGCAATGTGGAGGTGACTTGCGTTTGAACCTTGGCCAACAACAGCAGCCAGCACAAATTGCACGGGTGCGTACCAACCATACTTCTATCGGTCTCAGAGTAGCAACGCCGTAGATGAATTGCCCTTGCAGCAGGCTTTTGTCTCAGACTCGGTGTCAATCAGATAATGGAAATCCTATACGACTACGGCAGCAGAAAATTCGATCGGTTTTGAAGACTGGCGGCGGCGTATTCCAGTTTGTCTCGGACTCAGCGTCTTCCAACGACAGCGGCGGACAAAATCAATAAACTAACCGGCATTTGGATTGGACAAGTCGCCCAGCCTCACACGGGGTGGCGCACCCGAACCATCAAACCTCATCAATCTTTCTGCAGCTGTTTTGTCTTTCCATGCAGCCATTTTTTCCTTTCCACCTGGTAACCCCGCAAGTACTTTGATCGATTTGATGGATTTGACTTTGACACGGAGTGCCATCCTCTGACTGGTTTCAGCGACACACGGTAGCAGCAGCGAAGTTGTCCTCATGTAGTAGTTTACTATTCAAGCACAGGACCCCGGTGGCTCACCAGAATAGATTTGCTTGCCTCGCATGGCCATGATAACACATATTGATTTGTCTTCAAAACTCGACGGATCGTCGGGTCGCATTTCATCCGTACCACCATGTGCAATCATATTTTTCTCTTGAGCTCAAATCTGAAAAAATTGTGAAACCTCTTGATCCCTAGGAGAGATCCCTCCAAGAACTCATCACCACCGTGCGCAGGCCCCACGGTGGGCGCCAACTTCATGGAGGACCTCTGGATGGTGACAACCATCCAGTGATTGGCTAAAGTTTTTCCTATGGTTCTATGGAACCATAGAGGCCCTCTGGATGGTGACAACCATCCAGTGATTGGCTAAAGTTTTTCCTATGGTTCTATGGAACCATGGAGGCCCTCTGGATGGTGACAACCACCCAGTGATTGGCTAAAGTTTTTCCTATGGTTCTATGGAACCATGAAGGCCCTCTGGATGGTGACAACCACCCAGTGATTGGCTAAAGTTTTTCCTATGGTTCTATGGAACCATGGAGGCCCTCTGGATGGTGACAACCACCCAGTGATTGGCTAAAGTTTTTTCCTATGGTTCTATGGAACCATGGAGGCCCTCTGGATGGTGACAACCACCCAGTGATTGGCTAAAGTTTTTCCTATGGTTCTATGGAACCATGGAGGCCCTCTGGATGGTGACAACCACCCAGTGATTGGCTAAAGTTTTTCCTATGGTTTTACGGAACCATGGAGGCCCTCTGGATGGTGACAACCACCCAGTGATTGGCTAAAGTTCTTCCTATGGTTCTACGGGAACCATAGAGGCCCTCTGGATGGTACCCGCATCCAGTGATTGGCTAAAGTTTATGGCCAGCGGGGGGCAGGATTGTACCCGAATTCTAGTTTAACCCCTGTTGGTCATATCCGGTTCCTATGGATGGTACCCGCATCCATCGACCGGCCCTCTGGATGGTAAGACCATTCCATTGATTGGCTGAACCTTGCTTTGAACCTGGCAGCTCGTAAAAAGCCTTGACTACATGGTTTTATTTGCAAAACTTGCGTTTCTGGTGTTTATGTTTTATGGTTCCTTAATCCGGAATGGGACAACTCCAGAGTTGACCATATATCTTCAAAGGGCTGGGTCATGAACACCAGCATAAGTTAAAAGTCTGGGTCATGAACACCAGCATGAGTTAAAAGTCTGGGTCATGAACACCAGCATAAGTTAAAATTCTGGGTCATGAATACCAGCATGAGTTAAACCGGTGTTCATTATAATCCGGATCGGTCATCAGGAAAAAACCAAGTATATCTACAAATGTCTGGACAAAGTTCCAGCGTGATCTAAACCGGTGTCTTTTATCAAACCCGGAATTATTATTCGGTCTATCAAGAGTTCTTTCAGCAATTCTAAATTCTACCGGATTAAAAATATCAAGTATGCTTGATGGCAGGTATAAAGTTATTTTTGATACAAACAAAACACTTGTTTGATATATTTTATGAGAGCAATTTAATGGGTCCAGCGGTAAAACCGCTAGGACATATTTTTAGTATTATCTATGCAGGGACAGATGATATGCAGGATAAGCCACATCAGACCAAATTTAAATTGGCAACATTAAAACAAGAAGTTGGAGCATCCGGATCAAAGCAGACATTGTTTTCAGCTATCCTATTACAAGGCATAGCAAGCCTGAACGGATTAAAGATTGTTCAACAATATGAGATTGCAACTACAAAGATGTATTATGAACTACGCTCCCTCCTGCTGCGACGGCTGGGTATCAACTTGGTCCGGAGTCCCCTCCTCTTCTTGAAGCGGCTGGAAGTCAGGGACGCACCAGTCGATTTTCGTTAAGGCACAAAAGTACATCTCTTCATTGATGAGTTCACACGGATCGATATCTGGGGCGAAGGTATGAGGGTGTACTGGTGGGATTAGATTAACGGTATCATAAACCGGCCGCTCCACCCGCTTGTTCTGTAAATCATACCCCGGATGATACCTGGATAAATCTGATTCGGCTGCAAGTTTGCTGGCGAGTGGACGCATCTCTTTCGTGAAGGCATGGAGATCCTTTGCAGTAAAAGTTGATCCGTCTTCTTTAGTGTCGGGATACCCACTCAAGGCTTCTTCCGGATCAAAATCTGGGACCCAAGCTTTAGCTCTGGTAAGCGCCATGAGAGAACCGGCTCGAGCAGCATATTTTTTTACTTCCTCTAAGCGCACTGGCAAGACGGACAGCTTCTCTAATGTGCCTTGGATAGTGGTTGGGGCCGGTTTATTGAAAGATGTTGCACTTATGATCCTTTGAGCGTCGGAATATAGCTGCTCGACCAAAGTATAACACGCCTTGAGTTTTTTCCGTAAGTCATCCCCAAGATGGGTGACACAGCGCCCTGCATATGACTATCACAGTTAAACCGGCATGAATGGAAGGTTACAAGGATGAAAGCAGGAATACAGATTGAATGCTTACCGAAGACAGCAGAAGTCATCAATTCTATTTGCCGCTTTAAACCGGTTAACTCTTCAGTCACCGGATTAAGGGCTTCCTCAGCGTCCTTTGCCCTTTTCTCCAGATCTTTTTTCTGAACCTCGAAGGCGGTCCGCTCTTCTTCAAAGAATTTCTTCAGCTGTTCAGCAGTCTTTAAACTCAGCGCCAAGTCTTTCTTGGCCTTAGAAGCAGCAGACTCTGTTTCAGCAAGTCTGTTCCGGAGTTCACTGATTTCTTCAGCCCTCCGGTTTAAATCAGCCTGCAAGGAAAATCAAGTGGCAAGAAGCAAAAATCAGACAAGTCTCAAGCATATAACCAAGTTATCCACTTGACACTTGGGGGCTAATGGGTAATTGAAGCGTTAAACAGCAGCAATTCATAGACAAAGTCTGAAGCACACAAACAAGTTGTCTACTTGACACTTGGAGGCTAATGGATAGTTGAAGTATTAAAAGAAAAAGTCACGCAAGTCCCAGGCGCATAAACCGAGTTATGCCCCTGGCACTTGGGGGCTAATGTAAGATTATTTGGTTAATCAGGAAGTACCGGTTAACCTTCTAAACATAGCTAAACCGGAACTTGGGGGCTGCTATGATATAGACAGCAATACATTGAAAGTAAAAAGGAAATGCAAAGGATTACCTCATACTTGTCCTTCATCATGTTAATCAAGCCTGCTTCATAGTCTCGACCAGTGTGAAGCCGGTTCAAGTACCCAGAATAGAGCTCCTGGGCACTCATGTCAGCAAAGCTAGATAGCTCGGTACTCCATTTACCCTTTTCTTGATGCAGTTTTTCCGCTTTAGCCGTATGTTTGGCTAAGACAGTGGGCTCGGTAGGAGCAGTATAACCTGTGCCAGTTACTTGAACTTCCGGAGAAGCAGTCGTTGGTGGTGGGGTCGCAGTGTGAACCGGACTGGCAAGAGCCGGATTGGGCCGAGGAGAATTGGCCCGGGCAGGACTTGTCGGTTCATGAACATCCTCAGTATTGGGATTCTCAGGCATAGTAGTGCGATCCATAGGAGCAGGATCTTCAAGTGGAATTGTGGTCTCGCCTTCCGGAAGGATAGTTGTATCCGGATCGATCGCTGGATCATCAACGGCAGTTTCAGCAGTTGGTTTGTTAGCCTTTGGCTTTTTGCTAGGCTTTGGCTTGCTGAAAGAAATTGAAAACAAGTCAGAACTGTAAAGCAAAGTGCAATCATAAACCGGATAAAGTAAAAGACTTACCCTGGGATAGTTTTCAGGGGTGGAAGTTGTGTGGCAGTTGATTCGCCGGAAGAAGATAACGGAGTATCCTGATAATCAGGGTCAGACGGTTTAAGCGGTTTGCGTATAAGCCCGGCCTTGGGATGAAGAAGGGTTGGAGAGAGTATAACCTCAGAGCGACGCCTCCGAGCTGGAGTAAGAGAGATTCCAGATGTTTCAACTGCAAGACTGCTATGGTGGGTAGTCTGGCGAAGGGCTTCATGTTGCTGTTTCTTCAAAAGAAAATTGGGATCCAATTGAGCATAAGGGTGAGAAAACTGATATTTCCGGACTGTCCGACGACTCTTTTGTGGAAGTGGTTCTGAATCGGAAGAAAGGATAGTTACCTCAATTTCGGCCGGTTTATCTCCTTCAGCCAACTCCTGTGAAAAGTTACCGTTAAATACAGATATGGGTAAAAGTGAACAAGTAAAAACCGGATTAACTCATACCTCAGAGTCTGGATCGTCATCCTCAGCATGAGAACCGGAGCCACCAGCCGCTTTTCTCTTCTTGGTAGCGAAGGCTTTCCGGCGTGGCTGTTTTCCGGCCTTCTCCTGAGGTTTCCTCTTCCAAAAGGGATCATCAGCCTGTTCAAAAGGTGAAAGATAATTGAAAGAATAATTTAAAGGAACGGATTACAAACATATAAAAGAAAGTAAGACATACCGCAGGCAGCTTGTTTTTCTTGTAATATGGGGCCAATCCGGTTTGGCCGCATTCTTCTAAGGTGATGTTAAGCATTTTCTTAGTAGACTCAGTGACTTCTAATTCAGAAAGTTTGTCCTTAGAAAAACGTTGAGGATCATCCGATTTACCAGAATACTTATACATCAGGCTTGGGCGCCGGCTCAAAGGAAGGATACTCCAAGAGAGCCAGCAGCGCATAAAATCCACTCTGGTTAAGCCATTGGCCATAAAGGCCTTTAGCCTGGCAAGTTGCGAGGCAAACCGGGGCCGCTCTGAGGAGCTGAGGCGCTGCGGCAAAGGGTGATCCTCCGGAAGACGGTGCTCGTGATAACCCGGCAATGGGTTTTCCCCCTCAGGTGAAGTGTCAATACAGTAAAACCAAGATTTATTCCAGTCCTTGGGGTGTGTGTGGAGAGCGGCATGAGGAAAGACCGCATCTTTTCTTTTCTGAATGCTGACCCCGCCCAGTTCTTGATGAGGTCCGCTGGTAAATTCAGTTCGCCAGTTCAGGTGGAAGAAGTCCCGGAACAGGTCAACTGACGGTTCTTCTTGCAAGTACACTTCTGAGAAAACTTGAAAATCGCATATATTGGAAACAGAATTGGGACCTATGTCCTGAGGATGGAGTTGGAAAGCAGCAAGTACGTCCCGGAAATTTTTTGAACCGGGAGGAGTGAAGCCCCGAGCAATATGGTCAAAGAAGACAATAATCTCCCCCTCTTTGGGAGTAGGAGGACATTCATCTCCTGGGGCCCGCCATTTTAAAACGGACTGAGGGCCTAAAGTGCCGATTGCAGCAGCATTGACTAAATCTTGTTCTGTAATAACGGAAGGAACCTAATTGCAAGAGACAAACTGTTTGGCCATGGCAACAGAAGAACAAGTGCTGAAAGGGTAAAGTATAAACCCGGATTATTTGAGTACAATGGCATAAACCGGAAGATATATGCAAAGGTTACGCAACGGTTTAGACAAGGGACTAATGATATGGCTGCCCCGGCAATAAACAGGAAGCTGTATTACTACCGGTCCATGACAACAAAAGAGAAAGAGCTAAACCGTCATGTTCGTCATTGAACTTTTATAGCAGCATATGACTGTTTAAACCGGAGCATACTTAACAGATCTACAAAGGGGAAGAAACAAGTTTTCGCAGACAGCTAAGATAAAACAGACCTGAGCACCCAGGAAAAGGAAAAGTAAATACAAGATTATTACAGAACGGTAAGAATCTTATATAAAACAGATGAATCTAAGGGACGAGATTTAAAGCATACAATGGCGGAACAGAAACAAGTTTAAAGGGCAAGATTTAAAGGCTGAAATTTCTGCGAACTTGGCGCCGACAATGAACGGACGAAGCTACCACTGAGGTTAATGGCGGAAGATGCGAGAAGGAACCCTAGAGCTATGGATCTACAGCGAAGAAGATGACATACCTGGAGCAGCAAAAAGCGGCGGCGGAGTTTTCTCTGGTCACGCTCAGGTCGATGCAGCAGCCGGCGAAGACTTGAGCTCGACGGACGACGGTGAAGACCTGAGCTCGACGGGCGACGACGGAGTTTTGAGCTCGAGCGACGGAGGAAGAAGAACGAACGGAAGGAGATAAAGGACAAAGGCAGCAGTATTTATAGAAAGGCAGAGCTGAAACGACAGGTGCGAGATTTGAGGAGACAGAAGATTGGATAAAGATCCTCTGTCGCCTCGATTCTCGGGACGACCCTTAAACAAAGCCGATAGATAGCTGGGTGCGTTAAATGCGGAGGTGATGTCACGGTCAGATTAAGCGATTCTCGAGGATGACGTCAGGGCCGGTTTACAAAAATGAGAAGACACAAGAAGGAAGATTATGCAAGACTGGGAAGATTGATGTGAACAAGTTCAAATCATTCTGGGGCCTAATGTCAGGGATATTACTAGTAGGTATGAACCGGCTAGTGTAAACCGGATTACTATAATATATTTGTATCATTGTAATATTTAGTAAAGGCTACGGCCCATGAGATCTTAGGGCCCATGTATAGAGTTACGGTTTGTAAACCGCCTGATCATGTAACTTGAGAGATAAGAAAGAAAGAGTAGAGACCGAGGCGGACATGAGTATGAGCCGGCCTCGGGACTCTGTAAACCGGACCGGGCGTCGCCTCTATATAAAGCGACGACCCCGTGACGGTTCAAGGGGAAGCAAGAAACAACCCGTCGAGACACAGGCAAGCGATCCGCTCCCTGTTCATCGACGCCCAAGCAATACCAAACCGAACTAGACGTAGGCTTTTACCTTCATCGAAGGGGCCGAACTAGTATAAACCCTCCATGTCCTTTGTGTGCTTTTAACCCCTTCAAGCTAACCTGTGCGATGGTTCCATCACTAAGTCCGTTAAACCGGACATCTGCCGTGTTATTTCCACGACACAGTGGAAGGGTCAATCAAAACTCTGTTTTCGCACCTCTTACATGGACATAATATCTCTTTTTTGCCACCTTGAAGAACTCATTTATAGTTTGATGCATATGAATATATATATAAGAATCTTTTCATACCATTTCCTACAAAAAAAGGTCTTACAACACGACAATATATATATACCTTTTGCTAAAAAAATGAAAAACCAAAAATTGAGCATATTACCTACATTAGATCGATATAGTCATCGATAGATGATATCGGTCCAGGGCTGTCGATGGGCGGGTGTATTACTTAGGATCTACAGAGAGAAACAAGTAGGATAATGTTCACAGTATGAGCTAGATACGTACAATAATCAATCTATATATAGATCAGGGATGCATATACCTATGGTGTGCTACGAGTAGAGACACCATCACAATATCTGTTAACTAGTCATGAGCCTCACTTAAGCACTAATGGTGTTGCCACAACATCCTACGACAGAAGTATCAGACACAGTGCTGGTGTAGGTGTTTTCCCTACGCCAGCAGTACTCCACGGAACGGGAGGATGACCGGACCCACATACTAGTGGCGTTCACTTGAATTCCTACACCAAAGCTATGCATGTACTAATGTCGTACCAAATAAGACGACACCACCACTATTTGAAAAAGTAGTGATGGCGTTGGTTGGAAATGGCGCGCCACCAACGAGAGTTGTGGCTAGAATTTTTTCCACTAGTGATAGAGCCAATATTTTAAAGTCTAGACAATACATGGCTTTAGCAATTCAAATATAAATGTGAGTATAGTTTATGTTGTGTGTGTAAAGAACATTATACATACAAAAGATACACAGTGAACATTCTAAATAGCTAGCTAGGAACTAGCAAACATTTCAATGCAACTTAAGGCGGTTTCAAATATTAGAATTGAACATGAAATCCATTCAATTATTTGAATTCGAGATCATGGCATTTGTAAATCATACCTAAATTAAGGGGGCATCAATCTTTGCTCTACTTTTGTACATAATAGCATATATAGTCATGCACAAAATAGATTCAAAATTACCTCCATTCCAAAATAATCTTAGTTATAGGATTTTAAAGAGTCAAAATTTCAAAAAGAAGCGCATAATTTGATGAGGTTTTAAAACATACAAAGTCAAATTTAACGAGGTCTTTAGGTCAATCCTAAAAGTTCAAGAGTACTCTAAACGTGAATGCTTCTGGTTCAAAATTTCGAACGAAGCGCCAAAAGTTCAAGAGTACATGAAACAGTGCGAGACCAATGTTTGGTAGAATAAAGTTACTGTTCTAACTCTGACCCATGAAAACTACCGTCGCGGTGTCCGAAGGTCTAAACCTGGGTAGGTTGTAACTTCATCTAGACGCCACACAACCGCCTCCGAAAAACATTCATAAAAGTGAGCGCCTAAACACACATGCGATCGGTCGATATCACTCCCGCCCACTATTTGGGACACCTGGAATTGCCATCCTATCGCCGGCATGCATTATGTACGAAATTCAAGAGGGGAGCAAAGTTTATACTTTCCCCAAATTTCAAACAACCGCGCCCAGACCAAAACATGGTTCCCCCTTAGCCCCCCTCCTCCCGTCTGACTCCCCATTCATACTTCGTGGGCGCCAAAACTCCCGTTCCACCAGCTATGAAACCCCAACGTCTTTCGTGTGCCACCCCATTGAACCGATCAACCACCACCCTCCTCCATCACGCCGGAGCTGATACCCCGACGTCGTTGTCCACCGCAACCGCAACGCCCTCCATGGCTAGCAGTTGAAGCCGAGGCCGAGCTGCCTCCAAGACGCAGACATGCGTCGTACCCAAGTCAGTTCAACTATGCCGTCATGCGTCCCATCACTGCCGCTCCAACATCACCACCGTCCATCGCACTAGAGCTGTTCCCGCTACGTCGTCGTTCGCCACCTCACATCTGCTTCCCCTCCACCGACATGAGGGCCATCATAACACAATCAAAAACTTGGCATGGGTTCGTCCAAGGCTCCACCATCCTCCACAACATCGGGTTCCCAGGTAAAACTAAGAATATCAGCGTGAAATCAGGAGGACATAGTACTGGTAGCCAGAACTGATACTCATGGTCCCTTATTCGTGCAAATCTTATGCGTCTACTCGCACGGTATTCACCCCCATAGAAGACACTAGTTGACCGCTTCTTACTACACCTTCTGGATACTAAATGTTCCTAGTAACTCGCGATGCACAAGGTTTCTCCTCATATACTATTTCACATTAGCTAGAGGTCCTTCGCCCGCCTGGATTTCAATTCATAGTCAGTTAATTCCCAATTAAAGGAAGTACCACCCGCAGAGGCGCTGGCCCACCTGTTTGCCGAGGAAGCAGCGCCTCGGTGTTTATCTTAGCGGTGTGTGGGGTGAAGGAGCTATTGGCGCCCGATCTAGAGGTCGGCTGGGCTTAAAGGGATGGCAGGGGGCGGTGGTAAGCACGACGGTGGTGTGAGCTCGAGAGGAGGGTTGGGCGGCGGAGGCAGGGGTCTGGACCTATGGTCGATGACAGTTTGAGAAAGATCATCGATAGTGACTGGCGAGAGGATGACGAAGGCCATCCGCCGATTCCTTGTAGATCGGATGGTTTAGGAAAAAAATCGACTGGCCTATTTATTTTCTGTCGACTGTTATTTTGATAGGATCACATGTGGTGGTGTGCTAGAGGAGTACCTGCATTTCCTAGCCATCCTTTTGCTCATGTTTCAAAAGCCTAGAATCTAATTTCGTGTGCCATGCATGTTGTAGAGCTATCATATGTCACTACAGGAATCAGGCAGTTTGCCGTCATGAAAGTACAGACGACAAAGACAGAAATCCAAACGACAAAGAGTTTGCCGTCAGCCAGCTGATGGGAAACTTTGTCGGCAAAGCCTAAATCGGCAAAGAGTACTTTGCCGTCAGCTTTTGATCGGGCAGACGGCAAAGACTTTGCCGTCAGCCAAACCTTCTTTGTCGTCAGCCTATTAAATCACAGACGACAAAGAAAAGCACTTTTGTCGTCAGCCAGGCTACAATTTTGCCGTCAGTCATTTGCATATTTGCCGTCAGCCTCGTAAATCAAAGACGGCAAATGAAATGAATAATATTAAAAAAACACATCAATAGTGTTCCCGAGCGCTGCGGTCAACGTATGCGAGTGCACGTCCCGATCTTTCTTTTTAACAGGGAAAGGCCAGGCCGTTCCTTGGTGCCTTTCTTTCAACATTAGTGGAGTACAAAGTTCAAACAGGACCCCGAAAAAAACTAAAGTTACAGCATAGTCCTGGAAATTAACACAAAAGGCCCTAAAAATTAAAACTAAAAAGAAATCGAGTCCTTTCTCTCCACTGCAGTGCTCTGTCCGTGCCCGTCCTCCAGTGCGACTATGGCTGCGCCGCCGCTCGGCGCTTCTCTCCGCACCGGCGTCTGACCCTGCTCAGCCGCGCTCGGGAGCTGACTCGCTCTGGCGCCGCGGGAGGGGGGGGGGCACGCGAGGGAGGTCGGGATTGGGCGGTGCGCGACCGGTGGATCTCGCGAGGCGGGGCGCACGACCGGTGGGTGAGGAGCTCGAGTGCGCACGGAGCTCGCGAGGCGGTCGAGAGGCATGGCGTCGACCGGACGGACGAACGAGAGGGCGTTGCGCGCGGTGATGGATGGTCAGGCGCATGGGCTCGGGCCGCCCCGTGCGGCTGCTCGGGGACGAGCGTGCGTTAGGATGAACGTGCGGCTGCTCGGGAGCGCCGGACGGGTAGGCGGGCATTGGCCCGCGGCATGCGGCGTGCGGCTGCTCGGGGGAGGAGGAGAGAGGTGGGACTAGCAGGAGAGAGGAGAGCGACGACCGTGTTGGAAATATGCCCTAGAGGCAATAATAAAATGGTTATTATTGTATTTCCTTGTTCATGATAATTGTCTATTGTTCATGCTATAATTGCATTTTCTGGAAATCGTAATACATGTGTGAATACATAGACTACAACATGTACCTAGCGAGCCTCTAGTTGGCTAGCTCGTTGATCAATAGATGGTCACGGTTTCATGGCCATGGACATTGGATTTCATTGATAACGGGATCACATCATTAGGAGAATGATGTGATGGACAAGACCCAATCCTAAGCATAGCACAAGTTCGTGTAGTTCGTATGCTAAAGCTTTTCTAATGTCAAGTTTCATTTCCTTAGACCATGAGATTGTGCAACTCCCGGATACCGTAGGAATTCTTCGGGTGTGCCAAACGTCACAACATAACTGAGTGGCTATAAATGTGCGCTACGGGTATCCCCAAAAGTATCTGTTGGGTTGGCATGAATCGAAACTTTGATTTGTCACTCCGTGTGACAGAGAGGTATCTTTGGGCCCACTCGGTAAGACATCATCATAATGAGCTGAATGTGACTAAGGAGTTGGTCACAAGATGATGTGTTAGAGAATGAGTAAAGAGACTTGCCAGTAATGATATTGAACAAGGTATAGGGATACCGACGATCGAATCTCGGGCAAGTATCATACTGGTAGACAAAGGGAATGGTATATAGGATTAATTGAATCCTCGACATCGTGGTTCATCCGATGAGATCATCGTGAAACATGTGGGAGCCAACATGGGTATCTAGATCCCGCTGTTGGTTATTGACCGGAGAGATGTCTCGATCATGTCTACATGCCGCCCGAACCCGTAGGGTCTACACACTTAAGGTTCGATGACGCTAGCGGTTATAGGGGAAATATGTATGTGGTTACCAAATGTTGTTCGGAGTCTCGGATGAAACCCCGGACGTCAGAGGAGTTACGGAATGGTCCGGATGTAAAGAATCATAAATAGGAAGTGAGGATTTGGCCACCGGAAGTGTTCCGGTCATCACCGGTAATGTACCGGGACCATCGGAAGGGTTCCGGGGGTCCACCGGGAGGGGCCACCAGCCCAGGAGGCTTGCATGGGCCAAGAGTGGGAAGGGACCAGCCCCTGGTGGGCTGGTGCTCCTCCCACCAAGGCCCAAGGCACAACAAAGGAGGAGAGGGGGAAACCCTAGGCGCAGATGGGCCTAAGGCCCACCCTAGTGCGCGCCCCCTCTCTCCCCTCTTGGCCGCCCCCCTCCATCCCATCTAGGGCTGCCGCCCCCTAGGGTGGGAACCCTAGAGGGGGGTTTTGGGGCTGCCATACACACGAGTCCCTCTCTCTCTCGGCGCAGCTCTACTTCTCCACCTCCTCGTCCTTCGTAGTGGTTGGCGAAACCCTGCTGGAGAACAACGCTGCTCCACCGCCACCACACCGGTATGCCATTTCTAGAGTTGTCTTCCCCAACCTCTCCCTCCCCTTGCTGGATCAAGGCATGGGAGACGTCACCGGGCTGCACGTGTGTTGAACGCAGATGCACCGTTGTTTGGCGCTTAGATCGGAATCGACGGCGATCTGAATTGCTGCGTGTACGACTCCACCAACCGCGTTCTTGTAACGCTTCCTCTTAGCGATCTTGAAGGGTATGAATATGCACTCCCCCGTATCGTTGCTAGTTTCTCCATAGATTGATCTTGGTGATGCGTAGAGTTTTTTTGATTTCTGCAACGATCCCCAACAGTGGCATCATGAGCTAGGTCTATGCATAGTTTCTATGCACGAGTAGAACACAAGTAGTTGTGGGCGATGACTTGGTCAATTTGCTTACCATTACTAGTCTTATCTTGATTCCGCGGCATCGTGGGATGAAGCGGTCCGGACCGACCTTACATGTACGCTTACGTGAGACAGGTTCCACACCGACTGACATGCACTAGTTGCATAAGGTGGCTAGCGGGTGTCTGTCTCTTCCACTTTAGTCGGATCGGATTCGATGAAAAGGGTCCTTATGAAGGGTAAATAGCAATTGACAAATCACTGTTGTGGCTTTTGCGTAGGTAAGAAACGTTCTTGCTAGAAACCCATAGCAGCCACGTAAAACATGCAACAACAATTAGAGGACGTCTAACTTGTTTTTGCAGGGTATGCAATGTGATGTGATATGTCCAAAATGATGTGATGAATGATATATGCGATGTATGAGATTGATCATGTTCTTGTAATAGGAATCACAACTTGCAAGTCGATGAGTATGACAACCGGCAGGAGCCATAGGAGTTGTCTTAATTTATTGTATGACCTGCGTGTAAAACGCCATGTAATTACTTTACTTTATTGCTAACCGTTAGCCATAGTAGTAGAAGTAACAGCTCACGAGACAACTTCATGAAGACACAATGATGGAGATCATGATGATGGAGATAATGGTGTCATGCCGGTGACGATGATGATCATGGCGCCCCAAAGATGGAGATCAAAGGAGCAAAATGATATTGCCCATATCATGTCACTATTAGATTTCATGTGATGTTTGTCATGTTTTACATCTTATTTGCTTAGAACGACGGTAGCTTAAATAAGATGATCCCTCACTAAAATTTCAAGAGTTGTGTTCCCCCTAACTATGCACAGTTGCTAAGGTTCGTTGTTCCGAAGCACCACGTGATGATCGGGTGTGATAGGCTCTAACGTTCACATACAACGGGTGCAAGCCAGATTTACGCATGCAATACACTTAGGTTGACTTGACGAGCCTAGCATGTACAGACATGGCCTCGGAACACGGGAGACGAAAAGGTCGAACATGAGTCGTATAGAAGATACGATCAACATGGAGATGTTCATTGTTGATGACTAGTCCGTCTCACGTGATGATCGGACATGGCCTAGTCGATTCGGATCATGCATCACTTAGATGACTAGAGGGATGTCTATCTGAGTGGGAGTTCATTAAATAATTTGATTAGATGAACTTAATTATCATGAACATAGTCTAAATATCTTAACAATATGTCTTGTAGATCAAATGTCCCACACTAATGTTGCCCTCAACTTCAACGCGTTCCTAGAGAAAACTAAGCTAAAAGACGATGGTAGCAAGTGTACGGATTGGGTCCATAACTTGAGGATCATCCTCATAGCTGCCAAGAAAGCATATGTCCTTGAAGCACCGCTAGGTGACACACCCATTTTCCCAGCAACTCAAGATGTTATGAATGCCTGGCAGTCGCGTAGTGATGATTACTCCCTGATTCAGTGCGGCATGCTTTACAGCTTAGAATCAGGGCTCCAAAAGCGTTTTGAGCAACACAGAGCATATGAGATGTTTGATACGTCCAAAACGTATCTATAATTTCTGCTTGCTCCATGCCTCTTTTGGGTGATATTGCTATGATATTTATACACTTCCATATACTTTTGATCATATTTGGACTAACCTATTAACTCAGTGCACCCCAGTGCCAGTTTCTGTTTTCGGCTGTTTTCGTATTTCAGGTTTTCACGTTACGAGAACTGCCAGGAAAAATCCAGAAAAATTATATAAAAAATCAGCGTTCCAGAACCTACCGTGCGCCCGAAGGACAGCTGGGGGGGCCACCAGGGCTCCAGGCGCCCTGGCGGCGCGCCCCCCCTGGGCCGCGCCGGGGGGGGGGGGGGGCGCCTGGGCCCCCCGAGGCTCCTCCGATGCCCCCCTTTGGCATATATTTAAAGCGTCTCCCGAAACCCTTGAGGGAGGAACTCTTTCGCGATCCCATCTCTGTTCCGCCGCCGCCGCCGCTTCCAAGATAGGGAGCACCAGGAGAACTCTTCGCGGCACCCTGCCGGAGGGGAGGATCACTATCGGGAGCCTCTCCACCACCATGGACGCCTCCCGGATGAGTTGTGAGTAGTATCCCTTGGACCATGAGTCCATGACCAGTAGCTATGTGATGTTCTCCTCCCGTTCTTGTGCTTCACTAATTAGTCCTCGTGAGCTGCCCTACATGATTGAGGCACATATGTAATCTTTATGCTGTTGCTATGATGAGTTTGCTGGGATCCGATGGATTATGAGATTATGTTCAGATTGTGCTTGAGTAATATATTTGATCTACCTCTTTTATATTTATGTTCGTAAGTAATTCTTGCATCTTCTCCGTTGTTATTTATTGCTTTGGCCAAGTAATAGGTAGTGACTCCAAGAGGGAACGTTATGCTTGATTGTGGGTTCATGCCCCTCGATGACTAGTTTTAGTGACAGAAACATGAGTCTAGGGGATGTGTTGTTGCCACAAGGGGGAAAACAACGGTGCTTGTGCCGCGGGTGCAAGGATTGTTTACTTTACGCAAAGTTCTTTTAATGTAGTTGTCTGTTGCATTGAGTTTACACTATGGGTGGGACTCGCAACTTAATACCAGCGAGATGTTCTGGATAGATATCTCAAGGTGGATGATTAGTAGTAGATATTGATGGATTTCGGTCTACTTACTTTGGCGTACCGCCCATGCTTTGAACCTCAACCTTTCTTGCAATGTAGTCAGCATTGGTTTGCGCACATTGTCCTGTCAATTGCCCAGCTGTAATTCGTTTACCTCACATAGCTGTTTTATCGTCTTTTGGGAGAGAGACATCACTAGTGAACATCATGAGACTCCGGTCCATATTACCATCATTGATCACATCCGCTATTTACTTTTCGCTTTTATTAACTATTGCAATTATATCTATCACTACTATCACTTGCGTTTAATCCTTTGTGAACTACAAGGCCGGAGGGATTGACAACCTCTCTGTACTCGTTGGGAGCAAAGTTATTTGTATTTGTGTGCAGGTCCACGTTGATTGCTAATATCTGGCGTCGTAGCAGTTCACACCTTCTTGTTGAACCTAGGAGTCTCTGGGGATTCGATCCTTGGTATCTTTGCCGAGGGAAAAACTTCCGCAACACTACATCTCACACCTTCCACTTGGGGTAACCAACGAGGGGCGAGAAGCCTAGCAAGAGTTTTTCTGGCGCCGTTGTCGGGGACTCCACTCTTCAAGAAAGGGGAGTTGCACGCTATCTTTTACCTTTGCTTTTAGTCTTGTTAGTTTACCTTTCAGTTTTTGCTTTAGTATCCTTTATCAAAAATTACGAAAAAATATATTTTATTTTGCTTTCCTGTTAGTAGTCCTTTCTGTTTAGCTAAACATGTTAGGATTTGGTGCTTTGAGGGAATCAGAAGTTCTAGATTTCCATCAAAGGGATGGAGAAAATATGAAGAAGGCATAGGACAGAATTTCTGATGCACATAGGAGAATTATGCCTTGGATACCTATAAAAATTGTGCTTAGAAATTTTTACCATGGTCTTTTTAAATGGTGTAAACACTCTCTTGATATTATAGCCGAGGGAGATTTCCTAGAGTGTGATGAAGCTAGAGCTCTTGAAATTATACATGGTCTATCTAGTTACTTTGTTTATGATCATAACTTTGATACTGTCATAAATAGACTTGCTACTATTGAAAAGAGAATGGATGCTCTAGACTTGATGAAGGTAGAGAAACCTAAACCTAATAAGAAAGACATTTTGGAAATAGACAATGATTGGGAGCCTTTCGTTAGGATTAGCATCTCTAATCAAGACTTCCTTGCTTATTGTGATATTGGATCTATGGTTTCTACTATGCCAAAAATTGTTCACGATTCTTTAAAATTTAACATGGATAGATTACCATCTTATCATGAACACACTAATGGAGATATTTCTGAAATCCAGGGAAGAATAAAAGACGTGCCAATTAAATTCCTTAAAGGGATTGCAATGATTGATTTCTTCATCATGGAGCCAAACCAAGGAAATATAGTGCTTGGAAGGGACTTCCTCCGAGCAGTTAAAGGCTTCATTGATATAGGTAAGGGACAAATCCGCTTGCGCGGAAAGGCAAAATGTGTGTACCCCTTTCCTAGAAGGAACAAGAATGAACTTGTTGAGGAACCATTTGAAGCAATTTATAGCTCCGATTATTACGATGGTTATTGATTCCTCTATGCATTATGCCTAGCTTAAAGGCATAAAAGAAAGCGCTTTTGGGAGGCAGCCCACATGAATAAATTTATTTTGCTTTTGTTGTGTCTTGATGTTGTTTACTACAGTAGCATCATCATTGTATCTTTGCTTTTCAATTTTGTGCCAAGTGTAGCCTCTGATTGCTAGAAAGTTCAAAAGTTGTGAGGTGCTGTCCAGGAAACATATTCTGTCCTTCGATAGAAGAAATCGTATAAAATCACCAGATCATCTTTTTGGTCTGATTTTTTTCGACAGCGTGTTTTTATAATTGTCTTTCGTGCGCCTATTCTGAGTTTTTTGATTAGAGTTGCAGAAGTGCCCCGAATAAATCAATTACTACCTGCTGTTCTGGTTTTCACAGATTCTGTCCTGTTTTGCTTTTCCTTCATTTTGCAAACCAAGAGCTTGCTTTTTCTTTGCAAAAACCTTTTGGCAATCTTGAGAAACAGTAGACCTTCAAGAATATCTTTATTTCCAGCAAGGTATAATTATTTTATTATGGGTACTAACCTCGCTAATCAGATTATGATGAGTTATGTGTGAAGGGAGTTTTCAAGTGTGCGAGGGAAGATGATAAAAAGATTCAGGAGTGTCAAGCGCTCAAGCTTGGGGATGCCCCCATGCACCCCCAAGAAATATTCAAGGAGACTCAAGCGTCTAAGCTTGGGGATGCCCCCGTGCATCCCCTTCTCCATGAACATTATCAGTTCGTCTTTCATTCCACTATATTTTAATCACTTCATGTGTTATGTGCTATGCTTGGAGCGTCTTGCTTTTAGTTTTCTATAGTTTTTCATAACGAGTCAGAACTCAGCTTTCTTTATGTGGGAGAGAAACACGCTCCACTTCTACCTAGAACATAACATAGAATTTTCATGTCTATCCTTGTTGTGTGTGTTCTTTGTCTTTTAATAGCTACTATCATGTTCAGCTCTTAGCTTTCATGCTTATCTTTTCAAAGAGCTTTTGTTTAGTTGGTTGCTTGAACTATCTTTAATTACCATGCTCACCTTATTAAGAGAGTTTGCTTCCGTTGCATTGGTTGATATGTCTATGATAAAGATGCTACGTGCATGATGGCGCTTAGTAGTTCATGTTTTCTTATGGTTAGTCTCAAATAACTGGGGGTTCCCAATGTGTTATTGGAGTACCAACATGATTTGTTTGCCTATGATGTGGTATGGTTTAGTAATATCTAACTTCGAGAATTTATTTTGATTGACTTGGCGTATGCTCACGCATATTTAAGACTGTAAAGAATGTCTGTCAAGCCTTGATGACCTTTTGTTTCTGAGTAGCGATATGACTACCATGCTTGATTCAATGTTGCTTTGTCGCTCTGCATGATTATGACCGTCATTGCTCTCTTAGTTGGTTGCTCCCAGTCTTTTGCTAACCTCCACCTGTACTAAGCGGACTGACTGCTTGTGCATCCACATCCTTTAATCCAGTTATGCCATATGAGTCCACCATACCTACCTATATGTGGTATTTCACCGCCACTCCAAGTAAATTTACATGTGCTACCTTTAAAACCTTCAGTTTTCGCAATACATAGCTCATGGGAAAGTAGCTTAAAAACTATTGTGGTAAAGAATATGTTGCTTATGTATCTTATTTCTTATAAGTTGCTTGCTGAGCGGTAGCCATGTTTCTGGGGACGCCATCGACTGTTACACTTTTGTTGAATATCATGTGAGTTGCTATGCATGTTCGTCTTGTCTAAAGTAAGGGTGATTTGCCATGGGTTGAATGGTTTGAGTATGCATATTGTTAGAGAAGAACATTGGGACGCCAACCAAAGCCATGTATCATGGTGGAAGTTTTAGCTTGGACATTAATCCTCAATCTCTTATGAGAATATGCTTAAGCATTAAAGAGGAGTCCATTATCTATTTTCTATGTTGTCCCGGTATGGATGTCCTCAAGTTGAGATCTATCAAAAACGAGAAATCAAATGCGATCTATCTCCTTGGACCTTTGTACAGGTGACATAGAGGTACCCCTTTGTGACACTTGGTTGAAACATATGTAATGAAATGACAGTCCATGGGAATCCGAGCTAATTAGGACAAGGTGCGAGCACTATTGGTATTCGATGCATGAGGCTTGCAACTTATAGGATGTCTTATGCATAACACATATGAAGTACTACTACCGTTGACAAAATTGTTTCTATGTTTTCAAAATAAAAAGCTCTAGCACATGAGTAATCCCAGCTTCCCTCTGCGAAGGGCCATTCTTTTACTTTTATGTTGAGTCTCCACCTTCTTTCTTCAAGCACCAACTACTGAGAGCATGATTGTCATTCTGAGTGTAATGTGCATTGTCCCAAAGTAGCATTGTCTTTTGCATGATTGTGATACCATTTATTCTGAAATCATTGTATCTAGTCATCACTTAAACCTTGGAGGTGCCCCTGCATTTATGATTTGCTTCACTAAAGGGGGCAAGCTAGATATCACTTTATCATATTTGCACATCATGTTCATTGCAAATCTATTTGATGTTTCAGTATCATATTGTAAAACTTTCAGTCCTTTGTGATTTTCTCATGAGGCAACTTAATTACTATAGATTCATTGTCTCAGTAAGCTTTTGTCATATGACTATGAAAAGTCCTATATGGTTAATAGCATGTCACCACAGAAATTATTCTTGTTATCATTTACCTACTCGAGGACGAGCAGGAATTAAGCTTGGGGATGTTGATACGTCCAAAACGAATCTATAATTTCTGCTTGCTCCATGCCTCTTTTGGGTGATATTGCTATGATATTTATACACTTCCATACACTTTTGATCATATTTGGACTAACCTATTAACTCAGTGCACCCCAGTGCCAGTTTCTGTTTTCGGCTGTTTTTGTATTTCAGGTTTTCACGTTACGAGAACTGCCAGGAAAAATCCAGAAAAATTATATAAAAAATCAGCATTCCAGAACCTACCGTGCGCCCGAAGGACAGCCGGGGGGGGGGGGGCACCAGGGCTCCAGGCGCCCTGGCGGCGCGCCCCCCCTGGGCCACGCCGGGGGGGCGCCTGGGCCCCCCGAGGCTCCTCCGACGCCCCCTTTTGGCATATATTTAAAGCGTCTCCCGAAACCCTTGAGGGAGGAACTCTTTTCGCGATCCCATCTCTGTTCCGCCGCCGCCGCCGCTTCCAAGATCGGGAGCACCAGGAGAACTCTTCCCGGCACCCTGCCGGAGGGGAGGATCACCATCGGGAGCCTCTCCACCACCATGGACGCCTCCCGGATGAGTTGTGAGTAGTCTCCCTTGGACCATGAGTCCATGACCAGTAGCTATGTAATGTTCTCCTCCCGTTCTTGTGCTTCACTAATTAGTCCTCGTGAGCTGCCCTACATGATCGAGGCACATATGTAATCCTTATGCTGTTGCTATGATGAGTTTGCTGGGATCCGATGGATTATGAGATTATGTTAAGATTGTGCTTGAGTAATATATTTGATCTACCTCTTTTATATTTATGTTCGTAAGTAATTCTTGCATGTTCTCCGTTGTTATTTATTGCTTTGGCCAAGTAATAGGTAGTGACTCCAAGAGGGAACGTTATGCTTGATTGTGGGTTCATGCCCCTCGATGACTAGTTTGAGTGACAGAAACATGAGTCTAGGGGATGTGCTGTTGCCACAAGGGGGAAAACAACGGTGCTTGTGCCGCGGGTGCAAGGATTGTTTACTTTACGCAAAGTTCTTTTAATGCAGTTGTCTGTTGCATTGAGTTTACACTATGGGTGGGACTCGCAACTTAATACCAGCGAGATGTTCTGGATAGATATCTCAAGGTGGATGATTAGTAGTAGATATTGATGGATTTCGGTCTACTTACTTTGGCGTACCGCCCATGCTTTGAACCTCAACCTTTCTTGCAATGTAGTCAGCATTGGTTTGCGCATATGGTCCTGTCAATTGCCCAGCTATAATTCGTTTACATCACATAGCTGTTTTATCGTCTTTTGGGAGAGAGACATCACTAGTGAACATCATGAGACTCCGGTCCATATTACCATCATTGATCACATCCGCTATTTACTTTTCGCTTTTATTTACTATTGCAATATATCTATTACTACTATCACTTGCGTTTAATCCTTTGTGAACTACAAGGCCGGAGGGATTGACAACCTCTCTGTACTCGTTGGGAGCAAAGTTATTTGTATCTGTGTGCAGGTCCACGTTGATTGCTAATATCTGGCGCCGTAGCAGTTGACACCTTCTTGTTGAACCTAGGAGTCTCTGGGGATTCGATCCTTGGTATCTTTGCCAAGGGAAAAACTTCCGCAACACTACATCTCACACCTTCCACTTGGGGTAACCAACGAGGGGCAAGAAGCCTAGCAATGTTCCAAGAGCTGAAAATGGTTTTCGAAGCTCATGCCCGGGTCGAGAGATATGAAGTCCCCAACAAGTTCTACACTTGTAAGATGATGGAAAATAGTTCTGTCAGCGAGCATATACTCAAAATGTCTCGGTTGCACAACCACTTGTCTCAGCTGGGAGTTAACCTTCCAGATGACTTGGTCATTGACAAAATCCTCCAGTCACTCCCACCTAGCTAGAAGAGCTTTGTGATGAACTACAATATGCAAGGGATGGAGAAGTCCATTCCCGATTTGTATTCAATGTTGAAATCAGCGGAGGTGGATATCAAAAAGGAACATCAAGTGTTGATGGTGAATAAGACCACTAAGTTCAAGAAAGGCAAGGGTAAGAAGAACTTCAAGAAGGACGACAAGGGAATTGACGCGCCTGATAAGCCAGTTGCCGGGAAGAAGCCAAATAATGGACCCAAGCCTGAGACTGAGTGCTTTAATTGCAAGGAACAGGTCATTGGAAGCAAAACTGCCCCAAGTACTTAGCGGATAAGCAGGCCGGCAACGTCAAAGGTATATATGATATACATGTTATTGATGTGTACCTTACCTGCCTCGTAGTAGCTCCTGAGTATTTGATACCGGTGCAGTTGCTCACATTTGTAACTCTAAGCAGGAGCTGTGGAATAAGCGAAGACTGGCGAAGGACGAGGTGACGATGCACGTCAGGAATGGTTCCAAGGTCGATGTGATCGCCATCGGCACGCTACCTCTACATCTACCTTTGGGATTAGTTTTAAACCTCAATAATTGTTATTTAGTGCCAGCTTTGAGCATGAACATTGTATCCAAATCTCGTTTAATGCGAGATGGCTACTCATTTAAATCCGAGAATAATGGTTGTTCTATTTACATGAGAGATATGTTTTATGGTCATGCCCCGTTGGTCAATTGTTTATTTTTATTGAATCTCAAACGTGATGTTACACATATTCATAGTGTGAATACCAAAAGATGTAAGGTTGATAATGATAGTGCCACATACTTGTGGCACTGCCGCCTTGGTGATGGGCCTCGAACCCCTCGTTGGTTACCCCAAGTGGAAGGTGTAAGATGCAGTAAGTAGAAGTGTTTTCCCCTAGCAAAGATGCCAAGGATCGAATCCCCAGAGACTCCTAGGTTCAACAGGTAGGTGTCAACTGCTAACGGCGCAATTAGCAATCAACGTGGACCTGCACACAGATACAAATAACTTTGCTCCCAACGAGTACAGAGAGGTTGTCAATCTCTCCGGCCTTGTAGTTCACAAAGGGTTAAAAGCAATATGATAGTAGTGATAGATAGTGTTTTGCAATAGTAAATAAAATAGCGGAAAGTAAATAGTGTGTGTGATCAATGATGGTAATATGGACTGGAGTCTCATGATGTTCACTAGTGATGTCTCTCTCCCAAAAGACGATAAAACAGCTATGTGAGGTAAAGAAATTACAGCTAGGCAATTGACAGGACCACGAACGCAAACCAATGCTGACTACATTGCAAGAAAGGTTGAGGTTCAAAGCATGGGCGGTACGCCAAAGTAAGTAGACCAAAATCCATCTGCATCTACTACTAATCATCCACCTTGAGATATCTATCTAGAACATCTCGCTGGTATTAAGTTGCGAGTCCCACCCATAGTGTAAACTCAATGCAACAGACAACTGCATTAAAAGAACTTTGCGTAAAGTAAACAATCCTTGCACCCGCGGGCACAAGCACCGTTGTTTTCCCCCTTGTGGCAACAGCACATCCCCTAGACTCATGTTTCTGTCACTCAAGCTAGTCATCGAGGGGCATGAACCCACAATCGAGCATAACGTTCCCTCTTGGAGTCACTACTTACTACTCGGCCAAAGCAATAAATAACAACGGAGAACATGCAAGAATTACTTATGAACTAAAATATAAAAGAGGTGAATCAAATATATTACTCAAGATCAATCTGAACATAATCTCATAATCCATCGGATCCCAGCAAACTCAACATAGCAACAGCACAAGGATTACATAGGTGCCTCGATCATGTAGGGCAGCTCACGAGGACTAATTAGTGAAGCACAAGAACGGGAGGAGAACATCACATAGCTACTGGTCATGGACTCATGGTCCAAGGGAGACTACTCACGAGTCATCCGGGAGGCGTCCATGGTGGTGGAGAAGCTCCCGGTGGTGATCCTCCCCTCCGGCAGGGTGCCGGGAAGAGTTCTCCTGGTGCTCCCGATCTTGGAAGCGGCGGCGGCGGCGGAACAGAGATGGGATCGTGAAAAGAAGTCCTGTTTCAAGGGTTTCGGGGAACCCTTTAAATACATGCCAAAGTAGGGCACCGGGGGGCTCTCGGGGGGCCGAGGCGCCCCCCCCGGAGCGGCCTAGGGGGGGGGCGCCCACAGGGCGCCTGGAGCCCCTGTGGCCCACCCAGGCTGCCCTTCGGACGCAGTGTTGTTTCCGATACGCTGATTTTTTTATATATTTTTTCTGGATTTTTCTGGGCAGTTCTCGAAACGTGAAAACCTGAAATACAAAAACAGCCGAAAACAGAAACTGGCACTGGGGTGCACTGGATTGGTAAGTTAGTCCAAATATGATCAAAAGTGTATGGAAGTGTATGAATATCATAGCAATATCACCCAAAAGTGGCATGGAGCAAGCAGAAATTATAGATACGTTTTGGACGTATCAACGTCCCCAAGCTTAATTCCTGCTCGTCCTCGAGTAGGTAAATGATAACAAGAATAATTTCTATGGTGACATGCTATTAACCATATAGGACTTTCTCATAGTCATATGACAAAAGCTTACTGAGAGAATGATTCTAAAGTAACTAAGTTGTCTCAAGAGAAAATCACAAATGACTGAAAGTTTTACAACATGAAACTGAAACATCAAAAAGATTTGCAATGAACATGATGTGCAAATATGATCAAGTGATATCTAGCTTGCCCCCTTTAGTGATGCATAACATAAGTGCAGGGGCACCTTCAAGGTTTAAGTGATGACTAGATACAATCATTTCAGAATAAACGATATCACAATCATGCAAAAGACAATGCTACTTTGGTGCTTGAGGTGCTAGAGCTTTTTATTTTGAAACATGGAAGCAATTGTGTCAACGGTAGTAGTACTTCATATGTGTCATATATAAAACATCTTATAAGTTGCAAGCCTCATGCATCGAGTACCAATAGTGCTCGCTCCTTGTCCTAATTAGCTCGGATCCCCATGGGTTATCATTGCATTGCATATGTTTTAACCAAGTGTCACAAAGGGGTACCTCTATTCCACCTGTACAAAGGTCCAAGGAGATAGATCGCATTTGATTTCTCGTTTTTGATAGATCTCAACTTGAGGACATCCATACCGGGACAACATAGAAAATAGATGATGGACTCCTCTTTAATGCATAAGCATATTCTCATGAGAGATTGAGGATTAAGGTCCAAGCTAAAACTTCCACCATGATGCATGGCTTTGGTTGGCGGCCCAATGTTCTTCTCTAACAATATGCATATTAAGTCAACCCACGGTAAATCACCCTTACTTCAGACAAGAAGAACATGCATAGCAACTTACATGATATTCAACAAAAGTGTGACAGTTGATGGCGTCCCCAGAAACATGGTTACCGCTCAGCAAGCAACTCATAAGAAATAAGATACATAAACAACATATTCTTTACCACAATAGTTTATAGGCTACTTTCCCATGAGCTATGTATTGCATGGTTAATTTGCTTAGTGCAGGTGTAGGTTAGCAAAAGACTGGGAGCAACCAACTAAGAGAGCAATGACGATCATAATCATGCAGAGCGACAAAGCAATATTGAATCAGGCATGGTAGTTATATTGCTACTCAGAAACAAAAGATCATCAAGGCTTGACAGACTTTCTTTACAGTCTTGAATATGCATGAGCATATGCCAAGTCAATCAAAATAAATTCTCGAAGGAAGATATTACTAAACCATACCACATCATAGGCAAACAAACCAAGTTGGTACTCCAATAACACATTGGGAACCCCCCCAGCTATTTGAGATTAACCATAAGAAAACCTGAACTACTAAGCACCATCATGAAAGTAGCATCTTTATCATAGACACATTAACCAATGCAACGGAAGCAAACTCTCTTAATAAGGTGAGCATGGTAATTAAAAAGAGTTCAAGCAACCAACTAAATAAAAGCTCTTGAAAAGATAAGCATGAATAATAAGAGCAAGGCACGATAATAGCTATTTAAAAGACAAAGAACACACACATCATAGATAGACATGAAAATTCTATGTAATGTTCTAGGTAGAGGTGGAGCGTGTTTCTCTCCCACATAAAGGAATGCTGGGTTCCGACTCGTTATGAAAAACTAAAAAGAAAACTAAAAGCAAGATGCTCCAAGCATAGCACATAACACATGAAGTGATAAAAATATAGCGGAACGAAAGACGAACTGATAATGTTGATGGAGAAGGGGATGCACGGGGGGAATCCCCAAGCTTAGACGCTTGAGTCTCCTTGAATATTTCTTGGGGGTGCACGGGGGCATCCCCAAGCTTGAGCGCTTGACACCCCTGAATCTTTTTATCATCTTCCCTCGCACACTTGAAAACTCCCTTCATACACAACTCATCATAATCTGATTAGGGAGGTTAGTACCCTTAATAAAATAATTATACCTTGCTGGAAATAAGGATATTCTTGAAGTTCTACTATTTCTCAAGATTGCCAAAAGGTTTTTGCAAAGAAAAAGCAAGTTCTTAATTTGCAAAGTGAAGGTAAGGCAAAACAGGACAGAATCTGTGAAAAACAGAACAGCAGACAGTAATTGACCTGTTCGGGATACTTCTGCAACTCAAATCAAAAAACTCAGAACTGACGCACGAAAGAAAATTATATAGAGAACGCTTTCGAAAAAATTCAGACCAAAAAGATGATCTGGTGATTTTATACGAATTTTTCTATCCAAGGACAGAATCTGTTTCCTGGACAGCACCTCACAACTTTTGAACTTTCTAGCAATCAGAGTCTATACTTGGCACAAATATGAAAAGAAAATATACAATGATGATGCTACAGCAGTAAACAACATCAAGACACAAGAAAAGCAAAATTTTTATTCATGTGGGCTGCCTCCCAAAAGCGCTTTCTTTTATGCCTTTAAGCTAGGCATAATGCAAAGATCAAGTTTTATCAAGAGTAAAATAATAGCTAGCCCGTACAACGGACTCAAAAGGTAACTTGACCTTCTTACGAGGGAAGTGTTCCATCCCTTTCTTGAGATGAAACTGAAATTTTATATTACCCTCTTTCATGTCAATAACAGCACCAACGGTGCGCAAAAAGGGACGTCCCAAAATAATTGGACATGAAGGATCACATTCAATATCCATAATAGTGAAATCAACGGGCACATAATTATCATTGACAACAATAAGAATGTCGTCGATCCTCCCCAAAGGTTTCTTTATGGAAGAATCAATGAGACGAACACCAAAAGAACAAGAATCGTAAGGTTTCAATTTAAGCATATCATATATCCTTTTGGGCATAACAGAGGTACTAGCACCAACATCACATAATGCATAACAAGAGAAGTCATTCAAATAAATTTTTATCATAGGATCCCAACCATCTTCTAGCTTTCTAGGTATGGAGGCTTCTACTCTAAGTTTCTCCTCCCTAGCTTTGATGAGATCATTAGTGATATGCTCCGTGAAGGCAAGGTTAAGCGTGCTAGTGCGGGGATCTCTAGACATCTTGTGAAGGAAATCAATAACTTCGGTAAGAGTGCAATTATCAAAATCAAGGTCACGAGCATCAAGTAAAGTAGTAGTGGTGTCCTTAAGGTTCACCTGTTTGGTAGTTGACATAGAATCACCATTAATAGGTCCATTGGGACCAGGAGTACATTGGGTGCTAAGAGTGTGAACATCCTCAATAACTTGGATGGTAGCAACAGTGTGGTGGGTAGGAAGGCTCTTAATTCTTTCCTCTTCCTCCCTTTCTGTAGCCCATCTTTCTTTTAGCTTAGCCATCATCCTAATATTTTCATTGATTTGTACTTGAGTAGCATTAATAAGGATGACTTCTTTCTCCTTAAGTGAAGAAGTTTCAATTTTTAGCAATTTTAACTCATTGGCTAAGTGGTCTACCTTAAAAGAAAGATCATCTAGTTTATGTAGTTTCTCTTCTACATTCTTATTAAAAGCTTTTTGGGTAGTGATGAAATCTCTAAGCATGGTCTCTAGTTCAGTATTGAAGTTCTTGGTACTAGGATAAGCATTGTTGTTCCCATAAGAGTTAGAGGGGAACGGTCTAGGATTGTTACCAAAGTTACTCCTATAAGCATTGTTGTTGAAATTATTTCTAGAGACAAAGTTAACATCTACTTGTTCTTGAGCAATCAAAGAATTTAAAGGAACATCATGAGGATCAACATTAGATTGCTTCGAAAGTAGAGACATGATCAAGTCAACTTTTTCATTGAGGGAGGAAATCTCCTCGATAGAGTTTACCTTCCTACCTGTTGGAGCGCGTTCGGTGTGCCATTGGGAATAGTTGGTCATCATCTCATCAAGAAGCTTTGTGGCAGCACCAAGTGTAGTTGACATAAAAGTTCCTCCCGCGGCTGAGTCTAACAAGTTCCGCGAGGTAAAGTTCAAGCCTGCATAAAAAGTTTGGATAACCATCCAAGTAGTCAAACCGTGAGTAGGGCAGTTCTTGATAAGAGACTTCATACGTTCCCAAGCTTGGGCAACGTGTTCATTATCCAATTGTTTAAAATTCATAATGTTACTTCTAAGTTGGATAATTTTAGCAGGTGGATAGTATTTTCCGATAAAAGCATCTTTGCACCTGTCCCATGAATCTATGCTATTTCTAGGCAAAGACTGAAACCAAATTTTAGCTCCTCCTCTCAAAGAGAAAGGAAAAAGCTTAAGCTTAACAATATTACCATCTATTTCTTGGTACTTTTGCATATCACAAAGTTCTACAAAGTTGTTCAAGTGTAAAGCAGCATCATCTCCAGCACCGGAGAATTGTTCTCTCATGACTAAGTTAAGTAAAGCAGGTTTAATTTCATATGAAGGTGCTGAAGTGGCAGGTGTAGTGATAGGTGTGCTGATAAAGTCATCGTTGTTGTGACTAGTGAAGTCACACAACTTGGTGTTCTCGGTGGAACCCATAGTAGCAAGCAAGCAAGATAACTATTTTTGTGATTTTTGATAAAAAGGTAGTAAAGCAAAAATGAAAGTAAACTAACAAGACTAAAAAGCAAAGGTAAAAGATAGCATGCAACTCCCCTATCCTGAAGAGTGGAGTCCCCGGCAACGGCGCCAGAAAATACTCCTTGATGGGCCTCGAACCCCTCGTTGGTTACCCCAAGTGGAAGGTGTAAGATGCAGTAAGTAGAAGTGTTTTCCCCTAGCAAAGATGCCAAGGATCGAATCCCCAGAGACTCCTAGGTTCAACAGGTAGGTGTCAACTGCTAACGGCGCAATTAGCAATCAACGTGGACCTGCACACAGATACAAATAACTTTGCTCCCAACGAGTACAGAGAGGTTGTCAATCTCTCCGGCCTTGTAGTTCACAAAGGGTTAAAAGCAATATGATAGTAGTGATAGATAGTGTTTTGCAATAGTAAATAAAATAGCGGAAAGTAAATAGTGTATGTGATCAATTATGGTAATATGGACCGGAGTCTCATGATGTTCACTAGTGATGTCTCTCTCCCAAAAGACGATAAAACAGCTATGTGAGGTAAACAAATTACAGCTGGGCAATTGACAGGACCACGAACGCAAACCAATGCTGACTACATTGCAAGAAAGGTTGAGGTTCAAAGCATGGGCAGTACGCCAAAGTAAGTAGACCGAAATCCATCTGCATCTACTACTAATCATCCACCTTGAGATATCTATCCAGAACATCTCGCTGGTATTAAGTTACGAGTCCCACCCATAGTGTAAACTCAATGCAACAGACAACTGCATTAAAAGAACTTTGCGTAAAGTAAACAATCCTTGCACCCGCGGGCCCAAGCACCGTTGTTTTCCCCCTTGTGGCAACAGCACATCCCCTAGACTCATGTTTCTGTCACTCAAGCTAGTCATCGAGGGGCATGAACCCACAATCGAGCATAACGTTCCCTCTTGGAGTCACTACTTACTACTCGGCCAAAGCAATAAATAACAACGGAGAACATGCAAGAATTACTTATGAACTAAAATATAAAAGAGGTGAATCAAATATATTACTCAAGATCAATCTGAACATAATCTCATAATCCATCGGATCCCAGCAAACTCAACATAGCAACAGCACAAGGATTACATAGGTGCCTCGATCATGTAGGGTAGCTCACGAGGACTAATTAGTGAAGCATAAGAACGGGAGGAGAACATCACATAGCTACTGGTCATGGACTCATGGTCCAAGGGAGACTACTCACGAGTCATCCGGGAGGCGTCCATGGTGGTGGAGAAGCTCCCGGTGGTGATCCTCCCCTCCGGCAGGGTGCCGGGAAGAGTTCTCCTGGTGCTCCCGATCTTGGAAGCGGCGGCGGCGGCGGAATAGAGATGGGATCGCGAAAAGAAGTCTTGTTTCAAGGGTTTCGGGGAACCATTTAAATATATGCCAAAGTAGGGCACCGGGGGGCTCTCGGGGGGCCGAGGCGCCCCCCCGGCGCGGCCCTGGGGGGGCGCGCCCACAGGGCGCCTGGAGCCCCTGTGGCCCCCCCCAGGCTGCCCTTCGGACGCAGTGTTGTTTCCGATACGCTGATTTTTTATATATTTTTTCTGGATTTTTCTGGGCAGTTCTCGAAACGTGAAAACCTGAAATACAAAAACAGCCGAAAACAGAAACTGGCACTGGGGTGCACTGGATTAGTAAGTTAGTCCAAATATGATCAAAAGTGTATGGAAGTGTATGAATATCATAGCAATATCTCCCAAAAGTGGCATGGAGCAAGCAGAAATTATAGATACGTTTTGGACGTTTCACTTGGTCATATTGGTGTCAAGCGCATGAAGAAACTCCATGCAGATGGAATTTTCGAGTCTCTTGATTATGAATCATTTGACACGTGCGAACCATGCCTCTTGGGCAAGATGACCAAGACTTCATTCTCCGGAACAATGGAGCGAGCAACCAACTTGTTGGAAATCATACATACTGATGTGTGCGGTCCAATGAGCGTTGAGGCTCGCGGTGGCTATCGTTAGGTTCTCACCCTCACTGATGACTTAAGTAGATATGGGTATGTCTACTTAATGAAACACAAGTCTGAGACCTTTGAAAAGTTCAAGGAATTTCAGAATGAGGTAGCGAATCAATGTGACAGGAAAATAAATTTCTTACGATCAGATCGTGGAGGAGAATATTTGAGTCACGAGTTTGGTATGCACCTAAGGAAATGTGGAATTGTTTCACAACTAACGCCGCCTGGAACACCTCAGCGTAATGGTGTGTCCGAATGTTGTAGTCGCACTCTATTAGATATGGTGCGATCTATGATGTCTCTTACCGATCTACTGCTATCATTCTGGGGTTATGCTTTAGAGACCCGTATGAATTATAGTTTGGGAGGAAACCTAAGTTGCCGTTTCTGAAAGTTTGGGGATGTGATGCTTATGTCAAGAAACTTCAACCTGAAAAGCTCGAACCAAATCGGAAAAATGCGTCTTCATAGGATACCCTAAGGAAGCTATTGGGTATACCTTGTACCTCAGATCCAAAGGCAAGGTATTTGTTGCCAAGAATGGATCCTTTCTGGAGAAAGAGTTTCTCTCGAAAGAAGTAAGTGGGAGGAAAGTAGAACTTGATGAGCAGTTAGTTCCCCCTCTTGAACCGGAAAGTAGCGCAGCACAGAAATATGTTTCTCTGGTGCCTGCATCGACTAGAGAGGAAGTTAATGATAATGATCATCAAAATTCGGATCAGGTTGCTAATGAACTTCGTAGGTCCACGAGTACACATTCTGCACCAGAGTGGTACGACAACCCTATCTTGGAATCATCTTTTAGACAACGATGAACCTTTGAACTATGAAGAAGCGATGGCGGGCCCGAATTCCAATAGATGGCTTGAAGCCATGAAATCCGAGATATGATCCATGTATGATAACAAATTATGAACTTTGGTAGACTTGCCCGATGATTGGCAAGCCATAGAAAATAAGTGGATCTGTAAGAAGAGGACTGATGCGGATGGAAATACGACCATCTATTAGGCTCGGCTCGTTGCTAAGGGTTACCGACAAGTTCAATGAATTGACTACGATGAGACTTTTTCTCCCGTAGCGATGCTGAAGTCCGTCCGAATCATGTTAGCAATTGCCGCATTCTATGATTATGAGATCTGGCAAATGGACGTCAAAATGGCATTCCTTAATGGTTTCCTTAAGGAAGAATTGTATATGATGCAGCCGGGAGGTTTTGTCGATCCTAAGAATGCTGACAAGGTTTGCAAGCTCCAGCGCTCCATCTATGGGCTGCTGCAAGCATCTCGGAGTTGGAACATTCGTTTTGATGAAGTGATCAAAGTGTTTGGATTCATACAGACTTATGGAGAAGCATGTATTTACTAGAAAGTGAGTGGGAGCTCTGTAGAATTTCCCATATTATATGTGGATGACATATTTTTGATGGGAAATGATATAGAACTTCTAGAAAGCATAAAGGCCTACTTGAACAAGTGTTTTTCAATGGAGGACCTTGGAGAAGCTGCTTACATATTAGGCATCAAGATTTATAGAGATAGATCGAGACGCCTCATTGGTCTTTTAGAAAGCACATAACATGACAAGATATTGAAGAAGTTCAATATGGATCAGTCCAAGAAGGGCTTCTTACCTGTATTGCAAGGTGCGAGATTGATCACAAATCAATGCCCGACCGCAGCAGAAGATAGAGAAAAGATGAGTGTCATCCCCTATGCCTCGACCATAGGTTCTATTATGTATGCCATGCTGTGTACTAGACCTGATGTGAACCTTGCCATAAGTTTGGTAGGGAGGTACCAAAGTGATCCCGGAATGGAACACTGGACAGCGGTCAAGAACATCCTGAAGTACCTGAAAAGGACTAAGGATATGTTTCTCGTTTATGGAGGTGACAAAGAGCTCGTCGTAAAGGGTTACGTCTCTGCTAGCTGCGACACAGATACGGATGACTCCAAGTCACAAAACGGATACATGTTTATTTTGAGTGGTGGGGCAGTCAGCTGGTGCAATTGCAAGCAAAGCATCGTGGCGGCATCTACATGTGAAGAGGAGTACATAGCTGCTTCCGAAGCAGCACATGAAGGAGTCTGGATGAAGGAGTTCATCACCGACCTAGGAGTTATTTTGAACTTGTTGGGCCTGATGACTCTCTTCTGTGACAACACTGGAGCTATTGCCATTGCCAAGGAGCCCAGGTTTCACAAGAAGACCAAGCACATCAAGCGCCATTTCAACTGCATCCGTGGTTACATTCAAGATGGAGACATAGATATTTGTAAAGTACATATGGATCTGAATGTCGGAAATCCGTTGACTAAACCTCTTCCACGAGCGAAACATGATCAGCACCAGATTTCTATGGGTGTTCGATTCATCACAATGTAACTAGATTATTGACTCTAGTGCAAGTGGGAGACTGTTGGAAATATGCCCTAGTGGAAATAATAAAATGGTTATTATTATATTTCCTTGTTCATGATAATTGTCTATTGGTCATGCTATACTTCTATTATCTGGAAATCGTAATGCATGTGTGAATACATAGACCACAACATGTCCCTAGCGAGCCTCTAGTTGGCTAACTCGTTGATCAATAGATGGTCACGGTTTCATGGCAATGGACATTGGATGTCATTGATAATGGGATCACATCATTAGGAGAATGATATGACGGACAAGACCCAAACATAAGCATAGCACAAGATCGTTTAGTTCTTCTGCTAAAGCTTTTCTAATGTCAAGTTTCATTTCCTTAGACCATGAGATTGTGCAACTCCCGGATACCGTGGAAATTCTTTGGGTGTGCCAAACGTCACAACGTAATTGGGTGGCTATAAAGGTGCGCTACGGGTATCCCCGAAAGTATCTGTTGGGTTGGCATGAATCGAGACTGGGATTTGTCACTCCGTGTGACGGAGAGGTATCTCTGGGCCCACTCGGTAAGACGTCATCATAATGACCTCAATGTGACTAAGGAGTTGGACGTGGGATGATGTGTTATGGAACGAGTAAAGAGACTTGCCGGTAAAGAGATTGAACAAGGTATAGGGATACCGACGATCGAATATTGGGAAGTATCATACCGGTATACAAACGGAATTGTATACGGGATTAATTGAATCCTCGACATTGTGGTTCATACGATGAGATCATCGTGGAACATGTGGGAGCCAACTTGGGTATCCAGATCCTGCTGTTGGTTATTGACCGGAGAGATGTCTCGGTCATGTCTACATTCCTCCTGAACCCGTAGGGTCTACGCACTTAAGGTTCGAGGACGCTAGGGTTATAGGGGAAATATGTACGTGGTTACCAAATGTTGTTAGGAGTCCCGGATGAGATCCCAGACGTCACGAGGAGTCCCGAAATGGTCCGGAGGTAAAGAATGATATATAGGAAGTGAGGATTTGGCCATCAGAAGTGTTCCGGCATCACCGGTAATGTACCGGGACCACCAAAAGGGTTCCGGGGGTCCACCGGGAGGGGCCACCGGCCCCGGAGGCTTGCATGGGCCAAGATTGGGAAGGGACCAGCCTGTGAGTGGGCTGGTGCGCCTCCCACCACGGACTAAGGCGCAGCAAAGGAGGAGAGGGGGGAAACCCTAGGCGCGGATGGGCCTAATGCCCACCCTAGGGCGCGCTCCCTCTCTCCCCCTCTTGGCCGCCCCCTCCATCCCATCTAGGGTGGGAACCCTAGAGGGGGTGCACCCCCTCCCCTCCTCCTATATATAGTGGGGGTTTTGGGGCTGCCATACACATGAGTCCCTCTCTCTCTCTCTCTCTCGGCGCAGCCCTACTTCTCCACCTCCTCGTCCTTCGTAGTGCTTGGTGAAGCCCTGCTGGAGAACCACACTGCTCCACCACCACCATGCCATCGTACTACTGCTGGAGTTGTCTTCCCCAACCTCTCCCTCCTCCTTGCTGGATCAAGGCGCGGGAGACGTCACTGGGCTGCACGTGTGTTGAACGCAGAGGCGCCGTTGTTCGGGGCTTAGATCGTAATCGATCGTGGTTTGAATCGCTACGTGTACGACTCCACCAACCGCGTTCTTGTAACGCTTCCGCTTAGCGATCTTCAAGGGTATGAAGATGCAATCCCCCCTCTCGTTGCTGGTTTATCCATAGATTAATCATGGTGATGCGTATAATTTTTTTGATTTCTGCAACGATCCCCAACAGGACGACGGTGTGCTAGTACTCTGGGAGAAGGAGAGGGGAATCGTGGGTGGGGTTGTGCGTGTGTGGGGCTGTGCGTGGGCACGCGTGCATCGTGGGTCAGTGGGTTGGTGGGGGCATGCGTCCGACGGCTCTGAGTGGGTGGGACATCCATCTAAGATTTCGCCAAGTCATCGATCCATGTAGTCTATCCGCGTGGTGTGCTTTTTTTGCTGTCTGCTAAAAAAATACAGACGACAAAGAGAGCTCTTTGTCGTCTGTATTTTTTAGCAGACGACTAAGTATTCATTACGGTCAGTTTTTCTTTGCCGTCTTCTAATGACAGCAAACCCTTTCTTTGCCGTCTTCCCGATGAAAAGTTGACGGCAAAGACGCCTCCTGACGGCAAATTAGCTATTTCCTGTAGTGTGTCTCCCGTCATTTGTTTTTACCAACTTGCTATCTGCTACTTTTACAGTGCACTAATACTACACACACTTCACCCATACTCTTAGTATTATTATTTTATGCATGGGTATTTCAGCACCTAACACACCATTGAAAAAATCACAAAGGAAAAGAGAGAAGTTGCTCCAGCTAATTCACGGATCAGCATGAAGCGTTTAAGAACTATACAGGGTGTAGTGTCAGCATATGGAGACAGTAAATGTAGCTCTAAGCCCATCCATAATCCAACAATTTGCCATGAACCACCATCCCAGGTGCTTCCTCTAATTTCACGGTGTCATATGTGGTTGCGTGTTGCATATGGTGTCGAACTTGTATTAAAAAGCCCCATACCGGTCTTTATTAAGATAAGGAAATGCTTTTTTACATCATGGAAACGGCCAAGAGTACAAGACGACAGAGCACCAGAAGCCAAATAGGCAAGGTACTTGCAGAGCCAGTCACAAGCCCAACACATACATGCATCACGTGCAAGCCAACTAAAAAGCCACGGTGGTGGCGAAGCAGCCTGCCTCCAGCCAGGCTCTCAGGTCCTCGATGATCACGCTCACTACTCTAGCCGAGTGTCTAGATTGTATTGCTTCCAATTTGGTTAAATTGTATCTGCTTAGTTTACACATTATACCTTTGAATATGACATGCCTTCCTGTTTTTGGTACATACTACATCTGTCTATTAACCATGTTCTTACATTAAACTAATGTTCTTGTGTATCCCTCATCAATCACTTATGATGAGACAGTCAGACCCGTGGATTAGCGTAAGGAAAGCTACTCTTTTAAAGAGTTCAGTTGCATCCTCCCCACTTGATTCTCAATAAATGACAAGGCTAGATGAAGATAGTCAACATAGCTTTGTACTTGATGACCGCATTTTCCCTACACCACCATTGCAGATGCTTGCTCTAAATTGGCAGTGTGATATGTGGTTGCATGTTGCATATGGTTTCTAGCTTGTAATTCTTCCAATTTTGTTAAATTGCATATGTTATTCTTCTTACTTTACACATTATACCTTTTAATGCGACATGCCTTCCTGTTTTTGCTACATACTACATATGTCTATTAACCATGTCCTTACATAAAACTATTGTTCTTGTATATCCCTCATCAATCACTTATGATGAGACAGTCGTAGTTGTGGATTGGTGTGACAAAGCTACTCTTTTAAAGAGGTCAATGTCATCCTCCCCACATAATTCTCAAGAAAAACAAGGCTAGATGAAGATAGTCAACACATCTTTGTACTTGATGACGCAATTCCCCTACACCACCATCGCAGGTGCTTGCTCTAACTTGGCAGTGTGATATGTGGTTGCATGTTGCATATCATGTCTAGCTTGTACTTCTTCCAATTTGGTTAAATTGCATCTGCCGTTCTGCTTAGTTTAAACATTATACCTGTTAATGTGACATGATGACGTGTGCTTGAGATGCATCGGTATTTCCCCAAAGAGGAAGGGATGATGCAGCACATCGACGGTAAGTATTTCCCTTAGTTATGAAACAAAGGTTATAAAACTAGTAGGAGAGCCACGCAACACTGTGTAAACGGTGCCTGCACACAAAGAACAAATACTTGCAACCCGACGCGTTAAAGGGGTTGTCAATCTCTTTCGGGTAACGGTGCCAGAAATTGACGAGTTAACGGGATAAAATTGTATTAGATTGAAAGATGCGAATAAAAGCAAATAAAACACAACAAGGTATTTTTGTGTTTTTGATAATATATATTTGTAAATAAAAGTTGCAACTAAAGGAAAAGGAAAATGGCAATTTAGATCTAAAAGTATATGATTGGAAAATAGACCGGGGGCCGTAGATTCACTAATGGCTTCTCTCAAGAAAATAGCATGCGAAGGGTAGACAAATTACTGTTGGGGAATTGATAGTAAAGCAAATAATTATAATGATATCCAAGAAAATGATCATGTATATAGGCATCACATCCAAGATTAGTAGATCCGATCCTGCTTGCATCTACTACTATTACTCCACACATCGACCGCTATCCAGCATGCATCTAGTGTATTAAGTTCATGGAAAAAAAGAGTAATGCAATAAGAACGATGACATGATGTAGATAAGATCTATTCATGTAGGAATAGACACCATCTTTTTATCCTTAATAGCAGTAATATATGCGTGCCTTATTGGTCCTTCTGTCACTAGGAAAGGACACCGCAAGATCGAACCCATTACAAAGCACCTCTTCCCATTGCAAGATAAATAGATCAACTTGGACAAACAAAACCCAAATATCGGAGAAGAAATACGAGGCTATAATAATCAAGAATGGATATTAAATCAAGGCAAATCTGATCATAAACTCACAATTCATCGGATCCCAACAAACACACCCCAAAAAGTCATTACATCAAATAGATCTCCAAGAGACCATTGGATTGAGATATAAAGAGCGAAGAAGCCATCTAGCTACTGCCTACGGACCCGTAGGTCTGTGGTAAACTACTCACGCATCATCGCAGAGGCACCAATGAGGATGATGAACCCCTCTGTGATCGTGTTCCCCTCCGGTGGAGTGCCGGAAAAGGGCTCTAGATTGGATCTCGTGGTTCTGGAACTTGCGATGGTTGGAATAAAATTCCGTCGAATTTTTTAGGGTTTCTGGAATATTGGATTATTTATAGAGTGAAGAGGCGGTGCGGGAGGCCACTGAGGTGGGCACAACCCACCTGGGCGCGCCTGGGGGCCCAAGCGCTCCCTGGTGGGTTGTGCCCCCCTCGGGGCACCCCTAGGTGCTTCTTGGCCCATTGGATGTCTTCTGGTACAAAAAAATTCTCAAAAAGTTTCGCTGCATTTGGACTCCATTTGGTATTGGTCTTATACGGTGTAAAAAACAAGCAAAAAACAACAACTGGCACTAGGCACTATGTCAATAGGTTTGTCCCAAATATTGATATAAAATGATTGTAAATTTATTGTAAAACATCGAAGAATGATAATATAACATGGAACAATAAAAAATTATAGATACGTTGGAGACATATCACATGCCTTCCTGTTTTTGCTACATACCACACCTATCTATTAACCATGTCCTTACATAAAACTATTGTTCTTGTGTATCCTGCATTAATCACTTATGACGAGACACCTTTAGTATATGCAGTGTGATATTGGTTGCATATTTCATATGATTTATAGCATATATTGTTGCTAATTTGTTGAATCACCATTTTTGATGGGACACTTTTAACTTGGCAGAGTCATATCTATTGCATCTTTCATGTGGTGTCTAGCTTGCATTGCTACTAATTTGTTGAAATGGCTTCTACTTAGTTTACACAAATAGTTGTGAATATGCCATGCCATCCTGTTTTTTGTACATATACCATCCTCGTATCATGTGTTTGCCTTACATCAAAGTAGTGATTGCCAGTATCATGCATGAATGAGTTCGGAAGAGTGAACTTTGTTGCTTTTTCTTGCCAGTTTACTTGACAATGAAAAAACAATAAAGCGGAAGGAAATCAGCAAGGCAGTGGATGATAGTGCTCCTTCCGTCCGACTGAAATGGAGGGTCTCTGCAGATTCTACTCCGCCACCCCCACAAGATTTGCAAGACAACACATGCATAGACACTCAACATAGTTGTGTTGATGATGAGCACACCCCCTACTCCACCATCACAGGTGCTCCCTCTAACTTGGCACTGTTATATGTGGTTGCATGTTACGTGTGATGTTTAGCTTGTATTGCTTCTAATTTTTTTTGAATTCCATCTGCTTAGTTTATACATTATACTTGTGAATAAGACATGTGTTCCTGTTTTTAGAACATATATGTCTATCACACCATGTTCTTGCATCAAAGTAATACTATTGTGTAACCTGTAACAATCAGTTATCATAAAACATGTTTAACTTGGAAGTGTGATGCAGTTTACATCTTGCATTCTTTTCTAGCTTGTACTGCTTCTAATTTGTTGAAATGCCACTTATGATGAGACCGTTTTAACTTTGTAGAGTGATATTTGTTACATCTTTCATATGGTGTCTAGCTTTCATTGCTTCTAATTTGTTGAAATGCCTTCTGCTTAGTTTACACATGATAGCTATGAATATGCAACTCTCTCCTTTTTTCTTACACATTTAATCATCCTATCATGCGGTCGCCTTACATGAAAGTAGTGTTCGTCAACATCCCGCATCAGTGAGTTCTAAAAAGTGATTTTTGTTCATTTTTCTTGTGGGTTTGACTTGACAAGGCAATAAAATTAAGTAAGAGGAATGAAAAAATGAAGGTAGGGGTTAATGGTGGCATTCCAGCGGAACCATCATTCCATGTGCTTTCTCTAGCTTGGCAGTGTGATATTTGCTTGTGTGTTGCATATTGTGTCTATCTTGTATTGCTTCTAGTTTGATTAAATTACATCTGATTAGTTTACACATTATAAATGTGAATATGGCACGTCTTCCTTTTTCTTGCATACACTAAATCTATCTATTACATGTCCTAACATCGAAGTACTGTTCGTGCCTATCTAGCATCAATGATGACGAGACACCTTTAACATGGTAGTGTGATGTTGTTTTGCATCTTGCATATGATTTATTTCTTGTACTGCTTCACATTTGTTTAAATGCCACTTATGACAAGACAATGTTAACTTTGCAGAGTAATATTTGTAGCATCTTTCATATGGTGTCTACCTTACATTGCATTGCTTCTAATTTATTGAAATGTCTTCTGCTTAGTTTACACATCATAGGTCCCATAACCTCATGCCGTCCTGTTTTTCATGCATATTACATCCTACTATCATGCGGTTGTCTAACATCAAAGTTTAGTACGTCTGTATCACACATTAATTAGTTCTGAAAAACTAAATTTCTATTCCTTTTTCTTATGGGCTTCACTTGACATGGCAAAGAAAAAGAGGAAGGAATGCATAAAAAAAGGGTATGGTGTAAGTACTCGACAGGCACGGAAACAAAATCAGAAGAGCTATGCAGATTCAGCTAGTATTGATAGTGAAATACAAGGTCGAAGTCGACTGGATAAATGTACAAACATGGTATCCCATGCTACACCAGTTGCAAAACATTCCAAACTCAAACGATAAGCTGGCACAAAACAAGCAACGATTGGCCTAGTGGTTGCAGCACTTTGTTCCATAGTACCAACATCTGCACGAGTTACTCGTTTCTCAATTCAGCTAGTGGCAAGTTCCCAAGCTCCCTTGTCACCTGACACTACTTCCTAATCACTCCTTACACAAGAGGACTTGGCAAGATTACATGAACCTTATGAGCTTCAATAACAAGGTAGTTGCTCGAGTCAAGATACAGTTGCATGCTTCTTTATATGTAGTCGCACAATTTGATGTACACTAACACTTCCCATGTTCGTTGTTGAACTAGCACCTCAGCGCAAGAGGAAACAGACATTAGGGATAATGCTTGATGGGTTAACCAAATCTATAGGAGGAATAATGGAGATCCATTTTGAGGCAGGTTTAAAAAGGCCACGTGATGCTACATAGTCAGCCAAGTTAGTATCATAGGCAATTGTTGCCATTAGGTGTCATGCACGTATCATCCCAACATGGATTCAATATAGAATGACAAAGAAGAAACCCAATTTAACACCTTCCTCGACCATTTATCTATATGTATGGTTATGTATGGAAATTAGTAATACCATCTTGCTCCGTCCCAAACTTTCTAGGTTGCTGGTAATGAGACTCACATAATTTTCAACAGATAAGGTTGAAGTTGGATCACCAAGATGATGCAACCAGGCAAGCATCCACTCATGTTTTCAAGTCTGCTCTTCGACATTATCGGTATAACTTAAGGAAAACTCACTTTGAAGGCAAGGCGAACAATGAACTTTCTCAAACATCTCTAGTGAAAAATATAACGGATGAAGATGGGGAGCCCTTCTTAAACACGGGTCTGATACAAAGTATCAAGGACGTTATATATATATATATATATATATATATATATATATATATATATATATATATATATATATATATGATCAGATCACATGTTGAAATCCTATTTATGCATGTGCCTTACAAATCTATCTTCTTTTAGGTGAACTGTTCAAATAACAAGGCCAATCGTACGAAAGTGAAGTTCCAACGCACGACAGGATCTCTTAGCTATATTGCACACTGTGAGGCTCTTGTAACTAGCTGATGTTTCACTCTTTTTGTTGTGCCATATTACCATATCTATATTGAGTTGTTCCAAATGCAGAGGAAAGCCCGCAACGACCAAAATGTACCTGAACCAAATGATGTGGAAATCTTCAAGGACTGTCATACTAGCAAGAGAAAGGGCATGACTAAACCAGTCAAAGACATCGTTATAAGTCCTTAATCCTCATGCCTTGTAACTACTAGTTACTCTGACTTCTGCATTGAACTGCACGGTTTGCAGCCAATGTCTATTACTCTTTTCAATTGTATACATAGTTGTCTTAGTGTATCATTGCACCTTACAAGGTTTAAAAGAGAGAAGTATGTTCCTTTGATCTTGATCTATAATCTAGTTCCATGCCGGACTTTCCAACACAACGTTACAATTACCTGTTTGTATGTTCTCAGTTGTTTTGTGATATGAATGATGTCATACTATGCTTACTGTATTACAAACTTTTTCTCTTTATCCTTAGTTGCTAATAGAATGTGAAGAAAAAGACAATATGTTAGCCATGGTACATGGTCATATGTTTGGAACTTGGTTTTATTATGTACTTTGCAGTAAAATACAACCAATATTTTACACGGATTCACCGAATAAGTTATGTATATGGACCAAAGCTATTCAGTTTCGTTTTGTTGCCTCCTTAATAAGTTCTGTTCTGGTACTACTAATGTACAAACTCAAATTTTCAGCAAGCTATGGAACAAATGGTGGAACCACCACCTCGTGAAGATGATGAGGCAACCATAACCGCAATGTCACCTCTTGTTGCAGTGAGTCAGTATCTGTTCACTAATAGTGCCAAAAGCACCTTCCTATGTAATACTAGGTTGGTTGTTAATGCAACCTCGTCCAAACTGCCTCTTGACCATGATATGCAAGCTCAAAATAATGATATATCTGCGCTCCACACACAAGTCCAACCCCTAACAGAGACCCTTTGTGAAACAAGGACAACCATTATTCGATGTTGTCAAGATATGCATGGTTTTGAAACCAGACTATCAGACATTTTCTATGTTTTTCAGGAGCCTAGGAGAAATAAAGGCGAAGGTTATGGTGCTCTATCAGATAGTACAACATGAAAACATAACAGTCAGGTCAAATGAACCGAGCTTCTAAACTTCTGAGGGTGCATTTATCTATCAGACTGTTAACTTTTATGCCAACCCTACTTTTATTATATGCCAGTAATTTGTTTGGTTGTGATACAACATTTGTTCTTAGCAGGAAGTGACCGGCTGAAGAAAACAACAAGCCATTTTTGTATAGTGTAGAGTGTTCCCTATATTTGCACTCGTGGCGAACTGTGATGCCACGTGGATGTAATCTGTGCAATCGCCTTAATAGCCTAGCGCTAGTTGCTTGCTTATTTATTTCTCGAGTGTTCTTTTTCCTCGGTTTCTTAGTGGCCACAACAACCATGGGCCACATACGGTTGAGGTAAACATGAGCCTGCTACTTGCTGTAGTGACCATGTGCCATCTATGGACCGTAGGATCAAAGGGCCTCCTACGGGCCATACGATCCATTGGCCACACATGGTCCAGCAATTCATGGGCCAAAAACGAACCATGATATGGGCCATAAACGGGCCTAACTGGTAATGGGCCAACACAGTAACGAGCCATTAACAGGCTAGAAGACAGCAAAAGCTTTATTTTGTCAGACAGACACAACATCTATACCTATACTAATTACAGACTCCCAAGTAATTACCACGTTAATCAGAAATTAGGAGCCGTTCATCTAAGATGGGATAGAATTATTATGGTGCAGATTAGCCTTTGTAGAAAAAAAGTAAAAACATGTTATTTAATGTGACCATGTTACAAATTAGTTCATGTTGTTATGGATCACGAGAACAAATTCCCACGGTTTCTTAACAAGAAAACTACCACGCTATTGAGATGCACCGGAAATCGTCCTTTTCTTCATCATGTTCACACGAAGCAGATCGAGTGAAGACGGCTAGGGTTTTCATTGTCTCTCAGCCCTCACGCACGTTCTTTCACACGAAGCAGATTGAGTCCAGATGGCCAGGGTTTTCATTGCCCCGTCAGCCCTGCCGCACGGTTCAGTCATGGCAGAGGTTTTACGAGCTTTGCATCATGTCCATGGCGAGTTCGAGGTGATCAAAGGGTATAAGTCCCCGTTCATATCCAGGACCGCGTCATCAATCAGCCGTCAACAGCAGCACCCTCCACCACCTCTCCGTGTTCGCCACCTGCACGGCTCAACGAACTCAAGTAGCCCTCATGCATGCCACGACTCATTCAGTGACAATGCATCGTAGTTCAGCTCTGCATGCGGCACGTCGAGTGCGCTGGGCTCCCTGGCGAGCTTGGCCTTCTATGGTGGATATTTGTTTCATTCAGGTTCTACACCTCAGGTATTTGTTCCGGAAGGTCATCAATCAAGGCAAAGAAAATTACTACATCTTCATGGTTGTATATCTTCAATTTTGGTTGATTTTTTTGATGATTTCAAGATGTTAGTTCAGGAGAATGCATCGATCTATCTGGAGCTTCATGCATAGTCCCGTTGTGGCCCATGCCCTAGCCTTGGTCAAGCCCACCATTGCTGCTTTTACATGGGTAATCCAAATCTGCAACCACATTTACCTATGAATCCTGCGAACCTGGTCATATATTGCTGCAATATCTTTTGTTCTCAATCCACTTTACTACGGCTCCATGATGGCCGAGTCTTTCCAGCCCCTATTTTAATTTTTACCACCCGTGCTTGCTTTTGCTGTAGCTTTCTGCTTGCTTCGCAAATGGTGCAGATATTACTGGTGTAAAGATGTGAGAATCCTCAGAGTTTAGTGGATGGCACTTTTGTTGTAAACGAAACGAAAAGGTGTGGCCACACCCTGGTGCACTCACACCCCTGATCTGATCCCGGAGTAAATCTCATAACTATATATGTTTGAGGTAAAAAATCATTCAAGCTGTCTTTGTCAGTTATTCATTCTCTAAAACTAATGGACATTTGTCAGGTCGATAGTGCCGATCTCACCTCATCTGGATGCTTATTAAAAAATAATCAAATTTATTAGTAGTTATTAGTCTATAAATTATTCTTAATGCATAGGTCTAGGTATACATTGTAATATTTTTGGAAGAGCATCGAGGAATACCTAAATCTCTAAACATGCATATCATAACATACTGCATACAAACTTGCTATGTATAAATATAAGGAAGTTCTATCTACCTCCTATATATAACATTTACTTATTGTTGATCACCATCGACGTTGTGAATTCAAGACCCACCGGTGAGAGCGTTCTTGGTTTTCTTGGCTATCTCATGAATTCCGCATCATGCATCATGTATCAACATACAGGTAATGTGTACCCGTTCTCTTTTAAGTTCTCATCGTAATTTTACAAATGTTACAGGTACGTGTGCAGCATCTGGATGTCCTTACTTGCCATCCTTTGTTTTTTTTCTTAGACGATGCATGCCTGTAACAATTTAGTTATGATAGTTCCCTCGCATATAGCACACCATAAACAGTGGCTGACTTTATAACATCTTTAATTAAATAAAGAGTCCATATCATGTACACTTCATCCCATCTAAGTCATATGAACGGCTCATCATGTGTTAATAAGATAAAAACAGAAAAATGTAACCATTCAATGGATGGGCCCAAGTAACTACGACTCAAATTTAAATTAAACTATGCACTGACAAAATTGTGCAAGTTCTTTTTAATTTGAGAACGTACCAGGATTTCCCCTTAAAAACGAGATTTGTGATTGCACAATAGACAAATTATTTTCCACATGGGTTACATATGCGTGCATGCAAAAACAAAAAAGAAAACTATCTTTAGTTATCTCTTTTCGTTAAAACTAGCATGCCTTGCTTATCTACAAAAAAGTGCATGGAAGTAGGCTTCCTAAAAAAATGTATACATCTTTGTGCACGCAAAAACACAAAAGGAAACTAACATTCAATTATCTCTTTTCTTTAAAACTCTTTGTCCAGATCTCTCTGCATCGTCCAGATTGTGCGCTACGCCGAGGGCAACCGCCCCTGTTTGCTTCTTCTCCAACCAAGAAATCATGTGTGCATACATATCAACTGTAGCGCTGCCCAACCTCTGCGTACTTCGCTTCGATGATACTGTCTTGCCGCCAGACACGTCGATCTTAAGTGATCATAGCTTCCCAGCCAATGGCCGCTGACTGCAAGCCAACTTTCTCTATTCCATGAGAAAAAGCATGACTGCTTGATATTGACGTACCCCCACAATAAATGGAACACATGAGATCAAAGCACAGAAGAGGATCTTGAAAGGAAAATAAGCTGTGAGTTCCCTGCATCTACTCTATTTTCTTTTCTCTTCCCACAATTTTTGCATGGGCTACTTGATGTGATGCATTGTATAAGAAAACAACTGATATGATTTCGCTTTTCTGCATGGGATTTCATTATGGGAGATTAAGATATGTTTGGAACACATACAATAGATGTAGACACGATTGTTGCTTCTTTAATTTTATGTTATTTATGTGTTCGGATATTTTTCAAACTTATGTTGTTGTGTAGGTTTGTCGAATACGTTCATTGATGCTCTGGATAGCATCTGATTGCCGTTGCCCATATACTCCCTCCGTCCCAAAATAAGTGTCTCAACTTTGTACCAACTTTAGTACAAATTTGTACTAAAGGTGAGACACTTATTTTGAGACGGAGGAAGTATATAATTAGGGGTGCAAGATACTTGCTTTTGTTCATCATTTGTATCTGGAATGAGCTATTAAGTTATTAGTTATTTTATTTCCCTTCATTTTATCGATACTCAACTACTCGAGATTTCAAGAGCATCGTCTTAACGAGCACTTCCATTTAGGTGTTGCGAGGTATTAGTGAGGTTCTACAAATAAGGCGGCAGATAATTGATTTATTCAGTTCTACAAAGAATGTAATTTTCAGAATACATGGTTAATTATGGAACATCCATGGATGACTACAGAATGAACAAAGTACTAATTGATGATGATACGGGAAGAGGTGGTTGCTACCCTTGGAAACTACGAATCGATGAGTCAACTTCAAACGGTCAATAAGAATAGGAAACTAAAATTAGTCTCATGTGTCTTAAACACTAAACTAGACACCAAAGTCTTCAACATTAAGAAAACTAGCCCGTGCGAAGGCACGGGTCGACTACTAGTGTCATTAATGGGCCTGAATTCATGACGGGTTGGGAATAGTCCAATGGGTTAACACGCCACAAACGGACCGATCTAAACACAAGCTGAATTTGACCCATTAGAAGAACAACCAGTAACGAAGCGTAAGTAAATGAGGGTCGTAAATGAGCCCAAGAATTTACGGTCTCTTAGTAGGACGAAAGCTAACACGGGCTAGAAATGGCCCAACTGAATCATAGGCCGTTAATGGTTCCAAAAAATGTATTGTTCATTATGGGCCAGAATCAACACGAGCCTTTAAAGGGCCTAGAGAGACAGAAGGCCTCATATGTGCCGAATGACGTCATGAGCCCAATATGGGCCGTAAGTGACAATGGGCTGGAATCATATTTGACGGCCCAGATGACGCTATTGGACTGAATTCATGAAAGCCATAACAGGACGTGAGTTTCCCGGCTGTAAGTGGGCTATATGCGTACATGTCATTAACATGCTTTCCATGGGCAGGCCCGCTAACTTTTAACCAAGTCAAATGCGCCAACATTTAAACCTAAATGGGCTACTGTTGGGTTGTTCCACGTGTCGGCGTATCATAGGCGCTTCCCATCCATTGGACGAATGACATCTGTCACAGCGCTCACCTGACATGTGGTTCCTCCGGCGAATGAGAATTTTACACGTGGAAAATTTCCATTGGTCTGGGCTGTTAATGGGTTATCGGATCCAAACCGGAACCTGATAGCTTAACAGCGACCCATTATGGTGGAAGCCCGTGTCAGTTACCCTTGACGAAAACACTTCCATGATGCGGAATTTATCGTTATGGAAGTGGAAACTTCCGTGATGATAATTTCAGTATTGTCATGGAACATTTCTATGACATCACACGTATGAATATCTTGATTCTGTCATAGAATTGTCATAGATGAACATGCATGACAGAAAACGTGACCTACTACAACAAAGACACGTATCATCATAGAAGTGTTTTTTGTAGGGATTTTGCATCAATGTGAACACACATGCATATGCAATTGATCATATATCCATATATATAAAAAATGTCTATATCAATCATTGATAAAACACATATAGCTATTATTAGAAAACATACATATATCTAGATCCGCATATTTGCATGCCAAAGTTATATATAAAAAAGAACAAAAAACTATAGATATGGATCAAGATCAATTGTTCCTGCTTAATTACCTTGGTATGTAGGTCGGCCGGCGATGGGATGACGATGGCACTTGGCGGCGGCGGAACGGTTGAGAAGAAGGATTGTCGTGTTGGGTGGCAAGAGGGTGCCGACGGCGGTGGCGTGCTCAATCATGTGCGAAAGCGGACACGATTTGGAGACCAAAGGACTGGGCACATGGCGGCGACAATTTATAATCTAAATGTAAGCTGAGTGTAAATACATAGATGGGTTAAAACATACGCGAAGGTTTTCCCCGTTAAAAAACATCAAACAAAACCTGAGAGCAGTAGGAGAGTACTCGGCTTATACCGCCATTAAGCACACTCACGGCGGCCACATGACAACAAATGTTATCAAGAGCCCATTATAACCCGAGTACTTTTCAATTTTATGCTAAACCTTTTGTATAAGACGAGATCTTTTTCTATGACCTCTCGGCTTACTAATGTCTACTACACAACCTTCTTCTTGTAGACGTTGTTGGGCCTCCAAGTACAGAGGTTTGTAGGACAGTAGCAAATTTCCCTCAAGTGGATGACCTAAGGTTTATCAATCCGTGGGAGGCATAGGATGAAGATGGTCTCTCTCAAACAACCCTGCAACCAAATAATAAAGAGTCTCTTGTGTCCCCAACACACCCAATACAATGGTAAATTGTATAGGTGCACTAGTTCAGTGAAGAGATGGTGATACAAGTGCAATATAGATGGTAGATATAGGTTTTTGTAATAAGAAAATATAAAAACAGCAAGGTAGCAAGTGGTAAATGTGAGCATAAACGGTGTTGCAATGATAGGAAACAAGGCCTAGGGTTCATACTTTCATTAGGGAAAGTTCTCTCAACAAGGATAACATAATTGCATCATATTACTAGCCCTCAACATGCAACAAAGAGTCACTCCAAAGTCACTAAGAGCGGAGAACAAAAGAAGAGATTATGGTAGGGTACGAAACCACCTCAAAGTTATTCTTTCTGATCGATCTATTCAAGAGTCCGTAGTAACGTTCAATCTATCATAGAGTTCGTACTAGAATAACACCTTAAGATACAAATAAACCAAAACCCTAATGTCACCTAGATACACCATTGTCACCTCAAGTATCCGTGGGCATGATTATACGATATGCATCACACAATCTCATAAACATCTATTCAACCAACGCATAGAACTTCAAAGAGTGCCCCAAAGTTTCTACCGGAAAGTCAAGACTAAAACGTGTGCCAACCCCTATGCATAGATTCCCAAGGTCACGAAACCCACAAGTTGATCACCAAAACATACATCAAGTGGATCACATGATATCCCATTGTCACCACAGATAAACACGTGCAATACATACATCAAGTGTTCTCAAATCCTTAAAGACTCAATCCGATAAGATAACTTCAAGGGAAACCTCAATCCTTTACAAAGAGAGTAGAGGGGGAGAAGCATTATAAGATCCAACTAGAATAGCAAAGCTCACGATACATCAAGATTGTGCTATCTCAAGAACACGAGAGAGAGAGAGAGAGAGATCAAACACATAGCTACTGGTACATACCCTCCGCCCCAAGGGTGGACTACTCCCTCCTCGTCATGGCGAGCGCCGGGATGATGAAGATGGCCACCGACGAGGGTTCCCCCCTCCGGCAGGGTGCCGGAACAGGGTCTAGATTAGTTTTTGGTGGCTACAGAGGCTTTCACCGGCGGAACTCCCGATCTAGGTTAATTTCCAAAGGTTTCAGTATTTATAGGATTTTTTGGCGTAGGGCACAAGTCAGAGGGCCCTCTGGGCCGTCCACAAGATAGGGCAGGGCCACCACCTGCCCAGGGCGCGCCCCCACCCTTGTGGGCAGCCTGTGGCTCTCCTGGCCCAACTCTTTTACTTCGGGCGCTTCTTTTGGTCCAGAAAAAATCATCAAAAATTGGCACGCCAATTGGACTCCGTTTGATATTCCTTTTTTTTAAAAACCAAAAACAAGGAAAAAACTGAAACTGGCACTGGGCTCTAGGTTAATAGGTTAGTCCCAAATATCATATAAAAGTGTATAATAGCCCATAAAACATCCTAGAAGGATAATATAATAGCATGGAACAATAAAAAATTATAGATACGTTGGAGACGTATCACTTACTGATACGTAATCCAAGTCCTCTTTTTTTAACCGTGTGTACTTCTATTGTTTGGCTTACACCATTGTAAGCTGAGCACCCATGTTTTTAGTCCTGTTGATGAAATCGTTAATTGGTAACTCCTTGGTTAGCTGGGGGGTATGCGGTAATAGGATAATCGACAAGTTAATCAATTAATGACATAGTTTATCCATTTTTCAGTTACTCGGTGACCCTACGAGTAGGGTTTAATCAACAAGTTAATTGGTTAATTGGATGAATTCTCGAACAGGTTTTTTTTTACACTTGGCTTACACACACATACACAACAATGTGTGATTTTCCTGTTGTGGGTAGTCCAACTGGTATATTTGGAATAACATTTAGTTCATATGTTGGAAAAAATGGCAGAACTTTACTCGCACAATGTGCATGATAATTTCGGGTTTAATTACTTATATATGTTTGTAGATTTGTAATTTTTGCTTACCGCTGAAGTATGCTTGCTATTTATTGATATTTCTTAATGTGGTGACGGGACGATGCAGATGTTTGAATACCAAACCAACTTTAGAGAAAATTAAATGCAAAATTAATTTTGCAATATGTCGTTATCTAAAGAACATATCTTGTTAATAGATATGCATGCATGGGTCTTTGAGAGAAATTTTCCATAGCTTATTCAGTATATGCCTATACGGAAATGTTTTTCACGTTTTTTATCTGGATCAATACTTAGCAATTTTGGGTTAATTATAAAGAAAATCCATGGTGTTATGACACATTAAATGAGTACAATTATCGTATGAGCATAGAGTAAAAGCTATAAATGGACGCCAAAGTTAGAAATGAGCACAATGCACTAGAAGGCTGCCCTCATCCTGGCCGATCCTCCCCTATAAATCCACGCCTCCTCCCTTTCTTCCAACTCGCCAAATCCAGTGACTTCCATTCCCTTCGATCTTCTGCTGGTATTACCCATCGTTCTCCCTTTCGACCTTCTGCTGGCATTACCGATCGTCCTCCCTTTAGACCTTCTGCTACTTTTACCCATCGTCCGATAATGGCCCGCAAGAAGGTGCCCCTCCGGTACATTGGAAACTCAACCCGACGCCGCACTTATGTGACGCGCCGCAACAACCTGATTAAGAAAGCGGGTGAGTTGGGCATCTTGTGCAACACCAAGATCTGCGTGATGGTGTATGATGAGGGCTCTGTGGCGCCGGATGTTTACCCGTCCCACACAGAGGCGGTGGCTATCCTGAATAGGTACAAGAACATGCCGGACATGGCGCAGTTCAAGAAGGTGGTGACCCACGAGGAGTTCCTCACCAAGCAAGTCGCCAAGCTCCAGCATGAGGTAGACAAGCTCCGGCGTGAGTGTGAGGACCGCGATACCAGGATCCTTCTGCACAAGGCCATGCTCGGTGGCAACCTGAATGCTGAGGAGGTTGCTAGGGTTGGCTGTAAGTTGCAGGAGATCCACAAGAGCCTCGCCAAGCGCATCGCAAATACCAGCGGGCAGCCACCGGTCTTCCATCCCCAAGCGCCATACGTCACCAGCGGTGTAAATATGGGGCCTCCGTCAATGGACCAGGTGCCGCTGCCACATCAGCAGGGTTGGCAGCCACATGTCTTCCAGCCCCAGGCTCCACAGGTCACGGGTAACGTCGACATGGGGTATCTCCCGACATATCAGGGGTCGCCTCAGCACCAGGAAAGGTGGCAGCCACAGGTCTTTCGGCCCCAGGCCCCATACGTCACCGGCAACGTCAACATGGGGCCTCCGCCTATGTATCATGTGCCGTCGCAACAGCAGGGCTGGCAGCCACCGACCTTCCAGTCCCGGGCGCCATATGTCCCCAGCAGCGTTAACATGGGGCAGATGCAGATGTATCAAGTGCCGCAGCAGGAGGAGGGCTTGCAGCCACCGGTCTTCCAGTCCCAGGCACCATACGTCACCGGTAGTATCGACATGGGGCCCCCGTCGATGTATCACGCGCCGCCACAGCAGCCAGAGGGCTGGCTTGACATGCAGAGGTCCGAGGGGGGCGGCGCACTGCTCTACAATGCTAATAGTACTGGTGGCCATGATGGTGCCGGCACAAGCTCTAGCGCCGGCTTCCCCATGGATGATCTGATGTAGTTTTTTGACGATATGGGATCTGGGTTGAAGTGAGCGTCGATCCTGGCGAGCATCTTCTTTGAGTAGAGGATCGATCCTCACATGCAGTGCATGGTCATGCGTGTCGTTTCATTTTACTTAGTCTTGGCATGGTTAAGATACAAGAATGGTCGTTAATAGTTGAGACATTCAGTCTCGATCGTTCTCTTTGAGCGAAGGCATTTTTATTCTAGTTGTTGAAATTATTATACTGGATTTTTCTGTCATGATCTATTTGTTTGATATTTGATATTTAGTTGATCATAAGTTCATTACTCGTACTTTGCATCGCCTCCTTCTATATACATATTTTTCAGCATGCATAATTGTGTGCTTACATAACTGTGTGTACTCTACTAGCCTTGATAGTTGCTTAGTTTTGCAGTTGTTTCTATCATTGAATAAAAGACGTAAGTGCTTTGATCTTGTGTTCGAAAGTACTGCTAGCTAGGCCTTCCTTTTATCATGGCTAGAATTTTTCCTTTTTTGGTATGAACATTGTGAAGTTGTAAGTGTGTCCAAGAACAAGTTGAATTTGCTGGTTCATCTTTGCCTGTATAACCATTTATAACCTAATTATTACATGTTGAGAATGTGTCTGATTGGGCAATATGTTTTCATTTAATGTTTAGCGTATGCCTTCGTCACACCGAAATACTAGTTCAATCTAAAAGACACTCGAATAAATCATACAAGGATTACGAGAACCCCCCC
>LR738710.1:118996731-119018469 GCA_902687465.1 Secale cereale
CCCCAACAAAAACCATGCTAAAAGAATATAAAAATGGACATGACGTGAAAGGAGGTACAAACAAAAGGAAAGAAGCAGGCTGATCATTCTCTACAACGTGTTCGCGTTGAATTTTCTAGATCCCCCCCATGATGTAAATATGACGTCTTCCTCATTTGTTAGGGTTATATCTTCTATTATACTTTATTTCCTCGAGGTCAGTCACCACAACTCTTGCGAGTCTAGGACTCAGGTTGAATCCATGTGTAAGGACATGTGCCATTGATCTGGATTTTTTCCTTTTCTCATCAAGAGGACAAATGCCAATCACCATGTTGTTAACCTTCTTGCGCTCATAATACAGTGCTGAATGAACAACAGATAAGTGCTTATTGCATACTACTTTTTCTCTTGAATAATTCACACATGTGTAATGATATGATTCTCTCAAACTTCTTCTAATAATTGGTGGAGTTTCTACACTCCATAGGATGCGGCGCGTATATATATATTGACAGCGGGCAATCGGCCGACGGTTTGCACAACTTCGGTTACAAGGAAGGTTTAAAAGATCAGAACTTATTGCACAATCGGCAGATTAAATCAAAACATACCAAACATGACCTTCATATCTCCATTCCTAACAGCCCCCTCAATGACAACTTCTCCTTATTTTCCATCGTCCCCAAAGTTTTTGAAAAATCTAACTTGAAGCGCTAGATTTGTTAAAAAAAACATTAGCCAGTTGACCTATTGATGACCCACAAGTATATGGGATCAATCATAGTCCTTTTGGTAAGTAAGAGTGTCGAACCCAATGAGGAGCAGAAGGAAATGACAAGCGGTTTCCAGCAAGGTAATTTCTACTAGCACAGAAATTGTTGGTAGCAAGTTGTTTGATAGCAAGATAATTTGTAACAAGTGACAAGTAGCAATAGTATCAATAGGGGCATCAAGATAGCCCAATCCTTTTGTGGAAAAGTACAAGACGAAACGGTCTCTTATAATAAGCAAAGCATGCTTGAGGACACACGGGAATTGCATCTAGTCACTTTCATCATGTTGGTTTGATTCGCGTTCGCTACTTTGATAATTTGACATGTGGGTGGACCGGTGCTTGGGTGATTTTCTTACTTGAAAAAACCTCCCACTTATGATTAACCCCTATTGCAAGCATCCGCAACTACGAAAGAAGAATTAAGATAAAATCTAGCCATAGCATTAAACATGTGGATCCAAATCAGCCCCTTATGGAATAGCGCATAAACTAGGGGTTTAAGCTTCTGTCACTCTAGCAACCCATCATCTAACAACTACTCCACAATGCATTTCCTTAGGCCCAAAGATGGTGAAGTTTCATGTACTCGACATTCACACGACAGCACTAAGGGAATCGCAGCATACATACCATCAAAATATTGAACGAATATAAAATTCACATGATTACTTATGACAAGATTTATCCCATGTCCTCAAGAACAAAAGTAACTACTCACAAATCATATTCATGTTCGAGATCAGAGGCGTATTAGATAGCATAATGGATCTGAGCAACAACTACAAGATGTAATCAACACTACTAGCAACCCACAGGTACTAATATGAGGTTTTGATACAAAGATTGAATACAAGAGATCAACTAGGGTTTGAGATGAGATGGTGCTGGTCAACACGTTGGTGAAGATTGACCATCCCACGACGAGATGGTTGTTGGTGTTGATGGCTTCGATTTCCCCCTCCCAGAGGGAAGTATCCCCGACGGAATTGCTCCCCCAGAGAGAAAAAGTGCTCCTGCCCACGTTCCACCTCAAGAAAGCGGCACTCCGTATCGAAAGTCCTGTCCTTAATTTTTCTAGGTCAATTGACAATATATACAACAAGATGGTCGCCAGAAGTGGGGCAGGGGGCTCGCTACGCAACATGGCGCGCGCGGGGGGAGGTGCGCCCAGGTGCCTAGTGGGCACCTGGGTGGCCTCCTCGAGTATCTCTTTTCTCCAGTTTTTATATATATTAGAAAATGAATATCCGTAAAATTTCAGCTTATTTGGAGATGTGCAGAATAGGTATCTCTGGCGTAGCTTTTTTTGGTCCAGAATTCCAGCTGTCGGTATTCTCCCTCTTTGTATAAACCTTGCATATTATGAGATAAAAGGCAATAGAATTACTCCCCAAAGTGTTATTATTGGATAAAACGCTATAAAAAATAGTAACAAAACATGAAGCAAAATGGACGAATCAACTCCCCCAAGCTTAGACCTTGCACTTGTCCTCAAGCGAAAACCGATATCGAACATCATGCCCACATGTTTAGAGAGAGAGAGAGGTGTCGATAAAAATAAAATACTGACATAGTAGCATCATGATCATTATTATAACAACAATAATTATTATCATATGACTTCTTATGAGCAAGTAACAATTCACCACAATATCAAAGTATAAGGCATAAACTTTCTTGAAAACTAACAAACTATGTTCTCAGTCAACAATTCAATTGCAATTCATCATATTTTCAGGAAGGGTCTCATGTCGGAACTTTTTAGCAAGTCCACATACTCAACCATCATTTAGTTTTCTATGATTGCTAACACTCATAACATATATATGTAGCAAAAAGTTTCAGCTAGACACATAGAAAGATATGGGTGTGTAGTTTCGCCTCCCAACTTATTCACCTCAAGGGTGATCTCAACAATAATAACTCACGATCACTCACATTCAACTGGATATATGTGCCTAGATCTTTCCCCACCACATGATGCTTGCAAAAGATACAAAAATAAAAAGGAATAGAGGAGAACACTATTGACTCGTGCATAAAAGGTAAACACATAAAAGTAAAAGATAGGCCCTTCACAGAGGGAAGCGGAGGTTATCATGTGCTTTTATTTTTGGATGTACAATCCCTTAATGCAAAAGAACGTCATGTTATATTTCCCCTTATGATAGCAACCTTTATTATGCAGTCCGTCGCTTTTATTACTTTGCCATCATAAGTTTGCATAACGCTTATTTTCCCTTACAGTAAAAGATCAAACATATTTAACAACAATCTTTATTGCTTTATGCACCGATGACAACTTACTTGAAGGATCTTACTCAATCCATAGATAAGTATAGTGGACTCACATGGCATGAAATTGGATTTAAGGGTTTTGGATGCACAAGTAGTATCTCTACTTTGTGTGGATTTTTGGCTAGCATAGATATTGAGCAAGCACCACATGTTGGAGGATCCATGACAATATAACTTCTATGTGAATATGAACAAACATAAATCATTACGTTGACTTCCTTATCCAACGTCAACAATTTGGCATAAGATATTTAATGGGGGCTCACAATCATGAAAGATGTCCAAGATAATATATTTGCATGTGAATATTCTCTTAATTATTAATTCTTTCATCAATTGCACCATCGACCAATGTTATGTTTGTCAACATTCAATAAATTTTACCACTTATACTCTTTCTTAGGTAATGTCATTATCTTCCATAAGATTAGCATATGATCTTTTTCATTATTTCCTTTCCTTGGATTGAAAGATAAAAGTAAAGAAGCAAAAAATCAATCTAATCTTTATTATATAAGTCTAAACTCGATTACATAGATAGATAGATTAGGAACTAGCACTCAAAAGATAGATCATACTAAACTTTTATTCAACTAAACCACGAAATAACTAAGGATCAAACTAAAAACTGGTGAAGGTAATAAAAGTGATGGTGATATGATACCGGGCACCTCTCCTAAGCTTGGTGAAAGCCAAGGGGAGTGCCCATACCCGTATACTCAAGTCTCCTTCTTCGGTGATGGTGATGGTGAGGAAGTAGTGGGCTTGTCCTCCAGCTTCCACGGCATCGGTCCACCATCATAAGAGGATGCACGAGTCTTCAGAGCCCTAAAACTTGCAGCTAAACTCATACCTTTGAATCATTCCTCATACTAAAATTTTTGGGTTTGAAGATCATAAATTTGGCCTTGGAGATAGTTTATTTGCTCATTCAAGTTGAAGACGATGTCCTTCAAGGACTAGCCATCCACCTTGTGGTCACGTGTGAATTCCATGAACATGGAGTGGTTGGCACTTAGTCCACGCTCCACCATATCCCTTGGCACTTGAAGACCTCCTGCTCCACCACCTCGAGCATGGCCTCCACGCTCCCCATATTCTTGGGACCTTGAACATCCAGGATGTGGAGCACCCCCTCACGCATCTCAATGGCTTGAGGGTGCTTCATGACCTCCGATAGGTAGGGGTTGATGACCTTCTCATAGAACTTGTCCTTGGAGGAGCTTGGTGGAGCCATAGTGATCTAGTTCTGTCAGAAAAACAACACGAAACAAGAACAAATGATATTTCTATGATGAGGTGGTCAAATCATCCGGGGGCATATATAAAGAAATTTTATCTTGGGAAACAAGTATACAAAAGGAAAACAGAGTCGGAAAGGTCCCCTAGGGGGCCACTACCCACCAGCGCGCCCCTGGGGGGTAGGCCCACCCTGGTGTCTAGTAGGCACCTGGGTTGCCTTCCTGGATGTTTTTTTCTAATATTCCAAAACAAACAGAATATATTTTTGCGGATTTTTAGAAGTCGGTTTACTTACAGTATCATGTACCTCTTCCTTTCCAGGGTTCTGGAGTGTTCTGGAAGGTCTCTTTTATGTATTCCCATGGTGTCATGGTTTGAATAATGTTAGCTCCAACATTAATAGGTGTACTTGAAATATAATGCTTAATTCTTTGTCCATTGACCACCTTCAGATTAGTGCCTTTGGCATTACTGCTCTTAACAGCTCCAGACCGATAAACTTCTTCAATGATATATGGTCCTTCTCATTTAGAGAGAAGTTTTCCTGGAAAAAATCTAAAACAAGAATTATATAATAGAACATACTCACCCACTTTGAATTATCGTTTCTGAATCCTCTTGTCATGCCATCTTTTAACTTTTTCTGTAAACAACTTGGCATTTTTATAAACTCGAGTTATCCATTCATCTAGTGAGCTAATATCAAATAACCTCCTTTTGCCAGCAAGTTTGAAATCATAATTGAGTTCCTTAATTGCTTAGTATGCTTTATGTTCTAACTCAAGAGGTAAATGACATGCTTTTCCATAAACCATTTTATATGGAGACATACCCATAGGATTCTTATAAGCTGTTCTGTAGGCCCAAAGTGCATCATCTAATTTCTTAGACCAATTCTTTCAAGACCTATTGACAGTCTTTTGCAAAGTTAACTTTTTCCCTATTTCTTAATTCAACTTGACCACTAGATTGAGGGTGATAAGGGGATGCAATTCTATGAGTGACATCATACTTAGCAAGCAATTTATGAAAAGCACCATGAATAAAATGTCAACCACCATCAGTCATTAAATATTTAGGGACACAAAACCTCGGGAAAATAATGTTGTTAAGCATTTTGATGGAAGTGTTATGATCAGCACTACTAGTTGGAATATCTTCTACCCACTTAGTGACATAATCAACAACAACCAGGATATGTGTATACCCATTAGAGGAAGGAAAAGATCCCATATAATCAAAGCCCCAAACATCAAATGGTTCAATAACAAGTGAATAATTCATAGGCATTTCTTGACGTCTACCAATATTACCAATTCTTTGACATTGATCACAACATAGGACAAACTTACGAGCATCTTGGAAAAGAGTAGGCCAATAAAATCCAGACTGTAATACCTTGTGTGCAGTTCTATCTCCCGCATGGTGTCCTCCGTAGGCCTTAGAGCGACATTTCCATTGTATTTGTTCATGTTCATGATCAGGTATACAACATCTAATAATACCATCTACCCCTTCTTTATAAAGATGTGGGTCATCCCAAAAGTAATGTCGTAAATAAAAGAAGATCTTTTTCCTTTTGTTGATATGTGAAACTAGGTGGTATAAATTTAGCAACAGTGTAATTAGCATAGTCTGCATACCAAGGAGTGTCACGAGAAGCACTAATGCCAGCAAGTTGTTCATCAGGGAAGCTATCATCAATAGGTAGTGGGTCATCAAGAATATTTTCTAACCTAGACAAGTTATCAGCTACGGGATTCTCAGCTCCCTTCCTATTAGTGATATGCAAATCAAATTCTTGTAGCAAAGAAGCCACCTAATAAGTCTAGGTTTAGCGTCTTTCTTCTCTAAGGTATTTAATCGCAACATGATTGGTTTGAACAATTACTTTAAAATCAACAATGTAAGATCTGAATTTATCACAAGCAAAAACAACCGCTAAAAATTCTTTCTCACTAGTAGCATCACTTCTTTCAGCAATGTCTAGAGTTTTACAAGCATAATGGATAACATTTAATTTCTTATCAACTATTTGTGCTAGAACAGCACTGATGGCATAGTCACTAGCATCACACATAATTTCAAAAGTCAAGTTCTAATCAGGTGGTTGAACAAGGGGTGCAGAGGTTAATGCTTTCTTATATGTTTTCAAGGCTTCTACACAAACATCATAAAAAAAAATGGAACATCCTTTTGTCATAAATTTGTAAGAGGCCTAGAAATTTTGGAGAAGTACTTGATAAACCTTCTATAAAAACCATCATAACCAAGGAAACTTCTTATACCTTTAATATATTTAGGACATGGCATTTTATCAACTGCATCAACTTTAGCTTTATCCACCTCAATACCTCGCTCAAAAAATTTGTACCCTAAGACAATACCTTCATTTACCATAAGGTGGCACTTCTCCCAATTCAATACAAGATTAGTTTGCTCACATCTATGCAAAACTCGATCAAGGTTGCTTAAGAAATCGTCAAAATAAGTTCTTTAGACAGAAAAATCATCCATGAAAACCTCAACAATCTTTTCACCAAAGTCAGAGAATATAGCAGTCATACATCTTTGAAAGGTAGCAGGTGCGCATTGCATAAACCAAAAGGCATACGTCTATAAGCATAAGTTCCAGAAGGGCAAGTAGAGGTGGTTTTCTCTTGATCATGTTGTGATATAGGTATTCGAGAGAAACCAGAATATCCATCACAAAGAAAAAATGTGTGTGCTTTGAAAATCTTTCTAACATTTGGTCAATAAAAGCCAAAGTTAGATCTTTTCGGGTAGCTTTGTTTAACTTTCTAAAGTAAATTACCATTATATAACCAGTCACAATTCTATGTGGAATGAGTTCATTTTTATCATTAGGAACAACAGTAATATCTTCGTTCTTAGGAACACAATGAATGGGACTTACCCACCTACTATCATCTATAGTATAAATTATACCTGCTTCCAGAAGCTTTAATATTTCATTTCTTACCACCTCCTTCATTTTAGGATTTAGTCGTCGCTGATGACCAACAATGGGTTTAGCATCTGGTTCCATATTAATCTTGTGCTGACAGAAGTGGGACTAATGCCCTTAAGATCATTAAGAGTATATCCAGTATCACACTACGACAAAAACCCCCTTTTAACAACACATGTCTAGCAACAAAGACAATATGACGTGTTATTTGGCCGAACATCCCACCTTCCCCACTCAGCGCTAACCACTCCGTACTCACCTCCATCTCTTTTGGCGCTAACCTCTCGTGCACGAAGCTTACCTCTTCTTACTTTATCCCAGCGAGACACACCCTCTCAATAAAAAGTGTGACACAACCCTTCGCCAAAAAAAATCTGAGACACATCCTGCATCTAGGGTTTTGACCACCACCATCGTCTCCTCACCCTCGCTTCTTTGAGGAACCTTCACTATGCCCGCCTCCCTCGCCACTTTCTCCATGTGTTGACACGACGTCGCTGCCCATCCTCCTCGCCTTGGGGAAGGCATCGCCGCGGGCGTTCCTATTCGGTCTTCCATGTATCTGCAATTTTTTATTTGTATCAGTAAAAGGTAATATCCCCACTGACCCTACGCATCCTTGTTTTTCCTTGCCGGCAGCACCTTAGAAGCTACAACATCGATGGATCACATCATCATTGTGACATGTCCCCGCCCACGCGCAGCACATGCTGACTTCAAACCTACTTGTAGCGACCCGACCCGAATGGATCGAAGTCTCTGTGCTTAAGTGTCATCCATACAGCGGAAGTAACAACAACGTTGTGGAGTCCCAACAACACCAACGGCAAAGTTGAGTGTAGACATCGCAACCCTAACGTCTCACTCTTACTCGTCAGATAATTCCTGCAACATGAGACATTGCAGCCATGTAGGTCAGTACGTTGAATGTACTGGCAAATTCTCGCCATAGAATAATAATGAAAATATCTATCTCTATATGCATATTTGGCTGGTAGAGGCTCTAAGTTTAATTTTGCATAAAGCTAATTTTTCCCTATAACAAAGGAATAAATTTTATTTTACTACCAAGTTTATACTCTTATTGAGAAGATTTCTCCAACTCAATCCCCAAATTACCAAATTATTAATAACCCAATACATTAATTAAATAGAGTGATGAGATCAACCAATAATTCACTTCTAGATACTCAAGGTTGTCCGTAACCGGGGACACGGCTAATCAAGATTAGTTTGTACACTCTGCAGAGGTTTGCACACTTTTCCCCACAAGACTCGATCTCCTCCATTGAATTCCTCGCACTGCTTGATGTTTGAGAACTGGATGATCGAGACATAGTCTTTCCAAAAAGGTCCCCTTAACCGATAGATAGGCTGATACACCTACAATTCCCCTACATCTGCTAGCATATCATGGAAATGTTTCCCACAACATACTCAACTATGCCAGAGCCCACAATGGCTTGTGGATGCACACGGAAGTTTCTAGTTATGAAATATTGTATGATCCCTTTGAGCCTGGGTGGCATTCCATAGGGTGATCACACGTGTCCTCCAGGATCCCCTAGGGCAAGCACTGGATTGTCCAGGCGCCCTGGCAAGCCACTGGTTTCTCTAGGGTGCCCCTACCATTCCACCCAGAGTTGTGTTAATGTTTCCACCTTAAGGTTAACCCATAATTATTATTTCTCTCTCACAACTTGCATGAACCACACATACCAATCCTCATCTACAAGCATGGCTAAGTAATATATAAGCATAATGAATATTCTCGGGGTGATTAAAGTCATAGGATCCTACCACATGAACTACATAGCATAACCACATGTTCCCAATCCTACTCATGTAATCTTTGAGGGTGAAACTAATGCATAGTAAAAACTAGGTATTGAAAATTATAATCAAAGTGTGAACTTGCCTTGTACTGTTGATGGAGATTCTTCGGACTCATAATTCTTGATAGTCCTACTCGCCACACACCGATCAATCTATCGTAAGCAAGCAATTATAACCACACTTAAGCAATCACTCACAGATCCAAAAGAAAATGCAAAGGAAGACTAAAAAATCCAAAAGAACCAAATCAAATTATTTTGCAAGATTAGATCCTAATTTCGATCAAAAACTATGGTGATGGCCCAAGATGATAGATTACGCCTAGGGATTCAATTTATAAAAGGAATCAATTGAAAATGTACTACAGTTTACAAGATATGATCAAATGAAGCGTCGGATTCAAAAGGATCAAAAGTTGAAACTAATGATGCTACTGGATGTAGGAAGTCAATACGAACGTGTAGTAAAATAGTAACTAGATTCACAATAACGGGTCAAGATTTAACAATTCAATATTGCATTGAATCTGCTTAGAACGATGTGTGTCCACTTTTGTGGACTAGTAGAGTAACTGGCTAAGATCAAAATTATATGTTGGAAAGATGACACTAATTGTGCGAACGAAAAGATTACTTCAATATGAATCAGATGCAGTTGGGTTCATCGGAAACAGAGCTACGGATAAAAAGATATGATCAAAAGAAGTTTGAATATGAATTTGAGCAAATTTCGAAATATGAAAGTTGCAATTTTTTTTATTTGATAGGTTCACTGGATATGTGGGATCAAGACGAAAATCAAGGCGTTGGTTTCATCTAATTTGGATGAACGAGTAAAAAATTATGGCTATTTAAAAAAATCAGGCCAAATTGTTTTACGAACGAAGAAATTATGTCTAAAAGAATTCTAGGCCTAATGTGTAAATATGGAGTCTAATTAATAATCTAATTATTCTACTGTACTAATCTAGAAATAATAAGCTACGAGAGTATAAAAAATACGAAGAAAGATACCTTTATTAGGTAGAGAAAACACGACTTCGGAGAGAGGAGACGACTTTCAAAATTCCCGCCGAAGAGAAGAAATATATTTTTCTTTTGTGAAGCTAGTCAAACCAAAATATTGATTTAACCCGAAGTGGATAATTTTTGGAGGCTCTATGAGTCTATATTTATAGATGGAAAATAGGTTTAGAAGTCAAAATCTAGTCAATGTGGGACTAAACGTAGACGAAAAACAAAGAAACAGAGAAGAAAAAGAGAGCCGCGTCGCATGGGCCAAAAGGCTTTCGGCCGGCCCCGCGGTACGCTGCGCCGCAGTTTGTTTTTTTAATTTCGGCTAGAGAAAAAAATCCGGGAAGAATGAAAAAATGGCCGGCTGGGCCTGGCCCATGTAGGAGAGAGAAAAAAATGATGGGGCGCCCGGTGCCACTATGCTGAGCACAGAAGCGAAAAATAGTTATCAGACGAACGTACGAACAATGTGCGCCTAGTTATTTTCTAAATAGAAACAAAAAAGGAAAACTGAATAACGAAAATTAAATTAAATTTTACATAGGCCTACTATATATCAAAATTTTCATAAAAGGATTTCCTAAGGGATGAACATTTTCCCGGAGCCAAATAAAACACAAAACAATTCGAATGAGGAAAATAGTGCTACTGTTGCAATTTAAAATGCAATAAAAATATTTTTAAATACCAAAAATATTCCAAATTTATTTTTCTCCAATTCTTTATTGCAGGGAATCTTTTTACCCTAATTTCCGTAAATTTGATTTTTGGAGAAAAATAATTTGATTAAAAATCAAATAACTCCTAATTGGTTTTCAATTTGAACTCCAAACCAATCAGTTTTTTCATTATTCAAATAAATTTCAAATTTGCCCCTAGTTTTGAAGTGTCATATTGCTCCTCTCTTTATTTTGAAATTAAATAGAGGAAATTCCAAATGGATAGGACTCCAAATGGAACTCAAAGTTATTTTACTCCCCACTCTCGTTCATTTGAATTTGGAGAAGTCATTTCATCTCCCCTCTTGAAATTCCTTGAGTGGCATGAAGTTTGAATTGCTTTCAAATGAGGTTTCAAATTATTTCAAATGGAAAGACTTTTGGGAAAGTCCTTTTATTCCCTCTCATGTAAGTTTCGAAAAGTTTCAAATTTCACTCAGCTTCACACAACAATTCACACAAGCAAACATTATTACCTAATTAATATAACATTCCAAAATTTAGAATTTCGGGATGTTACACTACTAATATTTTCTATTTAGTCGCATAACCGAAGGGAACCATTTAACCGCCACTTGAGTTTCTCAGTGAAATAAATGCAATATTCTTCTGCTCAAACATTGAACAAATAGAGAAGATGGTTTCAATAGAGATGACAAGTTGATGAACATGTAGGGAACATCACTGAATTGAGAAAGAAGGTAATTTTCTTAGCTCGCCCCCATGCTCCCTCTCTCTCTATGCAAATATTGTGCTCACATGTTTCTATAGCATTCCGGTTTTGCTCAGGAAGTGAAAAGAATTTCGTTGTGGTCAACCAAAAGGGAATTGATCCTCGACCCCTCGGTCTCCTAGCTAGATCAGGGTAACCAATTCTGACTTATTACTACCTGAAGGTCTGCACTTACATTCACCCCTAATCTATTTGGGGTTCCATTTTTGTTAAGAACGTGTGTCATGATGTCCCTTACTGAATATGGAATATGAAAGTTGTTTGACACTATGCTAATAATGGTACTCTATAAGCTACGAAACCATCAGTTTTGTTTAAGACAAAACCAGAGTAGAAATACAAGTTCAACAACCTTGTTTTGGCAGGCTATAACTTGGAAGGGCTAATGCCTGTATATACGTAACTATACTATAACCTAAGCATGACGATTGATGTTCCAAGTGATGCATGTACACGTCTCTATGGCTTCGCAACATTTGCTTATGGACGGAACATGCAAGTAGCATATATGTTTTTCTCCCAACAAACAGAGTTACTAATGTCGGTAATAGTTAGCAGTTGGGTACATATGAATTTATTTATAACTGTCATATTCCAATGCCGACCAAGCTTATTACTTGCTATTAGTATAAATATAGATTCAACAAAAAAGCATGTACTACACCCTACGCTCCTATCCAAACTCCAAAGTGATGATTATTTCAGCAACACCTCTAGTTCAGTTCAAACGAAGAGCAAAAACTAGTCGTATTCTACAACTAGTGCAGCTACATACTATCAATCCTTCATCACATGTACTAGAATAGGAATTATGTTTATTTTTCATGATTGGTTGAGCCAGGCCGGCCACACAAGTTTAAACAAGTTCAAACTTGTGCATTAAGTCTTGTTTAAATAGGACTTGAGCACACAAGTTCAAACAGGACTTGGTGCTCAAGTGTAATCTCATGCGCCTAGTATCAGATTTAATTCTGATATGTTTTCAGTACAAGCTAAGATCCTCCTATAGAGGCTGATCCAAATCATAATAGTCAGCACCTGAATAACCGTATATGGTTGGAACAAGAAAGAAATACGGGGTGTTACATTATGGACTAAAATGGATGGGAGAAGGGATATTTTTCTTCCATTCCAATGTACAGGGCATATTTGCTATTATGTAGAAGAAGAAAAGACATTTTTTCTATAAGCCTCCTCTCTATCATTTTGCCACAATTCTTCCAGAAATACAACATAATCTCAATCTAGTTAATTCCAGAACAAAGTTTGCATCCCCTTGTCCAAGAAGAATGTTGTAATCATCACTTGTCTGTATGTGTTAGGTCGGGAAGAATGTTGTGTCCCTTGTTCTCAATACTTATTTCTAGTTAGGCATTAGGTTTTAATTTTCTTGCTGCCATGTTCATGGATCTAACCGATTTTCACTGAATCTCTGCTTGTGGTCCGAGTCCTGATCTCTGCTTGACGTGGCACTACAAGATCAGATGGAAACCAGACTTCCTATGGTACGCTCAGTCTGGTAGGTTCATATTTCCTAGCTGCTAATGAATTATTCTCTGATGTTGTCTCTTGTATACTGATCCGAACGTGCTCTTGTGTATATCAATTAGATCATGCATTCCTTCAAGGCCGAGTCAGGGTCTAAGGGTAGGGGTGATGACGAGCAGAAGTGAATTAGATAGCTGAGTCCTCTTTCCCCTTTCTGTTTCTTAGTTCCTTATATGTATGTCTTATTTTTATGAATGTGTTGATAACTACAAATGTCTGATTATGCTCTTTTTTTGTGATGTTGATTCTGCAGGTTTTGAGATATTTTTCCATGGATCGGGATATTAGAATGTGTGCCTTTGTAGTTCTTAGGCAACTACGAAGTCTTGCGTGATATAGATTATTTGAAGATTTTCAAGTTGTTGGCACTGAGACTTCCCTAAAAGCACCATAGCAAGCATGAGTAAGGAATCATCCCAAGCATGAGTAGTAGAATGTCCTTAGTTTACAAAGTAAGGGTGAACCTATGTTTTGATATGCATTTTCTTTTCTGAATGATCCATAGATATTCAGAACATGTGCAGGGCAATTAAGTGAGGAAAAAGGAAAATTCAGTTTACAAAGAAAGAGTGTAGACTCGAAGTATGTGTTTGTACTTCATAACATGGTGATGACCTTTTCGCTTGTGTATTATTATTTCTTTGCAGGGTGATGGCACTGACATTGCAAATATCTACAGTTTCCATTTCTTCATTTTGGTCCTTTTTAATTGATTGGAACACTAAAAACATATAATGATAGGTCATATGGTTTTGAGCTGATGTAAGATGCAAAAATGGAAATTGTACTCAGATATAGGTTGCATAATTGTCGGTGTCAAAACTGGCAGATCTCGGGTAGGGGTCCCGGGCTATGTATCTGAGGATCGATGGTAACAGGGGGAAATAAGGACACGATGTTTACCTAGGTTCGGGCCCTCTTAATGGAGGTAGTACCCTACTTCCTGCTTGATTGATCTTGATGAATATAGGGGTTACAAGAGTTGATCTACCTCGAGATTGTAATGGGTAAACCATAAATGTCTAGCCTATGATTGTTGTTGTAGCCTCTATGGACTAAACCCTCCGGTTTGTATACACACCGGAGGGACCTATGGTTGTACAGAATCATCTTGAAGAAGATGAAAACATTACACCCGGACACAAACCTGTCATTCCACACACATGGGAATCCTATCCGGACACGGAGGGATAATCTTTTGATTTTATCTTCATGACCCACCTGTCCGGGCCATATCGAGTAATCCGGACACCCGAGGACCCCCTAGTCTAGGACTCCCTCAATAGCTCCTGAACCAGTCTTCGATGACGATGAGTTCGGCATGCATATTGCCTTCGGCATTGCAAGGCGGGTTCCTCTCTTCTGAACATTTTAAGTTAGTCTTCCTACACAAAGGAACTATGTCCGACTCTGCATGATTAGTACAACCCTTAAGTTAGACATCAAAATAAGAACTGTGTCTTTACTGACAACTTTTTTGGTGAAACGTCACACTTGACCCACTAACATTTCGAGTTGTTCTTTTCCATCTCTTGTTTCGCGTTTCGAGGCATAGCCTCCAGTGGCACGTCTTGTCGAAACAGAGATCGTGCCCGCTCGTTGGGAACAGGCGAGTTTTATGGCTCGAGTGGGGGGCATTTGGTATTACTGCCTATAAAAGGATACATATTCCTCCCTTTTACCTCACACTTTCCTCTAGCCTCTACTTCCCAATCTCCTAGCTCCAGCGCTCGCAGCTCCCATCCCTCTCACCACCACCTCCTTCTCCAGCATTGGCTGGATCTGGCTCCAAAGGCAAGTGGGAGGCCTCCACAGTCACGGAGAAAGACGTGAAGAGTCTCTGGAGCGCAGGCTATCTCGCCGCAGACATAGCGCACCGGATTTCTGATAAAAATCATGTAATCCCTACTCCAGGGCCCGGTGAGAGGGTTGTGTTCATCCCTCACTTTCTTCGGGGGTTTGGATTTCCCTTCCACCCCTTTGTCCAGGGTCTCTTGTTCTTCTACGGGCTAGATTTCCATGATCTAGCCACGAACTATATCCTTCACATATTGACTTTCATAGTCATACTTAAAGCTTTCCTCTGCGTCTCCCCACACTTTGGCCTATGGCTCAAGATCTTCAATCTGAAGCCGAAGGTGGTCGACGGATAGCATGCGGACTATGGGAGAGCCATTGTAAGCAAGATCCCCAATGGCACTTGGCCCAAATGGGCCTTTGTGGAAACCATCAAGATATGGCAGCATGAGTGGTTCTACATCATCGAACCCGTGAGGCTACCTGGGAGGCCACACCCGAATTCAGATCCGGACCCCCAAAAAGGCTCACCTCATGGACCACCAAGGGCCTTGAGTGGGGGTCTCAATCGGAGGTGAATACGCTCCAGAATTGCATCTCCAACATGACGGTGGAGGGCACCCACCTTACTAACGTGATTCAGGTGATGCTCTTCCGACCCAACCTCTCCTGCCAGCTCCGGGCCTCCCGCTTGTGGGAGCAATCCGGAGGGACCACGAACCTTGAAGCGCTTCTTCGGCACTACGCACGAAGACATATGGAAGCAATTTTTCAAGGCCCAGAAGAAGTGGCCAAAGGAGACCGAGGACATCGGATTCGACAGCGAGACTCTGGCTACGGTGGTAAGCAAGATTTTGCCGAAGACCTATCCGGTCCATATTTCAAGTATAGCATGAGTTAGAATATTTGCGTTCCATATAGGCCTAAACGGCGAAGGCGGAGCAGATCAATTGTACAACTCTGCTTCCCGAGGATACGACCACCCCAAGCTGATGAAGATGCTAGTGCCGGCGCCGTATCAGGCACCGGAGAAGAAGGCCAAGAAGAAGAAGGGCAAAGAAGCCAAAGGCGGCCCCTGCCCCAAGCGTCCTTCGGACACTATGGCTGGAGACACCGAAGCCCCCTCCTCCCATGAGGCAGACGAGGAGGAGGAAGAAGAAGCGGATAGCGACTGTCAGGACCGGGATTTCGGGGTATTAAATTCCCAAAAATTCGGACCTTGTGCTCACCAGCCCCAGGATTACTGTTAGCTGATGAGGCGCTGATACGTCCAAAACGTATCTATAATTTCTGCTTGCTCCATGCCACTTTTGGGTGATATTGCTATGATATTCATACACTTCCATACACTTTTGATCATATTTGGACTAACTTACTAATCCAGTGCACCCCAGTGCCAGTTTCTGTTTTTGGCTGTTTTTGTATTTCAGGTTTTCACGTTTCGAGAACTGCCTAGAAAAATCCAGAAAAATTATATAAAAAATCAGCGATCCAGAAACAACACTGCATCCGAAGGGCAGCCTGGGGGGGCCATAGGGGCTCCAGGCGCCCTGTGGGCGCGCCCCCCCCTGGGCCGCGCCGGGGGGGCGCCTGGGCCCCCTGAAGCCCGTCCGGTGCCCCCCTTTGGCATATATTTAGAGGGACCTCCGAAACCCTCAGAGAAGGAACCGTTTTCGCGATCCCATCTCTGTTCCGCCACCGCCGCCGCTTCCAAGATCGGGAGCACCAGGAGAACTCTTCCCGGCACCCTGCCGGAGGGGAGGATCACCACCGGGAGCTTCTCCACCACCATGGACGCCTCCCGGATGACTCGTGAGTAGTCTCCCTTGGACCATGAGTCCATGACCAGTAGCTATGTGATGTTCTCCTCCCGTTCTTGTGCTTCACTAATTAGTCCTCGTGAGCTGCCCTACATGATCGAGGCACCTATGTAATCCTTATGTTGTTGCTATGTTGAGTTTGCTGGGATCCGATGGATTATGAGATTATGTTCAAATTGATCTTGAGTAATATATTTGATTCACCTCTTTTATATTTTAGTTCATAAGTAATTCTTGCGTGTTCTCCGTTGTTATTTATTGCTTTGGCCGAGTAGTAGGTAGTGACTCCAAGAGGGAACGTTATGCTCGATTGTGGGTTCATGCCCCTCGATGACTAGCTTGAGTGACAGAAACATGAGTCTAGGGGATGTGCTGTTGCCACAAGGGGGAAAACAACGGTGCTTGTGCCCGCGGGTGCAAGGATTGTTTACTTTACGCAAAGTTCTTTTAATGCAGTTGTCTGTTGCATTGAGTTTACACTATGGGTGGGACTCGCAACTTAATACCAGCGAGATGTTCTTGATAGATATCTCAAGGTGGATGATTAGTAGTAGATATTGATGGATTTCGGTCTACTTACTTTGGCGTACCGCCCATGCTTTGAACCTCAACCTTTCTTGCAATGTAGTCAGCATTGGTTTGCGTTCGTGGTCCTGTCAATTGCCCAACTGTAATTTGTTTACCTCACATAGCTGTTTTATCGTCTTTTGGGAGAGAGACATCACTAGTGAACATCATGAGACTCCGGTCCATATTACCATCATTGATCACATCACATATTTACTTTCCATTATTATTTACTATTGCAAAAACTATCTATCATTACTATCATTGCTTTTAATCCTTTGTGAACTACAAGGCCGGAGAGATTGACAACCTCTCTGTACTCGTTGGGAGCAAAGTTATTTGTATCTGTGTGCAGGTCCACGTTGGTTGCTACTAATCTGGCGCCGTAGCAATTGACACCTACTTGTTGAACCTAGGAGTCTCTGGGGAATCGATCCTTGGCATCTTTGCTAGGGGAAAATACTTCTACTTACTGCATCTTACACCTTCCACTTGGGGTAACCAACGAGGGGTTCGAGGCCCATCAAGGAGTATTTTCTGGCGCCGTTGCCGGGGACTCCACTCTTCAGGATAGGGGAGTTGCATGCTATCTTTTACCTTTGCTTTTTAGTCTTGTTAGTTTACCTTTCATTTTTGCTTTAGTACCTTTTTATCAAAAATCACAAAAAAAAATTATTTATCTTTTTATTAGTAGTCCTTTCTGTTTAGCCAAACATGTTAGGATTTGGAGCTTTGAGGGAATCAGAAGTTTTAGATTTCCATCAAAGGGATGGAGAAAATATGAAGAAGGCATGGGACAGAATTTCTGATGCACATAGAAGAATTATGCCTTGGATACCTATAAAAATTGTGCTCAGGAATTTTTACCATGGTCTTTTTAAATGGTGTAAACACTCCCTTGACATTATAGCTGAGGGAGATTTCTTAGAATGTGATGAAGCTAGAGCTCTTGAAATTATACATGGTTTATCTAGTTACTTTGTTTATGATCATAACTTTGATACTGTCATAGATAGACTTGCTACCATTGAAAAGAGAATGGATGCTCTAGACTTGATGAAGGTAGAGAAACCCAAACCCAATAAGAAAGACATTTTGGAAATAGACAATGATTCTGAGCCTTTTGTTAGGATTAGCATCTCTAATCAAGACTTCCTTGCTTATTGTGATATTGGATCTATGGTTTCTACTATGCGAAAAATTGTTCATGATTCTTTAAAATTTAACATGGATAGATTACCATCTTATCATGAACACACTAATGGAGATATTTCTGAAATCCAGGGAAAAATAAAAGACGTACCGGTTAAATTCCTTAAAGGGATTGCAATGATTGATTTCTTCATCGTGGAGCCAAACCAAGGAAATATAGTGCTTGGAAGGGACTTCCTCCGAGCAGTTAAAGGCTTCATCGATATAGGTAAGGGATAAATCCGCTTACGCGGGAAGGCAAAAGGTGTGTACCCCTTTCCTAGAAGGAACAAGAATGAAGTTATTGAGGAACCATTTGAAACAATTTATAACTCTGATTATTATGATGATTATTGATTCCTCTATGCATTATGCCTAGCTTAAAGGCATAAAAGAAAGCGCTTTTGGGAGGCAGCCCACATGAATAATTTTTTTTGCTTTTGTTGTGTCTTGATGTTGTTTACTGCTGTAGCATCATCATTGTATCTTTGCTTTTCATATTTGTGCCAAGTATAGCCTCCGATTGCTAGAAAGTTCAAAAGTTGTGAGGTGCTGTCCAGGAAACAGATTCTGTCATTGGATAGAAAAATTCGTATAAAATCACCAGATCATCTTTTTGGTCTGAATTATTTCGACAGCGTTCTCTATATAATTGTCTTTCGTGCGTCAGTTCTGGGTTTTTTGATTTGAGTTGCAGAAGTATCCCGAACAGATAAATTACTGCCTGCTGTTCTGTTTTTCACAGATTCTGTCCTGTTTTGCCTTACCTTCACTTTGCAAATTAAGAACTTGCTTTTTCTTTGCAAAAACCTTTTGGCAATCTTGAGAAACAGTATAACTTCAAGGATATCCTTATTTCCAGCAAGGTATAATTATTTTATTAAGGGTACTAACCTCGCTAATCAGATTATGATGAGTTGTGTATGAAGGGAGTTTTCAAGTGTGCGAGGGAAGATGATAAAAAGATTCAGGAGTGTCAAGCGCTCAAGCTTGGGGATGCCCCCGTGCACCCCCAGGAAATATTCAAGGAGACTCAAGCGTCTAAGCTTGGGTATGCCCCCGTGCATCCCCTTCTCCATCAACATTATCAGTTCGTCTTTCGTTCCGCTATATTTTTATCACTTCATGTGTTATGTGCTATGCTTGGAACGTCTTGCTTTTAGTTTTCTTTTTAGTTTTTCATAACGAGTCGGAACCCAGCATTCCTTTATGTGGGAGAGAAACACGCTCCACTGCTACCTAGAACATAACATAGAATTTTCATGTCTATCTATGCTGTGTGTGTTCTTTGTCTTTTAATAGCTACTATCATACTCTGCTCTTAGTATTCATGCTTATCTTTTCAAGAGCTTTTATTTAGTTGGTTGCTTGAACTCTCTTTAATTACCATGCTCACCTTATTAAGAGAGTTTGCTTCCGTTGCATGGGTTAATGTGTCTATGATAAATATGCTACTTTCATGATGGTGCTTAGTAGTTCAGGTTTTCTTATGGTTAATCTCAAATAGCTGGGGGGTTCCCAATGTGTTATTGGAGTACCAACTTGGTTTGGTTGCCTATGATATGGTATGGTTTAGTAATATCTTCCTTTGAGAATTTATTTTGATTGACTTGGCGTATGCTCACGCATATTTAAGACTATAAAGAAAGTCTGTCAAGCCTTGATGATCTTTTATTTCTAAGTAGCGATATAACTACCATGCCTGATTCAATATTGCTTTGTCGCTCTGCATGATTATGACCGTCATTGCTCTCTTACTTGGTCGCTCACAGTCTTTTGCTAACCTCCACCTGCACTAAGCAAACTAACCATGCAATACATAGCTCATGGGAAAGTAGCCTAAAAACTATTGTAGTAAAGAATATGATGCTTATGTATCTTATTTCTTATAAGTTGCTTGCTGACCGGTAACCATGTTTCTGGGGACGCCATCAACTGTCACACTTTTGTTGAATATCATGTGAGTTGCTATGCATGTTCGTCTTGTCTGAAGTAAGGGTGATTTACCGTGGGTTGAATAACTATGCATATTGTTAGAGAAGAACATTGGGCCGCCAACCAAAGCCATGCCTCATGGTGGAAGTTTTAGCTTGGACCTTAATCCTCAATCTCTCATGAGAATAAGCTTATGCATTAAAGAGGAGTCCATCATCTATTATCTATGTTGTCCCGGTATGGATGTCCTCAAGTTGAGATCTATCAAAAACGAGAAATCAAATGTGATTTATCTCCTTGGACCTTTGTACAGGTGGCATAGAGGTACCCCTTTGTGACACTTGGTTAAAACATATGTAATGCAATGATAACCCATGGGGATCCGAGCTAATTAGGACAAGGAGCGAGCACTATTGGTATACGATGCATGAGGCTTGCAACTTATAGGATGTTTTATGCATGACACATATGAAGTACTACTACCGTTGACACAATTGCTTCCATGTTTTCAAAATAAAAAGCTTTAGCACTTAAACTTTCTTTTACCTTTATGTTGAAGCACCAACTACCGAGAGCATGATTGTCATTCTGAGTGTAATGTGCATTGTCCCAAAGTAGCATTGTCTTTTGCATGATTGTGATATCGTTTATTCTGAAATGATTGTATCTAGTCATCACTTAAACCTTGAAGGTGCCCCTGCACTTATGTTTTGCATCACTAAAGGGGGCAAGCTAGATATCACTTTATCATATTTGCACATCATGTTCATTGCAAATCTTTTTGATGTTTCAGTTTCATGTTGTAAAACTTTCAGTCATTTGTGATTTTCTCTTGAGACAACTTAATTACTTTAGAATCATTGTCTCAGTAAGCTTTTGTCATATGACTATGAGAAAGTCCTATATGGTTAATAGCATGTCACCATAGAAATTATTCTTGTTATCATTTACCTACTCGAGGACGAGCAGGAATTAAGCTTGGGGATGTTGATACGTCCGAAACGTATCTATAATTTCTGCTTGCTCCATGCCACTTTTGGGTGATATTGCTATGATATTCATACACTTCCATACATTTTTGATCATATTTGGACTAACTTACTAATCCAGTGCACCCCAGTGCTAGTTTCTGTTTTCGGCTGTTTTTGTATTTCAGGTTTTCACGTTTCGAGAACTGCCCAGAAAAATCCAGAAAAATTATATAAAAAATCAGCGATCCGGAAACAACACTGTGTCCGAAGGGCAGCCTGGGGGGCACAGGGGCTCCAGGCGCCCTGTGGGCGCCCCCCCCCCCTGGGCCGCTCCGGGGGG
>LR738710.1:119021206-119034434 GCA_902687465.1 Secale cereale
CCACAGTCGGACGTCTGAGCGACATCACAGGAAGGGCTTATAAATAAAAAGAATGCCACAGTCGGACGTCTGAGCGACATCACAGAAAGGGCTATAAATAAAAAGAATGCCACAGTCGGACGTCTGAGCGACATCACAGAAAGGGCTTATAAATAAAAAGAATGCCACAGTCGGACGTCTGAGCGACATCACAGAAAGGGCTATTAAAAAGCAAAAATAAATAATAGTGAATATCCGTGAGGTAGAACCGTCCCAAGGATACTCACCGTTTCAAATAATAAGAAGGGTTAGTCCATAATAATAATGAATCACAATCACTACCTGTTACAGGTCATGAATAAAGTTCTGGCTTAAATGTTTCTCCTCCGAAGACCGACACTAAGACCGACACTCGACCCATCCCAGACTGTAGTCCTTAACCATGGACACGGCTATTTGAATAGGTTTTATATCTCTGCAGAGGGTGTACTCTTTACCCATGGATAGCGGATTTTCTATAGCCCCTCTGGACTAATTCCGCCTACAGTCGTTTAATTTGAAGACGCACCTGACTGCACACACCAGCCTAACTTACCGGTGCCTGGAATAACCCATGACACAAGTTAATCCAAACTTTAAGTGGGGAGGCTACAACCTCGACTACCATGGGATCACCGCAATTTATAACGCGCGCGAAAACTGGGGAAGCTACCCCCTTCGGCTACAACCGAAACACCCATGCCCCCGGACCAGGTGGCCTGCCTACCGGATGCAGCCGGTATCGTCCACAGTGGCCTCTCTGTATGATGTGTGATGGAATAGGGATCGACAAATTACTGAACCGCACCCTACCTGTAGCAGGGATACGTGGTAGTACGAAACAAGTATGGGGGTTACCAGGGCAAGACTCGATCTATGGTCGACTCAGGAGGTTCATGTATTCTCTGCGTGGTTAGTGTCACAAAGCTCTCACGATTCCCGGACAGGGTCACACCCCTCATGCTACATGCTGCCTCACTACACATCCTCGTCACAACGAGATGTCAGTCACGTGGTCGGTTCACCGAACCACATCCTTCCTTCGGACTCCATCCGAACTTTCACCAGGCATATGTGGCATGAGTAGGGGTGGCTGTCACCAATAACACATACATGACTGATAAAATAAATTGTTCACCACATGTTGATATGCAAAAGCATGATTTCCACATGAAATAACGATGCTCCACTTTGTCATATCAATGGACTTCTTGGGTTATAGCAACACACAACATGTATCAAAACGGGGGTCAAGATGCTTGCCTTCAAGTAGAGGGGAGGAGAAAAGCATTCCAAGAATTTTGGAAGTTTTCTCCCTCTTCAAAAATCCTAAAAGAATTAAAAGGGAATCAATACATAGACTTAGAACACCCCCAAAAAGTTGTCTGGAAAATTTTCATATAAATATGAAAATAAACTAGACTATATTTGGGAAACAACAGAAAAAGAATCAAATCATTTGGAGCTGTGGTTAAAAAGTTAAAGCCAGTCAAAGTTTGGTAAAATTCTGATTTTTAAACTAAAAAAGAAAAGAAAACGTTTCGGCTGAGAATACGCTTTCGAGCTAGGGGATACGTACTTCGGAGAATGCGCCTCCACTTATGCGCGTGTGGGTGCGAGGCTGGGTCACTGACAGTGGGCCCAGGGGGTCCACTAGTTAGGTTTGACCAGTCTTTCCCCCCTCCTCTTCCTCTGCCCGAACGAAAGCGGGGCTCCGGCGATCGTCGCCGGCGGACGGAGGCTCCTCGAGGGTTACAGGGTGCGGGAATGGATCCGCCACTCCTTGGTGGTCCCCCTGGTAGTCGGCTGGTCGGAGGGGACGGAGGGAGTCGCCGGCGGCGAGCTCCACGGCGGAGGGAGCTTCGGCGCAAATGGGGATTCGAGCTGCGGTGAGTTTTGAACATGTTGGAGGGGTCGGGCAGCTCCGCAAGGTCGAGGGGAAGGCGACGGTGGTGTTGGACGAGCGGGGAAGGCTCTGGTGGTGCCGGATTACTCGAGGCAGAGACGGCGGCCGCGTTCGCCGGAGATGAAGAAGGAAGCTTCTTGGGGGCGAATGGGTGCCACGGTGCTGCTCTGCGAGGTGCCTAGGGGTGGTCTGATGCTGCGGAGATGTGCGGGGCACCTTTAAATAGGCGAGCCATGGCGGTTCTGCGGCGGCAGGGGATAAGCTCGCCGCCGACCGCCGTTCTGTTGCAGTAGGGGGACGTGGCGGCGACGAAAGCTAGAGGACGGGCCTGCGGATGATCTCGCACTGCTCCAGGGGGCAGCTGGCGAGCGTGTGTGGCTTGGGCGGCGCCAACCGTGGCAGAAAGCTGCTGTGCTCGCCGGCGTGCCGCCAAAAGCGCTCTGACGGCGGCGCTGTGGCGACCCAGGGGCGGCTTGGCGTGTACCTGGGTGCGGATAGGGTCGGGTGAGGCTCTGCAGGTGAGTTGGGGCCAGGGGCGCGACGCGGCGGCCCGAGCGCACGCACATGCAAAACGCGCGCTCTGGGCGCGCCCAGAGCACGCACGCAACGTGCTCGGCGTTATGTCACGGCATGCTGATGAGCTCCAAACTGCAAGGGGGTCATCAGAGTTAGGCTAAAGGTTGGAACAAACTCATGGGACAAGTTGGTTCAGCCAGGGAATCAAGTTCATAATATGAACCAGAAGCTAAGCCAAATATGGTCATGCACTCAGGGTGTTTGACAAAATGCCAGTTGCATCTAGCCAGCTCTTGGGGTGGCCAAACTTACCAGATGGATGTCTCCTTGGATGAATAAGAAGATGGTGAGGTTAGTTCATCAAAAGCAAAAACTTGTTAGTGCAAGTTTTGCAAGATTTCAGTTCTGGACAGAAAATGCAGAGCACTGTTCCATGAACCAAAACTATCCTAATAGGCCCACTCTTCTAGATTTAAGGGGTTTTGCAAGAAGAACTACAAGCATGAGGAAGCTCAAAGGCACTAGAGCAAAATAGACTAGGGTTGCAGTGCAAATCACCAAACTGAACCAGAATGGAAAAGAGGTTGTTTCACTCAAATTTTCCAAAGGACCAAGATGGGTTTTTGCATAAATATGAGTAACATACTGCTATGAACATCCCATAATTTTGGTGGAAGCATTGCAACAATAAATAAAGGGGTTGTAGTGCAATTTGGTCTACTGGACCAGATTGGCAAACAAGTTGTGGAGCTCAAGATATTAACTGAAATAATCATATTCTTGCATAAAAGTGATCTAATAGCATCACTTGACATCTCCAATTTTTGGTTGAGATAATAAATAAATTTATCAAGTGGTCGCAGTTCAAAAGAGGCCTTAAAACTAGGTTTAACCATTTATATAGAGAAGTAAATTGTGGAGACCAATATATAATTAAACCTGCTGATATAAGCAAAGTTTTAAAGGGTGCATAACAGAATCTAACATTAAATGGAAAGTTTTCACTAGGGCAACCATTCCAACAAAAATCAGAGCAAGAATTTGTCCTGGAATCCAAAGGAGCATTCAGCAGAAGGTAAAATTTTAATTTACTGGCAAAATTTTATTTAATAAAACATTGCTAAATTTTTGGGGTGTTACAACACTACCCCCCTTAAGAAAAATCTCGTCCTCGAGATTTGTTTAAGAGTTGCTATGAGGTCTACTACTGCTTCAAAAGATATTACCAAAATTTTACTGCCCTAATAATGCAAATAACAGCTACTACAGTGCATGAGCAAACAGTGATGCAAACTGCAGTGTTAAACACTGGCGTGGCACGGGAAAAGAAAAAATCTACTGTCGTGGAAAACGATATATTACTACTCCGGGACATAGTAAATTTAGAAATGGTATTTTTATAAATTTACGAATATACCGGTTACACCCGAGAGCACAGTGCTCTCACTGGCTGACAGGTGGGGCCTGGGCCCATTGTCAGCCTCTTCTTCTTCCTCCGGATCTCTCTTCTCCTCTCTCCCGCGCGCTTTCCCGCACTTTCTCCACCGACGACGGCTAGCCCGTAGGGCATCTAGGCCGTACTGCCGTAGTGCGCGGCGTGCTAGCTGCCGGTGCAGCGTGCACTCACCTTGCGGGCCAGCGTGCTGTCGGCACTGCTCGCGGATTCGCCTCCGAACACCGGCGGTCGAGCAACAAGCGGTGTTGGTGGACTCCACCCACCGTACACCGATCTCGAGCTATAAAACGGCTGAGGTGCTGCTCCTCCTTCCTCTCACCTGGCCTCCCTTCTTCTCCTTTCTTCCCTCTCCTCCATTTGTGTTTGCAGGAGCTCGGGTCGAGGCTCTAATGGCGGAGGTGATGCCGGACTGGTGCATGGTCCTCGTGAGCGTGGGGTTGGCGGCATTGCTGGGGGTATCGGTGCTCTTGTGTGCGATGATCCTCGACGATCATCGTGATGCGGCGGCTCGAGTGCTAGCTCTCCGCGGCGGTGGCGATCACGAGGATTAGATGAGGGTGGTAGGGCTAATGGTGGGTAGCGGGTGGTAGGTACTTAGTGCTCAAATAAAATTCCCACGAGTTTCTTCTCGGGAAACTATGGTGTGCGAGGAGGTCGTTGGTGAAGCAGGTGTGGCGGGACTAGCAACTTGGTGTACTGTGTTGAGTGGCCGGAGTTGTATTATCGTTGTTGTGGTGTGATGAACGAAAAATCTATGTTATGCAGATGGACCAGATGCAATCACACAGGAAAGAATTTATTTAACACACGATGCGTTACACAGTTTTCATAAAAAGACACGGGTACACTCACGTGGCAGTTACGTCTAAAATATAAACGGTAAATGAACAGGGTCCTGAGAAAAAGTCTCTGGTGCTGGGGGACATTCTTCTTCTATCAGTGGTAGTGGGTTGACCAGTCGGTGAATGTGCTTCTCCTGCGCGGGCCTCAATGGTCTGCCGATGGCGATCCGAGGATTTAAGTCGGCGAGGCTCTGGAGATACCCCATTATCCGCTGGTTCAGACGCTCTTGCGCGATCACATACTGCGTAAGGTTGGCTAGTACTGGGTCTCTCTCAATACGCCCACCAGGAAAAGATGCTGCTTCTCCAGGTGCTGCGCGGCTTGGAAAGTAGTAATATCCCAGCTCGCTGGCATAGGGCACCGCGAATCGAAGGCGAGCAAGCGCTTCACAGGCGGCAGCCTCTATGGCCATCTGGGGAGTTGGCATGGATTTCCCCATGAAGGAAACCTCTGTGGGGTCTTGGTTTGGGTTGGCGGGTGGGATGTGTACCACTGCCCAATACTTCGAGGTGGACGGTGTGATCCTCGCTTTGAGCAGCTCATACTGGGGTGGACGGGTGGCACTCATGGTACTGCAGGTAAAATCCCACAATATCTTCACGAAACTACCCGGGGATGCCTCGGGGGTTCTCAGATAAATGCTAGGGATCGACATGGCGAAGGTAATGGCTGTGAGAGGAGAGCACCGGGTGAGGGATGCTTGGCAAGTTCATGGTGTGGCCTATATATAGCGGCCTGGCTGGTTTATAGGGTTATGGTGAGGGCATCTATAATGTTGGTATCCCTTTATGTGGTCGGGGTCAAAGCTACAGGTACTCACGTCTTGTAAAAAGACATATTCTCTGTAGGGGTTGTCGGCAAAGGTGCTCTGGAAGACACACCTGAGAAAAGAATAAAAAGCATACGCACACTGACACAACGGTGTATGAGTGCTAAGAGGGTGCAGAATAAACTGTACATACATATCGGCATACAGGTTACACGACCTCGGTGAGGGCAAGATAAGGCTTGGTACTACTCAGGTGATTTAATCAACCTCGTTTATATCCAAGCGGCCTTGCCTTGTGGGTGCTGAAGCTTCTTCGGGAGCTTCATCGTCGGGGTTGGCTGGCGGTGGCTGAGTAGGTGAAGGGTCGGGGCAGTGATGATGACCCTCGCGAGGATTGTTGGCCACAATCCCGTTGGAGCGTGCGCCAAACAATCGACGCATCACTTCTGGGGATACCAAGGCATTCTGGTCAATGACCGCGGCAGGCCTTGGGGACTCGATTGGTTGTCTGAACAACACAACTGGGTTGTCGGTGCCGGACTCGCCTCGTCCTCTAGCTGGGGCTCGGCGAAGCATTTCTCCACGAGCTGCGATCAGATCAAGGGTGATTTGATCGAACAGTTCCTCGAGTATGCTAACATAGCATACCAGATGCAATAATGCAGGATCCGTCTCGTGGTCTCCGCTTGCAACTCGGGGAGGCCTACCATACCCGTTACGACTGGGGTAGTAGTAGAATGAGCGACAGTTAACTCTGCGCGACAGGTGCCTGAGTTGGATTATAGCCTCCCGAGCGGCTAGTTGGATAGCTTGCGGCTCAAAGGAAGTTGTTCTTCCGGTGAACCTGTAGGGGCGTTCTAGCGTCAGACCTCTACCGTAGATGTGCACAGTGGCCCAGAATTGACGGCTTTCACCGCCCATGGTGTCTTGGTACACAACATATTATGGGGGTTCTTCCATCGCAAAGGCACGACGGGTGAGGTTTGCAAGCACGGTCACAAAACCTCCAAGGTTGGTTGCTGTGGTTTCATTGTGGACGATGGGTCCTGGCATTTTAGCTCGGTATGGGGGCAGAGACTGTGTGGTGTTGGGTTTGGGGGCTAGCGTGCCCTATTTATAGGAAAGGACGGAGTCTTCATTCGCACGCTTGCGGAGTCTTCTTTCGCATGTTTGCGGAGTCTTCCTTTGCACGCTTGCGGAGTCTTCCTTCGCACGCTTGCGGAGAGGAACTGTTTCGGTGTCGGTTACTGGCGCATGATCGATAAGCTAGGCTGATAGGTTGGGCACCAACTGCCAAAGGTGTCGGTCCACTGTGTGGGTATCTTACGCGGGAAGTTTGGTTGGGGTTGAAATATGGTCTGGTGTGGTGGTAAAACTGGGTTTTTGGACCTGGCTAAGATAGGATTAGCCAACGGTCAGCCTGGCCCTGGTACCAAGGTTGTCAGGACCGGGATTTCGGGGTATTAAATTCCCAAAATTCGGACCTTGTGCTCACCAGCCCCTGGATTACTGTTAGCTGATGAGGCACCAACTGGTTACAGAAACTCCAAGCAAAGGTACAAATATGTAGTACAAGACCATTCTGGCCTGAGAGTACAACACAAGCTTAATGGATGATGGCGGAAGTGGTTTGTGGATCGTCGGTGACTATGGGACTCCATTTCCCACAGGAACGGCTGACCGGGATAACACCTATCTTCGCGGGATTGCTCACTCCAATAGCGTAGGCTCCGGGGGTGGCATCACGTTGTTCCTTCTCAAGCAAGGAATCTGGCCAAGACAATAGCCAGGGACAAGCCCGTGAGTACTTTGAATGTACTCGCAAACATTTTTAGCATGGGTGAAATAAAATCCTGCTCACAATTAGTTTATGATCCCGATGTTAAATTTGATATAACAGTTGGTGATGCATGTATTTCGATTCTATGAGTATATAATACTATGCATATGCATTCAGGGAGATATATACAGATTAAAGATAAAAGAGAACGAAAACATGCCGCAGTCGGGCGTCTGAGCGACACCACGAAAAGGGCTTAATATATAAAAGGAATGCCACAGTCGGACGTCTGAGCGACATCACAGAAGGGGCTTATAAATAAAAAGAATGCCACAGTCGGACGTCTGAGCGACATCATAGAAAGGGCTTATAAATAAAAATAATGCCACAGTCGGACGTCTGAGCGACATCACAGAAAGGGCTTATAAATAAAAAGATTGCCACAGTCGGACGTCTGAGCGATGATACGTCCAAAACGTATCTATAATTTCTGCTTGCTCCATGCCACTTTTGGGTGATATTGCTATGATATTCATACACTTCCATACACTTTTGATCATATTTGGACTGACTTACTAATCCAGTGCACCCTAGTGCCAGTTTCTGTTTTCGGCTGTTTTTGTATTTCAGGTTTTCACGTTTCGAGAACTGCCCAGAAAAATCCAGAAAAATTATATAAAAAATCAGCGATACGGAAACAACACTGCGTCCGAAGGGCAGCCTGGGGGGGGCACAGGGGCTCCAGACGCCCTGTGGGCGCGCCCCCTGGGCCGCGCCGGGGGGGCGCCTGGGCCCCCCGAGGCTCCCCCGGTGCCCTACTTTGGCATATATTTAAAGGGTTCCCCGTAACCCTCAGAACATGACTTCTTTTCGCGATCCCATCTCTGTTCCGCCGCCGCCGCCGCTTCCAAGATCGGGAGCACCAGGAGAACTCTTCCCGGCACCCTGCCGGAGGGGAGGATCACCACCGGGAGCTTCTCCACCACCATGGACGCCTCCCGGATGACTCGTGAGTAGTCTCCCTTGGACCATGAGTCCATGACCAGTAGCTATGTGATGTTCTCCTCCCGTTCTTGTGCTTCACTAATTCGTCCTCGTGAGCTGCCCTACATGATCGAGGCACCTATGTAATCCTTATGCTGTTGCTATGTTGAGTTTGCTGGGATCCGATGGATTATGAGATTATGTTCAGATTGATCTTGAGTAATATATTTGATTCTCCTCTTTTATATTTTAGTTCATAAGTAATTCTTGCATGTTCTCCGTTGTTATTTATTGCTTTGGCCGAGTAATAGGTAGTGACTCCAAGAGGGAACGTTATGCTCGATTGTGGGTTCATGCCCCTCGATGATTAGCTTGAGTGACAGAAACATGAGTCTAGGGGATGTGCTGTTGCCACAAGGGGGAAAACAACGGTGCTTGTGCCCGCGGGTGCAAGGATTGTTTACTTTACGCAAAGTTCTTTTAATGCAGTTGTCTGTTGCATTGAGTTTACACTATGGGTGGGACTCGCAACTTAATACCAGCGAGATGTTCTGGATAGATATCTCAAGGTGGATGATTAGTAGTAGATATTGATGGATTTCGGTCTACTTACTTTGGCGTACAGCCCATGCTTTGAACCTCAACCTTTCTTGCAATGTAGTCAGCATTGGTTTGCGTTTATGGTCCTGTCAATTGCCCAGCTGTAATTTGTTTACCTCACATAGTTGTTTTATCGTCTTTTGGGAGAGAGACATCACTAGTGAACATCATGAGACTCCGGTCCATATTACCATCATTGATCACATCCACTATTTACTTTTCGCTATTTTACTTACTATTGCAAATCACTATCTATCACTACTATCATATTGCTTTTAACCCTTTGTGAACTACAAGGCCGGAGAGATTGACAACCTCTCTGTACTCGTTGGGAGCAAAGTTATTTGTATCTGTGTGCAGGTCCACGTTGATTGCTAATTGCGCCGTTAGCAGTTGACACCTACCTGTTGAACCTAGGAGTCTCTGGGGATTCGATCCTTGGCATCTTTGCTAAGGGAAAACACTTCTACTTACTGCATCTTACACCTTCCACTTGGGGTAACCAACGAGGGGTTCGAGGCCCATCAAGGAGTATTTTCTGGCGCCGTTGCCGGGGACTCCACTCTTCAGGATAGGGGAGTTGCATGCTATCTTTTACCTTTGCTTTTTAGTCTTGTTAGTTTACCTTTCATTTTTTTTGCTTTAGTTCCTTTTACCAAAAAAATCACAAAAGTTTTATTTACCTTCCTGTTAGTAGTCCTATCTGTTTAGTTAAACATGTTAGGATTTGGTGCTTTGAGGGAATCAGAAGTTTTAGATTTCCATCAAAGGGATGGAGAAAATATGAAGAAGGCATGGGACAGAATTTCTGATGCACATTGGAGAATTATGCCTTGGATACCTATAAAAATTGTGCTTAGAAATTTTTACCATGGTCTTTTTAAATGGTGTAAACACTCCCTTGACATTATAGCTGAGGGAGATTTCTTAGAATGTGATGAAGCTAGAGCTCTTGAGATTATACATGGTCTATCTAGTTACTTTGTTTATGATCATAACTTTGATACTATCATAGACAGACTTGCCACTATTGAGAAAAGAATGGATGCTCTAGACTTAACGAAGGTAGAGAAACCCAAACCCAATAAGAGAGATATTTTGGAAATAGATAATGACTGGGAACCTCTTGCTAGGATTAGCATCTCTAATCAAGACTTCCTTGCTTATTGTGATATTGGATCTATGGTTTCCACTATGCCAAAAATTGTTCATGATTCTTTAAAATTTAACTTGGATATATTACCATCTTATCATGAACACACTAATGGAGATATTTCTGAAATCCAGGGAAAAATAAAAGACGTACCGGTTAAATTCCTTAAAGGGATTGCAATGATTGATTTCTTTGTCATGGAGCCAAAACCAAGGAAATATAGTGCTTGGAAGGGACTTCCTCCGAGCAGTTAAAGGCTTCATTGATATAGGTAAGGGGCAAATCCGCTTACGCGGGAAGGCAAAAGGTGTGTACCCCTTTCCTAGAAGGAACAAGAATGAACTTGTTGAGGAATCATTTGAACCAATTTATAACTCCGATTATTATGATGATTATTGATTCCTCTATGCATTATGCCTAGCTTAAAGGCATGAAAGAAAGCGCTTTTGGGAGGCAGCCCACATGAATAAATTTTTGCTTTTGTTGTGTCTTGATGTTGTTTACTACTGTAGCATCATCATTGTATCTTTACTTTTCATATTTGTGCCAAGTATAGCCTCTGATTGCTAGAAAGTTCAAAAGTTGTGAGGTGCTGACCAGGAAACAGATTCTGTCCTTGGATAGAAAAATTCGTATAAAATCACCAGATCATCTTTTTGGTCTGAATTTTTTCGACAGCGTTCTCTATATAATTTTCTTTCGTGCGTCAGTTCTGAGTTTTTGATTTGAGTTGCAGAAGTATCCTGAACAGGTCAATTACTGCCTGCTGTTCTGTTTTTCACAGATTCTGTCCTGTTTTGCCTTACCTTCACTTTGCAAATTAAGAACTTGCTTTTTCTTTGCAAAAACCTTTTGGCAATCTTGAGAAACAGTAGAACTTAAAGAATATCCTTATTTCCAGCAAGGTATAAATATTTTATTAAAGGTACTAACCTCGCTAATCAGATTATGATGAGTTGTGTATGAAGGGAGTTTTCAAGTGTGCGAGGGAAGATGATAAAAAGATTCAGGAGTGTCAAGCGCTCAAGCTTGGGGATGCCCCCGTGCACCCCCAAGAAATATTCAAGGAGACCCAAGCGTCTAAGCTTGGGGATGCCCCCGTGCATCCCCTTATCCATCAACATTATCAGTTCGTCTTTCGTTCCGCTATATTTTTATCACTTCATGTGTTATGTGCTATGCTTGGAGCGTCTTGCTTTTAGTTTTCTTCTTAGTTTTTCACAACGAGTCGGAACCCAGCATTCCTTTATGTGGGAGAGAAACACGCTCCACCTCTACCTAGAACATTACATAGAATTTTCATGTCTATCTATGCTGTGTGTGTTCTTTGTCTTTTAAAGAGCTACTATCGTGCTTTGCTCTTAGTATTCATGCTTATCTTTTCAAGAGCTTTTATTTAGTTGGTTGCTTGAACTCTCTTTAATTACCATGCTCACCTTATTAAGAGAGTTTGCTTCCGTTGCATTGTTTAATGTGTCTATGATAAAGATGCTACTTTCATGATGGTGCTTAGTAGTTCAGGTTTTCTTTGGGTTAATCTCAAATAGCTGGGGGTTCCCAATGTGTTATTGGAGTACCAACTTGGTTTGTTTGCCTATGATGTGGTATGGTTTAGTAATATCTTCCTTCGAGAATTTATTTTGATTGACTTGGCGTATGCTCACGCATATTCAAGACTGTAAAGAAAGTCTATCAAGCCTTGATGATCTTTTGTTTCTGAGTAGCGATATAACTACCATGCCTGATTCAATATTGCTTTGTCGCTCTGCATGATTATGACCGTCATTGCTCTCTTAGTTGGTCGCTCCCAGTCTTTTGCTAACCTCCACCTGCACTAAGCAAATTAACCATGCAATACATAGCTCATGGGAAAGTAGCCTAAAAACTATTGTGGTAAAGAATATGTTGCCTATGTATCTTATTTCTTATGAGTTGCTTGCTGAGCGGTAACCATGTTTCTGGGGACGCCATCAACTGTCACACTTTTGTTGAATATCATGTGAGTTGCTATGCATGTTCGTCTTGTCTGAAGTAAGGGTGATTTACCGTGGGTTGAATTAATATGCATATTGTTAGAGAAGAACATTGGGCCGCCAACCAAAGCCATGCATCATGGTGGAAGTTTTAGCTTGGACCTTAATCCTCAATCTCTCATGAGAATAAGCTTATGCATTAAAGAGGAGTCCATCATCTATTTTCTATGTTGTCCCGGTATGGATGTCCTCAAGTTGAGATCTATCAAAAATGAGAAATCAAATGCGATCTATCTCCTTGGACTTTTGTACAGGTGGCATAGAGGTACCCCTTTGTGACACTTCGTTAAAACATATGCAATGCAATGATAACCCATGGGGATCCGAGCTAATTAGGACAAGGAGCGAGCACTATTGGTATTCGATGAATGAGGCTTGCAACTTATAGGATGTTTTATGCATGACACATATGAAGTACTACTACCGTTGACACAATTGCTTCCATGTTTCAAAATAAAAAGCTCTAGCACTTCAAGCACCAACTACTGAGAGCATGATTGTCATTCTGAGTGTAATGTGCATTGTCCCAAAGTAGCATTGTCTTTTGCATGATTGTGATATCATTTATTCTGAAATGATTGTATGTAGTCATCACTTAAACCTTGAAGGTGCCCTTGCATTTATGTTTTGCATCACTAAAGGGGGCAAGCTAGATATCACTTGATCATATTTACACATCATGTTCATTGCAAATCTTTTTGATGTTTCAGTTTCATGTTGTAAAACTTTCAGTCATTTGTGATTTTCTCTTGAGACAACTTAGTTTCTTTAGAATCATTGTCTCAGTAAGCTTTTGTCATATGACTATGAGAAAGTCCTATATGGTTAATAGCATGTTACCACAGAAATTATTCTTTTTATCATTTACCTACTCGAGGACGAGCAGGAATTAAGCTTGGGGATGTTGATACGTCCAAAACGTATCTATAATTTCTGCTTGCTCCATGCCACTTTTGGGTGATATTGCTATGATATTCATACACTTCCATACACTTTTGATCATATTTGGACTAACTTACTAATCCAGTGCACCCCAGTGTCAGTTTCTGTTTTCGGCTGTTTTTGTATTTCAGGTTTTCACGTTTCGAGAACTGCCCAGAAAAATCCAGAAAAATTACATAAAAAATCAGCGATACGGAAACAACACTGCGTCCGAAGGGCAGCCTTGGG
>LR738710.1:119052309-119065939 GCA_902687465.1 Secale cereale
ACTCCGGTAAATTCCGAAACTTTCCAGAACACTTCCGGTGTCCGAATATAGTCGTCCAATATATCAATCTTTATGTCTCGAACATTCCGAGACTCCTCGTCATGTCCGTGATCTCATCCGGGACTCCGAACTACCTTCGGTACATCAAAACTCATAAACTCATAATACCGATCGTCATCAAACGTTAAGCGTGCGGACCCTACGGGTTCGAGAACTATGTAGACATGACCGAGACTCATCTCCGGTCAATAACCAATTGCGGAACCTGGATGCTCATATTGGTTCCTACATATTCTACGAAGATCTTTATCGGTCAAACCGCATAACAACATACGTTGTTCCTTTTGTCATCGGTATGTTACTTGCCCGAGATTCGATCGTCGGTATCTCTATACCTAGTTCAATCTCGTTACCGGCAAGTCTCTTTACTCGTTCCGTAACACATCATCTCGTGACTAACTCATTAGTCTTTTGCTTGCAAGGCTTATTATGATGTGTGTTACCGAGAGAGCCCAGAGATACCTCTCCAACACTCGGAGTGACAAATCCTAATCTTGATCTATGCCAACACCACAAATACTTTCAGAGATACCTGTAGAGCATCTTTATGATCACCCAGTTACGTTGTGACGTTTGATAGCACACAAGGTGTTCCTACGATATTCGGGAGTTGCATAATCTCATAGTCATAGGAACATGTATAAGTCATGAAGAAAGCAATGGCAGTAAAACTAAACGATCATAGTGCTATGCTAACGGATGGGTCTAGTCCATCACATCATTCTCCTAATGATGTGATCCCGTTGATCAAATGACAACTCATGTCTATGGCTAGGAAACATAACCATCTTTGATCAATGAGCTAGTCTAGTAGAGGCATACTAGGGACATAGTGTTTTGTCTATGTATCCACACATGTACTAAGTTTCCGATTAATACAATTCTAGCATGAATAAAAGACATTTATCATGATATAAGGAAATACAAATAACATCTTTATTATTGCCTCTAGGGCATATTTCCTTCAGTCTAATGTTGCGGAGAGGTGCGGGGCACCTTTAAATAGGCGAGCCATGGCGGTTCTACGGCGGCAGGGGATAAGCTCGCCGCCGACCGCCGTTCTGTTGCAGCAGGGGGACGTGGCGGCGACGAAAGCTAGCGGACGGGCCTGCGGATGATCTCGCACTGCTCCAGGGGGGCAGCTGGCGAGCGTGTGTGGCTTGGGCGGCGCCGACCGTGGCAGAAAGCCGCTGTGCTCGCCGGTGTGCCGCCAAAAGCGCTCTGACGGCGGCGCTGTGGCGACCCAGGGGCGGCTTGGCGTGTACCTGGGTGCGGATAGGGTCGGGTGAGGCTCTGCAGGTGAGTTGGGGCCAGGGGCGCGACACGGCGGCCCGAGCGCACGCACGTGCAAAACCCGCGCTCTGGGCACGCCCAGAGCATGCACGCAACGTGCTCGGCGTTATGTCACGGCATGCTGATGAGCTCCAAACTGCAAGGGGGTCAGCAGGGTTAGGCTAAAGGTTGGAACAAAATCATGGGACAAGTTGGTTCAGCCAGGGAATCAAGTTCATAATATGAACCAGAAGCTAAGCCAAATATGGTCATGCACTCAGAGTGTTTGACAAAATGCCAGTGGCATCTAGCCAGCTCTTGGGGTGGCCAAACTTACCAGATGGATGTCTCCTTAGATGAGTAAGAAGATGGTGAGGTTAGTTCATCAAAAGCAAAAACTTGTTAGTGCAAGTTTTGCAAGATTTCAGTTCTGGGCAGAAAATGCAGAGCACTATTCCGTGAACCGAAACTATCCTAATAGGCCCACTCTTCTGGATTTAAGGGGTTTTGCAAGAAGAACTACAAGCATGAGGAAGCTCAAAGGCACTAGAGCAAAATAGATTAGGGTTGCAGTGCAAATCACCAAACCGAACCAGAATGGAAAAGAGGTTGTTTCACTCAAATTTTCCAAAGGACCAAGATGGGTTTTTGCATAAAGATGAGTAACATACTGCTATGAACATCCCATAATTTTGGTGGAAGCATTGCAAGAATAAATAAAGGGGTTGTGGTGCAATTTGGTCTACTGGACCAGATTGGCAAACAAGTTGTGGAGCTCAAGATATTAACTAAAATAATCATATTCTTGCATAAAAGTGATCTAATAGCATCACTTGACATCTCCAATTTTTGGTTGAGATAATAAATAAATTTATCAAGTGGCCGCAGTTCAAAAGAGGCCTTAAAACTAGGTTTAACCATTTATATAGAGAAGTAAATTGTGGAGACCAATATATAATTAAACCTACTGATATAAGCAAAGTTTTAAAGGGTGCATAAGAGAATCTAACATTAAATGGAAAGTTTTCACTAGGGCAACCATTCCAACAAAAATCAGAGCAAGAATTTGTCCTGGAATCCAAAGGAGCATTCAGCAGAAGGCAAAATTTTAATTTACTGGCAAAATTTTATTAAATAAAACATTGCTAAATTTTTGGGGTGTTACAGCGACTCTCCTCCTAAGGGGAGGAAGAAGAAGCAAACCGCCTCCGAGGGCACAGAGGAGGGGGCGCCCAGGAGGAGGAGGAGGTTGAACCTCCCGGACAGTTCGGATTCGGGATCCAAAGACGTCCCCCGAAAACGGCTCGGTGTTAAACCCCCGACCGAAATGTAAGTCATGGGATACTTACTGCTATCTTTGGTCTACCTGTTTATATTTTATAAGTCAACTTGTTTGTTGTTTTGCAGTCCTCCCCGCACACTCCCCAACGCTTCATCATCGTCGGGGAACTCTCTATGCCCGAAATGGCAGAGAGTGACACGCCGTAGCGGGCTCATTCACCCATCATCATGGGGGACACCGAGGTGTCCTCCCTGCGGACTTCCCCTATGCAAGAGGGGGAGAGTGGGGCCGACAAGAGAGTGCCCGAGGTTAACACCTCGGCCACTATTAGCGAAGGGGAAACAATCCCCATGGCAACCGACGGCGGGGGGCACAAGCAATCCGGTCCCTCGCCGAACACCATTCTCGTGGCCAGTACGGCTCCGGGATTGGATAGGCAACCCCCTGCGATAAGGGGAGGAGCATCAGCTCCACCAGCAGCCTCCGTTAATCCGGAGGTGCCCAACACACTGGACGAAGCACTGCAAAGTGCTCCCATCATGGCGGAACACCGCACTCTGATGGGTGCGGTTATGGGGAAGATTCAGTCCACGAAGAGCAGACTGAATGAAGCTTTTAACAGCCTACTGACGGGCTTTGAGGTAAGTGATGTAATGCTCTTTAAAAAACTTTACCTTTCATTTGTGTAGGATAATAAACCTGTGTACAGACAGTAGCCCCTGATGTACTGTCCGATTTGAAAGGAATCGGGCAGAGGATCCATATAGTATCTGGGAATATAACAAATTGTGCCGTATATTGCAACATGCTTCCATGTTAGCGGCAACCGCAATTGGAAGATTCAAGAAGCTGATGAGGAGCTCAACCGCATTAACAAGCAGTTTGATGAAACGCAAGGTATGCGGTCTTTAGAGAATTTTTATGTCGAAAGATGATATGTGTATTGAGAGCTTTAACTCATTGTTTGGTGTGATTATGATCACAGTTGGTGCAGCCGAGGTCGAGACCCTCAAGAGCGCCCTTGCCCAAGTCCGGAAGGAGGCAGAGGCGAACAAGGTAGCCGCTGACAAAGCAGCTGCTGAGGTGGAGGCCCAACAGGCCTCCTGCCGTCAACATGAGGCTCGGGTGGCCGAGGTCGAACAGGAGCTACAAGACGACATCCACAAATGCGAGGCGTTGGAGCAGAAGACTTTGGACCAAACATCCAATCTTAACAAAGCTCTCAATGATGCCCAGGAGGCACGGAGAGAGTCCCGGAGTGCTCGCGAAGAGATCCACCAGGCATGGCAGATAGCGGCTAGTAAGGCATTTCTTTTGTAGAGTATCTTTGGAGGTTAGAAGTATGCATCGCTTAATCGAGTGTGGAGTTCTCCAGGCGCGTTTGCGGATCTCCCGAAGAGTATCGCCGATGTCGCCCAATTCTTCAGAGCCTAGGAGGGGAACATGACGGAGAAGCTATTTTGGTCGCAATTTCTTGCACCAGAACACCCAACGCCTCTGAACGACCACCTGAAGCAGCTGGTCGAGCTGCATAGGTTGGTGGGTTCGGCCATGAAGGACTTAATAGTCCAGCTCTGGTCAGTCGAGCCAATGCCTATCAGCTACTTCGGATTGGTGAAGCGGCTCGTCGATGTGAGACCGTAGATCGACACTGTGAAGCACTCGGCTTGTATAGAGGGTTCCTCGATGGCCTTCGCCCGTGTCAAGATGAAATGGGCGAAGATGAAGGTCATCGAAGTGGCGTCCGCAGGCCCGCCCGAAGGCAAGGATCATCGGAGGTCGAAGAGGTACTTCGATGACGTCCTAGAAGGAACCCGCATTGTAGAGGGCCAGTGCTCGAAGGACGTGGTTTTTAATTAAGTGTGTTCGGGTTGTAAAGACTATGCTTATGAACCTATGTGTATGAATATATTTTTCGGCCTTTTATTCAAGCGACTTTTCCTCCTGTGCGACCGTTTATTTTTATATCTCTGGAAGTTTCCAGTCGTCGGCTTCAGCCCCCATGTAGATAATACAGGGGTGTTCGGCATGACGCGTGACCATGCTTTACCCAATGTCTTGGTCCATAAAGGAGGTGTCCGCGAGGTGAACCAGGCAATCAGACTATGCAGCTTTATTTCTTTCACTTAGCCATAGGAGTTTGACTGTGGGGCTAAGTACTAGCCCCTTGTGCGTGTGCGGCTATCCAGATTACGGTGCCTGCTCTACGCGGCTGGACAAAGACCAGCCCCTCGTGTAACACGCGGTTGATCGCTAACGATCTGTAGTGTAATACCAAGCCACCTAATCGCCGACCAGCTCTCACTTATCACGACAGTCAGTTTTTGGCTTTATCTACTGAGGTACTTGACCAGACGAACCAGAAATACAATCGCAGTAGTTCTCCCTTTACTACCTTAGCCGAACAATGTGGAACATAAGATGGTAAGCACAAGAGCCGAGCAACCAAACTATAGACCCAAGACATGATTCGGAGCCGATGCATATAATGCAATATCCGGGATACCGAACAATTCTCTATAGGTGTTCGGACTTTGAAATGTGCTGGGCCGCATACGACCCCCAGCGTTAAGTCCGGATTGAAGCACGTGTGGCAAACTGAGGTAGGGAGGGAGCACATATTGTAATGTAAAATGAACTCCAAACAAAGTGGAAACCAACTACTTCCTTTATACCCCAATTAATATGACGAGTCATGTAGTTACAGATAATGCCAAAAGCATCAAGGACATTTTACATGCCAAGAAATAAATAATAAGGGGAAAGGTTTACACAGAGCCTAAACTTAATGATTTAACAATCCCAATGAAGCCCCGCTGCATGTCTGTGTCATTTCCCCTTTGTGAAACATCCTTGAAGGAGAGAAGTCTGATGGCCGTCCGTGAAAAAAGAGGAAAAGAATTCCCTGCACAACCATAGATAAGGTGGGTTCTTTAATGAACCTACAATGAAAATGTAATAAAAGTCCAAATAGGGTCAAGCCGTACTATGGACCGTTTTCCGCAGTGTGCCCCTGATGCTGCCCATGGTATTGGGGGGCGTAGTTATGTACGCGAGGTGCGTATGCCACAACCTTATGGGGAATTCGGTGGAGGCCGACGTGCTACTCAAGCTCAGGTTCCCCTGAGCTACCGCATTGTGATGCGGGCCATACACGTTTAGCAGTGTCTTGGGTCTTGATGACTGGTGAATTATTCGACTTGAATAGGCCGCCTTGAACTTCGGCTGCCAAGGCCGCGGTATCCTCCTCTTTACGGAGTGAGTGCTCCATATTCCCATTGACTGTGATGATGCCACGAGGCCTGGGCATTTTAAGCTTGAGGTAAGCATAGTGCAGGACTGCGTTAAAGCGGGCGAAATCAGTTCCTTCGAGCAGTGCATGATAGCCACTGCGGAAGGGAGCGATGTCGAAGATTAACTCCTCGCTTCAAAAATTGTCTGGAGAGCCGAATACTACCTCGAGTGTTAATGAACCCATGCAGTGGGCCTCTACGCCGGGTATCATTCCTTGAAAGTTAGTGCTGCTAGGCTTGATTCTTGATGGGTCTATCCCCATCCTGCGGACAGTATCCTGATAGATCAAGTTGAGGCTACTGCCACCGTGCATAAGGACCCTAGTAAGATGGCATCCGTCGATGATGGGATCGAGCTAGGGCTGCCGAACCTCCATGACGGATACTGGTTGGGTGATCCCTGCGATCAAAGGTGATCGGACAAGCCGACCACGTGTTGAACTTGGGGGCGATAGGCTCTACGGTGTAGACGTCCCTTAGTGCGCGCTTGCACTCCCTTTTGGGGATATGGGTGACATAGATCAAGTTCACCGTTTTCACCTCAGGGGGAAATTGTTTCTGTCCCCCATTGTTTGGTGGGCGAGGCACGTCCTCGTCCTTACTTTGAGGTCCTTTCCCCTTATGTTCGGTATTTAACTTGCCGACCTGCTTGAAGACCCAGCAATTTCTATTGGCGTGGTTTGCAGGCTTGTGAGGGGTGCCATGAATCTGGCAAGGTCTCTCTAGTATCTTGTCCAAGTTAGATGGACCATCCCGATTGCCCTTGAATGGCTTCTTCCTCTTGCCGGATTTGGGGCCACTGAATCCAACATTTACTGCCATGTCATCTGTTTCTCCGTTGTTACTTCGACACTTATTTTTGTTGCATCGTGTCCTGCCATTGCCATCCCTGTCTTCGGAAGTGACAGGGTTGCTAGTACTGTTGTTCTATGAGCCAGCCATAATCTTCGGCTTCTCCTGGCCAAAAGCGGGTAATAAGTATGGTGAGAGCTGCCATAGTCTTCGGCTTCTCCTGGCCAAGGTGTCGGGCAATCCATTCATCGCGGAAGCTGTGTTTGAATGCCGCTAAGGCTTCAGCGTCTGGATAGTCGACGATTTGGTTCTTTTTAGTTAAGAACCGATTCCAAAGCTTGCGGGATGACTCCCCGGGTTGCTGGATTATATGGCTCAGGTCATCAGCATCCGGTGGCCGGACATAAGTCCCCTGAAAGTTAGCCCGAAAGGCATCCTCTAAATCTTCCTAGCTTCCTATGGAGTTCTCTACGAGGCTGTTCAACCAGTGCCCTGCTGCCCCCTTCAGCTTTAAAGGGAGGTATTTAATAGCATGGAGGTCATCTCCATGAGCCATGCGGATGTGGAGAATAAAGTCTTCAATCCATACTGCGGGATATTTCATTCCGTCGTCCTGCTCGATGTTTACGGAGTTAAACCCTTCCAAAAATTGGTGGTCCATTACCTCATCGGTAAAGCACATAGGGTGCGCAGCCCCTCTATATCGTGCGACATGGCGACGGAGTTTGGACGACATCTGTGTTCGGTGCTGACTCCGAACTTGATTATATTCGGCGTGCTTGGCTTGATAGCCGCCATCCCGTGTGGGGGCACGTCATCTTGATCCATAGATCGATCTGGCCTGACCGACTTTATTGTTCAGGTGAACCATTGTGTCCTTTCCTTTACGGTAGGGACGCACGGGCTGGTGTTCGGCATTGCTAGCCGCTTTGTCCCGTCCACGAGGTGGTTGGTCCGGTTGATCGTCCGGATCATGCCTCTGCGCATTTGGCGCAAGGCCCTCGTCGTCAAATTGTGGAAGTAGCTTGCGCTTGGGATAGCTCTTTGTTTGGCGCTCACGACCGTATCTTTCTTCAGCGTCTAGCACTTGATTTCATCTGTCGTTGAGCGTATCCCGTTCGGCTTTATTCCACTGTTGCTAATTTTTTAGGCTCCTTGCCATGGCAATAAGCCATTGATGAAAGCGTTCTTGTTCAAGGGGTTCCTCTCGGACGATGAATTCTTCGTCTCCAAGGCTGACATCCTCATCGGAGATAGGTAGATAGTTACTGTCCTCTGAATCATTGTGACAGATGGGTTGTTCGGGACTGAATTGGCCATCTTCCCTCTCCTCCTGCTCAAACGCTGGCTCCATAGGGTCTTCGACATCATTTAGAGTGTCATTGTCTCCGATGCTGATATTAATTTCGCTTCCTCGACGCGATCATGAGCGGCGTCGCTAACACCGACGTTTAGGAGGTTCATCGACAGGCTTATCCTCCTCTGGATCTTTAGTGCCATCGTCGTCCTTCTCCTCGAGTGTGTCCACCATGTATACGTCATAGGTAGAAGTGGTCGTCCAACGCCCGATGATGGGCGGGTCTTGACCTAGGTCGGCTTCGACATCGTGGTCCATGCCATCGATGTCTTCGGAAGCGTAGTCTAACACGTCGGTTAAATCCTCGACCATGGCTACCAAGTTGGTGGTTGGTGGGAAGAAAAATTCCCTAGTCTCAGCCCCTTGTTTGAACTGGGCATAGTCCAGAGGTGAAGCCTCCATGATGGTGAGGGATTGCATCAAGTCTAGCGCCTCGTTTAGGAGCGAGAGCTGGATAGGAGTGTGAGGATCTGCGGAGCTGGGGCCGGTGTTAACCGTTTGGCCGAGCTTAGAGGACGCGGATCTCGAAAGTTTGGAGCTCGTATCAGGAGGCGAATCCGGCTCCCTAGCCATGGGAAGGGTCCCGTTTGGCTCCAGGTCCATCAGTGGTGCGGTCGCCTCTGGGTCTCCTGCGAGAAACTTTTCGAGGGCGAAGAGCCCGACGTGGCTTAGCCTCCCGTCTTCGTATGAGGTGACCAGCTCCGGATCTAAGGCCGGAGCAAATGTGAGTGTCGACCCCTGGACGGGATTTGATAGTTGATCCGAGGGATCTTCTTCGTGTAGGCAGGGAGCGGCAGCTCAGGACATGAATCCCTCGAAGATCAGATCTCCTTGGATATCAGTGACGTAATTCAGACTTACAAACCTGGTCATCTGAGTTGGCGCGTAGCACGAAGCCGCCAAACATGAAAAGCTGGCCGAGGAGGAAGATCTCCCTAGAGGCCGCGCTGTCGCCGACAGCAAAGCCAGCCATCAGTCCTTCCATTGAAAACATAGCGGAACTCTCAATGAAAGCACCAATGTTGGTGTCAAAACCGGCAGATCTCGGGTAGGGGGTCCTGAGCTGTGTATCTGAGGATCGATGGTAACAGGGGGAACACAAGGAAACGATGTTTACCCAGGTTCGGGCCCTCTTAATGGAGGTAATACCCGACTTCCTGCTTGATTGATCTTGATGAATATGGGGGTTACAAGAGTTTATCTACCTCGAGATCGTAATGGTTAAACCCTAGATGTCTAGCCTATGATTGTTGTGATAGCCTCTATGGACTAAACCCTCCGATTTATATACACACAAGAGGGACCTAGGGTTGTATAGAATCATCTTGCAGAAGAAGAAAACATTACACCCGGACACCAACTTGCTGTTCCACGCACATAGGAGTCCTATCCGGACACGGGGGGATAATCTTCTACTTTGATCTTCACGGACCACCAGCCCGGCCCATATCGAGTAATCCGGACACCCGAGGACCCCCTAGTCCAGGACTCCCTCAATAATCTACAATGTTGTTTAACAAATTCATTTTGAAGAAATTTTTACATTAAGATTATTACTAAGCCACACATCTGTATATAAATCTAAGTGTTGGTAAATCACATTTGTATGGTGCTCCTTTGAATTTTAAAATTTACTAACCTGATTTTCTCTATTGTAACTAAATCGTCTCATATTATTGTAGATCACCAAGATAAATTAACGATTCATGGCTCAGATGGTGATTGAAAGGTTAAGAATGGAGCTTCTACCAGATAATTAGAATGCCATTCTTAGGATCAATTTTTCAAACACTATAGTTGATTGCAAGGTCAAGAAATGGGCTACTAGTAGATAGTTTCACCTCTTGTAATCTTTGGACCATGTTCTTTGTAATGCAAATGTTGGATTTAATATATGAGATCTTTATGTTTATTATATTTTGTCTCCTATGCTCTATCGGGATTTACCTTGTGGATCGTAATATATAAAATAATTACTAGTGTCCATTTGAATATCCTTTTGTGTTGGGTCATCACCAATGCATACAAAGTGTTGTTGGGCTCTAGGTCTATGTGTTGCTACCTAACAACACTTCTACAAATATTAATCAGTTGGTGTAGACCTTTGCAACACAAATATGGACATAAGCGTTGATGAAGGGGGGTTTCTCTTGTAGTGGCAGCACAGTGCTTCCTCGGAGTTTTTAACAATCTCTTTTCTTCATGTTCTGCAATGTTAGCACTGATAGTAACAAGATATATCTTCTTCTCATCAAGATAAGCATATTTCAAAGTATCAGGTAATTGTTTTAATTCAAACACAGGATCACCCTTAGGTGGAGGAGGACCTCCTAGAGTTTCAACGGGAAAGTTGTGCTTAAGAATAGGTTGTTGATCAAAGATCATCCTATCTATTTCATTTCTTTCATGCAAGTGCATATCATTTTCATGTTCTAACAAATATTATTCTAATGGATCATTAGGGGGAATGGCAATATAAGCAAGACCAATTATTTCATCTTTACTAGGAAATTCTTTATGGTGAGGTTGTCTACAAAACTTAGAGATATTAAACTCACAAGACACATCACCAAAACTAACACTAACAATTTCATTCTCATAGTCTATCTTAGCATTAATAGTGTTCAAGAAAGGTCTACCAAGTATTCTGGGATGAAAATCATCTTGTGGAGAACCATGAACTATAAAATCAGTAGGGTACTTTATTTTCCCACACAGAGTTCAACATATCTAACAATCCCAAGTGGTGTGATGGTGTCTCTGTTTTCAAGTTTAATAGTAACATCAATATCTTCTATTTCAGTGGGTGCAATCTCATGCATAATTTCTTGATATAAGGTAAAAGGGATAGCACTCACACTAGCACCCATATCGCATAAACCATGATAGCAATGTTCTCCTATTTTGACTGAGACAACAAGCATGACAACAACGAGCTTATTCTTATCTTTAGTATCGGGTTTTGCAATTCTAGCAGCTTCATCAAAGAAATAAATAACATGCCCATCAATATTATCAGCTAAGAGAACTTTAACCATAGCAATACCAGGCTCTACTTTAATTTTTTCAGAGGGTCTGGGTGTTCTAATATTACTTTAGTTAACCACGGTTGAGACTTTAGCATGTTCCTTTATCCTAACAGGGAAAGGTGGTTTTTCAATATAAGCGGTAGGCACAACTGGGTTGACATTATAAATGATAGTTTCATCTTTAACTATAACCGACTCCTCAATTTTTTCTTTAATAGGTGGATGATATTGAATCCACTTCTCCTTAGGGAGATCAGCCTGAGTAGCAAATGATTCACAAAATGAAGCTACTATCTCAGAGTCAAGTCCATATTTAGTGCTAAAATCATGGAAAGCATCGGTGTCCATAAAAGTTTTAACACAATAAAACTCAAATTTTATACATGACTCCTTACCTTCGTCGAGTTCCCAATCTTCAGAGTTGCATTTAATTCTTTCCAAGAGATCCGTATAATTTCAATAATCTTTTTCATAAAAGAGCCAGTACAAGAAGTATCAAGCATGGATTGATCATTACGAGAAAGCCGAGCATAAAACTTTTGTATCATAATTTCTCTCGAGAGCTCATGATTGGGGCATTAATACAACATTGACTTAAGCCTCCCCAAGCTTGAGCGATACTTTCTCCTTCACGAGGCCAAAAATTATAGATATAATTCCAATCACGATGTACTAGATGCACAGGATAAAACTTTTGGTGACATTCCAATTTCAATCGATCCCAGCTCCAAGCTCCAATATCATCGCATAGCCTATACCATGTCAACGCTTTTTTCCCCAAAGATGAAGGGAAAACCTTCTTCTTAACTTCATCGGGTAAACCTACAAGCTTAAATAATCCACAAACTTCATCCACATAGATTAGATGGATATCAGGATTTAGTGTTCCATCTCCTGGATAAGGATTAGCTAGCAGTTTCTCTATCATACCCGAAGGAATCTCATAACCAATATTTTCAGTAGGTGCAATAGGTTGAGGAGCAACTCTTTGTGCTTCCGGTTGAGGTTAAGATTCCCCGAATAAACCCCTCAAAGGATTTTTTTTCCATAGTGACAAGTAACAATAAATTTCAGCACGTAATATAAATTTTTCCTTACCAAAGGAGCTTCACTGCCCGACAACAGCGCTAGAAAAGAGTCTTGATGACCCACAAGTATAGAGGATCAATCGTAGTCCTTTCGATAAGTAAGAGTGTCGAACCCAACGAGGAGTAGAAGGAAATGACAAGCGGTTTCCAGCAAAGTAAATTCTGCAATCACTGAAATTGTTGGTAGCAAGTTGTTTGATAGCAAGATAATTTGTAATAAGTGACAAGTAGCAATAGTAACAATAGGTGCAACAAGATAGCCCAATCCTTTTGTGGCAAAGGACAGGCTGGAATGTTCTCTTATAATAAGCAAAGCGTTCTTGAGGACACACGTGAATTTCATCTAGTCACTTTCATCATGTTGGATTGATTCACGTTCGCTACTTTGATAATTTGACATGTGGGTGGACCGGTGCTTGGGTGTTGTTCTTACTTGAACAAACCTCCCACTTATGATTAACCGCTCTCGCAAGCATCCGCAACTACAAAATAAGAATTAAGATAAAATCTAACCATTGCATTAAACATCTGGATCGAAATCAGCCCCTTATGGAATAGCGCATAAACTAGGGTTTAAACTTCTGTCACTCTAGCAACCCATCATCTAATAACTAATCCACAATGCATTCCCTTAGTCCCAAATATGGTGAAGTGTCATGTAGTCGACGTTCATACGACACCACTAAGGGAATCACAACATACATACCATCAAAATATCGAACGAATATCAAATTCACATGATTACTTTTGACAAGATTTCTCCCATGTTCTCAAGAACAAAAGTAACTACTCACAAAACATTTTCATAGTCAAGATTAGAGGGGTATTAAATAGCATAATGGATCTGAACATATAATCTTCCACCAAATAAACCTACTAGCATCAACTACAAGATGTAATCAACACTACTAGCAACACACGGGTACCAATATGAGGTTTTGATACAAAGATTGAATACAAGAGATGAACTATGGTTTGAGATGAGATGGTGATGGTGAAGATGTTGATGAAGATTGGCCCTGCCATATGAGGGGGTTGTTGGTGATGGCGATGGCTTTGATTTCCCCATCCTGGAGGGAAGTATCCCCGACAGAATCGCTCCGCCATAGAGCAAAAGTTCTCCTGCCCAGGTTCCGCCTTGAGACAGCGGCGTTCCGTACCAAAATTCCTCTCCTTAGTTGTTCTTGGTTACATGAAAATATATACCAAAAGATGGTTTCTAGAAGTGGGCCTAGGGGGGCAATACCCACCAGGACACGCCTAGGGGTAGGGAGCACCATGGTGCCTTGTCACTCCCTCGTATGGCGGTTGTAGCCCTTCTTTCTCGGCAAGAACGATAATTTATGTCCCCTCAAAATTTCAGCCCAATCAGAATTAAGGATATATGGGAGTTAATGATTTTTGGCCAGAAAACAGGAACGCGAAACAAAACAGAACACACACACACACACACACAC
>LR738710.1:119070910-119082878 GCA_902687465.1 Secale cereale
ACCGCCCCGGCGGCCGCCGGCCACCCCCCACACCTCCCCGCCTTTTTCCGCGCCAAGCACCACGGATAGCGAGCCGAAACGACCGGCAATGCAGTCCGCCGGCGACGATATTTCCGCGGCGGCGTTTAGGAAGCGACGGCGCACCTCACCTTCGCCCCAAGACCACCGGGGGGATCCGCCGCTGAAGCATCCTGCCTCATTCATGCATGACAGGCGGAAGCGAACTGCAAAGATGACTACTCCATCTCATTCGTCGTGGATGCGAACTGCATTACACAATCTGAGAAGAAGCACTAGGAAAAAGGGCGTAGATCAACACATATGCAGTTTTACATTTTAAAAAACATATTAACTTGTAATATGTTTGATAAAATGCAGTTCTCTTCTATACGAAAAAGAAAATAAGGTCTCAGAATGCGGTTCTCTTCTGTATAAGAACTCTGAGATCGGAATGTCATTTGGAGAATGCAGTTCTCTTCGTCGTATAGAACCTGACATGACCATGAATCAATACAGAATGCAGTTAGAAGACAAAAAATGTAAAGTCAGACTAGGATTCGCGTACACTGCAGTGTGTGCGTCGCGTTTGAAAAGCTTGTACTGCAGTACGCTTCGAGTACACAATGCAGTGCGCTTAGTGCAAAAAAAATGTGAAAAACAAAAACATGGCTGCGGTGCGGATGAATTTTGAAACTCGACGACAAACACGTTGAATTCGTCTTTGCAGTCCCATGTGATAAGGTGAGATGCAGTGCGGATGCATATATTTAAAAAAAAACTTGGCTGCTAATCATATGAGATAACGCAGTGCGCTGCGAACATGTTACAACTCACAAGGAGGAGTTGGCTGAAAGCTCCATTATGCACATATTTGACATTGTCACCATGTGCCACAAAAAAAACACACACAAAAACTAACTAGACCGATATATACAAAAGCACACAGCGTGGTGTTTACAGCTTTGGGCATCGAGAACTACACACAGCGACCATACATTGCTGTTTACATAAAGTTCTGTAGCACACACGAACAAGACATCAACACACATAGAAAAAAGATCTGCTATCATTTATGCCTCATCCTGCTCCTTCGAATCCAGTCTTGGAGAGAAGCCAAGAGAAATGCAGAGATTTCTTAGATCCTCCGGGAACTCGGTGACAACGACCAAGTTTTCTGGGTGGAACAGAATCTGGAACAAAAACTCAGCCTTCCAATCCTGAATAACAGCTTCCTGCGATGAAGAAAAAAATAAAATAAACAAATATACAACATCATATACAAAAAAGAAACTGACGAAAAAAATATCAAGGAATGAGGAGATATTGCTGAGTTAAAAAGAAGATACTTACACTACGCTTTCCGAATTTCACAACAAAGGTTTTGCCGTCGTAATACTGAGCCATCTTCAGAACATAAAAGTCGCACTCGTTCGGGCCCTGCTCAGGGGTGCCCAAATAGCTAGCTTTTTTTGAAACACCCACCCAGTCTACCGACTCCTTTCTCTTGTACTCTTTTTCTCCATAAACCCTCTTCAACAATGCAGTCATCCTGATCATCTGGTGGAAAAAAAATACACATCCCAACAAAAATTGTTCAACACGCCCACACATGAAAAAAAAACAAGAAAGGTGAAAAAAGGAAAATTTTTACCATTTCAGTGCGGTCGCTGTGGTATTCAGACTTATGCCACCGCGTCGTTTGATCAACCGGTCCGCTGTACCTCCTAGTGTCATGAATGTCAAGGGTCTCGCGGTGCCTGTTCATCGTGTATAGCGAATAATGCTCGTCTTTCAACCGTGGTAACAGAATCTGATTTTGTTTCGTCAAATTTGTTATGGAATCGATCAGTGAAAAGGGATTACTGGAAAAAATTGGGAGAGAATATAAATACAAAAAGGCTGAACAAAAGCAAATCTGATAACTTACTAATTTGCAATCAAGAAGGTTCTCGTCATCACGGACATAAAGTTCGAACTGCTGTGCTGCACCTTCGACGTTAAACTTGCTGTTGACAAAAGGCAACACAACATTTCCATCTGCATCTCTATCCGCGCGATCATTCATTTGAAGCACATACTGCGTGTGGGTAATTCACAAAAGAAAAGTTAATGCAGTTCACCTTAAAAATATATTCGCTCCGACGCTTAATAAAAAAACGGATCACGCTTCTCTAAAAAACAGTATGCAGTTCACAAATTCTCACCATAATTTGTTTCGTTTTAAGATGCATCGGTTAAGACACACAAAAAAAATGTATGCAGTTCAGTACATTCTAAAAACAAATTATTATACACTATTTACTGCAGTTCACTAGAGCATAAAAAAAATAAGAAAAAAGGTAAATACCGTGATAAACAAAGGGGACAGCAGAACGCGTTCGCCAGATCGATAAACCACATTCATACTCTCGTCATTCTTCCAGAACCTGATGACATGATCCATCAATTCCGAGTCCATAAAACCACCTTTGGTGAAAGTTAGGAACATGTAGTCCACAGTCACGGTGTAGAGTTCGATAGGATTCCTGTGCAGGAAAAGCGCGGACCTGCACAAAAGAAACGGCAAAAGGTGGGGGGGTTAGTAGCACAAAAGCAAAAACACAGAAAAAAAACGTTACACACATTAAAAATCAAAAAAATATAAAAAACTAACGAAAAAAGAACTGACTCGCTGTATTTCTGCCTGAATTGTGTGCTCGTGATGAGTTGCAAGACTTTCCTCATCTCCATAAGATGGCTGAATCTCGCAGGATTCAACTTCTCTACAGGAGATCGAAACTTTGATGGCTTCTGCACAGGCCTCCTGTTTGATAGAATTAGTGCCTCGTTGTCCGTCGGGGGTTCCACAGCTGCGCTCCTGGTCCTCCTAGGCACTGGTGGTGGCCTCTCAAAATCATCATCGCTATCTTCAGCATTCGGAGGGCTCGCGGCTTTCTTCCCATGCTTGACATTGAAAGGAGATTTCTCAAGAGCTTTCTCATTCGAAGTGCCGGCGTCACTCCTCAACATCTTACCCGCAGGTTCTTTCACGACCTTGACGGGAGGTTCATCAAGGACAACTTTCTGAATAGTTGGAGTATGAACCTGAGTTTCAAACAAGGAAATACCACCTTGGTGTGCGCCTTCATCAAAGCCTGCACAAAAACAAAAAAAATTGGATAATGAGCAAAAGTAGTGTAAAAGAATCATCAAGTTCCCTAGAGAAAAAGTCATTTTTAAACACACAAATGGGGTTCTGCTAAAAAAGCTTAACAAAAGTAGTCGACCTACCCTCTCTGTACCAATGAAGTTCACTTAATAAAAAAAGGTGTGTGACTCAAAAAAATGTAATAACCTTCTTTAAAAATTAAAAGTGATGTCAGGTCCAGACAGCAATGCGACGAGGTTAGCCAACTATAGAGCATCGCCTTCCTGATGTAGCCAATGTGCTCCTTCCCAAACTTGGCAATCGTTTCACCATCCCAGGTCTGCATAAACTGGAACATGTAAAATCCACAATCATGCCTGCAAAAAGAAAAAACAACACAAAACACATTAACAATGCAGTTCACTCAGTAATAAAAGTGCTACTGATGTTAGTAAAACAATGCAGCTCCATACACACAAAAAAGATTACCGAGGGAGAACAACAAATAACACAGATAGTAATGCAGTTCGCTCAAAAGGGAAAAGGTGCTTCTAATTTAGTAAAAACAATGCAGCTCACTTACACAAGAAAAAAATGAAGGAGGAAAAAGAAAAAAGGAGAACAGGTACAAACCCGTTTCCCTGTTGCGGGACGTTAATATGAGTCAGCGCATAGCCATCCAGGGTGGGAGGGTTCAACGGCTCGTCGCAGCTTGCACTGCCATCTTTCCAGACTTTTTTGATGTTCCTGACCATTTTCCTGAAGACAACACTTGCAGCAGCACTGTCTCCTTCGTTCAATGAGTCGAGAAGCTCAAAATGCTTCTCTCGCAGGTTCAAAGTGACCAAGCAGTAGTGGCCTATCGCGTCCTTCACTGTTGCGGGAGGAGGGTCAAATGTTGCAAACATAATCTGAAATAAAAAAAGAAATAATACAAAAACAGATGAGAAAAAAATAGAAAAAACAGAAAACTTATTTTCAAGATGACGAAAAATGGTCAAGATGCGTTACCAAGTTTTTCTTGTCCACACGTTCCTCTGCGCTTGAAGAAAACATCTTTTTCAAAGCCCTATTTGTGGCACCGCCGTTCCAAATGGAATTCTGCAAAAAAGACAAAACCAGAGAGTTAATAAAAAGTGGTTATAGCACAAATAAAAATTGGACGAGGGGGGTAAAATATAAATTAATGAAAAATGCTTACGCATAGGTTGTACGGGACAATCATAGTTTGAGATCCTTTGAACCTTTCAGCTAGCATAGACACGCCAATGTTTGCGAGGCGCGTGCTCAGCGTTCCATACGACCAAAAAGAATCGCCGACATGGCCGATAGTAATATCACCAAACTCTCCCTTGAACGCAACTAGATGCCTTCAGATAAGAAGAAAAAAGCACAGCAAAAATTGATAAGATGGGAGCGTCCCTGAAAAAATAACATATTAATTAACCGGGCGCGTAAGACATAAAATATCATACTGCTTCTTCTTGTCCCTCCTAGCCCTCGTAACAGCGTCATACAACTCATTGTATCTCCTCATAAGAGCTGGATCAATCCTTGAAGGAGTAACAACAGGTAATTCCTCATCTGCATACAGGGTGGGGGACGATATCAGATTATAAACACACACACGGTCCATTTCGACACCGGGAAAAAGAACAAAAAATAATGCAGTTCGCTTACCTTCGGTTTCGGAATAAACTTCCTGCGGCTGCTCGTATACATCTTCGCTGAGCGTCAAGTGCTCCAGCCCGGTAATATCATCGTCAAGCGGCGCTTGATTACTCATGTCCCGAGAAAGTCTTGGCTGTTCCTCTTCGGAATCAATCGAAACTGTCTCGGCTGGGGCTTTGGTTGTATCGGCTGGGAAAGCCAGATTGCCGACAGATTGCTCGGAGGCGCGAGGGACCACACAAAATTTATCAGGCACCTCCTCGCCAACCAACAAAACAGTAGGTCCAACAACACCATCGATGCCGGCGGATGTCCCGGCATCGTCAAATCCGACTCTACGAGTTCCTTCTGTCTCTTCTGCAACTTCAACTATAACACCAGGAGCTCCTTCTTTCTCTTCATCCTTATCACAATCCACAATGTCATCCCTCCCCTCTCCCTCTTGTGCCTTATCAGCCTCGACAGGACACTCCCCTCCTTCTCTACCTTCTGCCTTATCAACCTCCGCATCAGGCTCCTGCCCTCCTCTCCCTTCCACGTTCTCATCCCCAATGATCCGCTCCGCTTGGATTTCAACATTTAATCTGCAGTTCTGATGAGTTAACAAAAATAAAACATATTACACAAAAAAAGCTAGAATGCAGTTCACTAATAAAAACGGACCATGAAGCTACCACGAAAAATAAAAAATAAAACAAAAAAATGCAAAAATTCTCTATACTCACCAGGGGAGCGTCGTCGCCTTCCATCACTTCACACTTGTCAGCCTCCTCCTCCTTGCCAGCGTCGTCACCATCTGCCTCCTTCCCATGTATCTCCACATTTGATTCGGCAACCTAAAAAACATTAAAACATAAATAAAACTATTATCCAAATCTGCAGTTCTACAACTACAAAACAAACACCAGATCATGCAGTTCACTGCTAACAAAAAAAAAGATGATGCTTCTTCTCTAGACAACAACTTCAGTGCACTACCACTTCTGGTGCGCAAAAAATACAAAGAAAAAGTTAAAAAATGCAGTTCGCTGCCACTGCTGGTGCAAAAAAAATATAATTGTTTGTTTTGGACACTACATGAAAAATCAAACAATGAAGTTCACTGTAACAAAAAAAAGTGGTAGGAACAAATCAAACCTTGTCCATGACCACTTCGTCAATAGGATTGTCTTTGGCAGCTTCGTCAACGGGCGATAATGGCCTGTCAAACAAGTGATCAGAATCAACACCGTCGTGGTCCTGGTGCTCATCAACACGACCAGCGTTAGCCTTGGAGGATTCTCCGACACATTGGGGAAAGAACAAAAACGATAGAAAAAACAAATAGTCAATGCAACAAAAACGCACAGAAAAAATAGATAACAAAATATGGGTAAAAAAACTGTTCACATGTGGAAAAAATACATACATCCACATCTGCGGGGTCGGGCAGAGAAGGCCGGACAACATCTTCATGCATGTTCATTTCCTTCACGATTGCATCCGCTTCCTGCTCATACGCAGCACACCTGTCATCCTGAGACTGCTTAAGCTGAACGAATGAAGATCTGATATTCGTTACAGCCTGCTTAAGGAATTCAAGCTGCCCACGGTCAAAGTTATGAGCGGCCTCGATTTCTGCTTCAGAAGGGCCTTTGCCTTCAGCAAACAAACCGGCAATATTCCTCATCCTGGAACCGGATGTTGGGAAATCACTAGTTATATTGATGACCCTATCGAGAAGCTCATCGACCTGCACAAATCTATTGCGATCACCAGAAGCATGTCCGGAAAAACCTCCAGCAGCAGCCCTAGCAAAACCACGACCCCGTCGAATTGGAGCAGCCCTAGCAAGAGGCTCACAAAACATTTCAGGGGCTTCCGCAACTGCAGTCCGCTTATACACAATGTCCGCTTCCGCCTTCCACTGAAAAAATTAACAAAAAAAAGAGATGCAGTTCACAAAGAAAAGTACATAAGAGGTTGACATTTTAGCATGCGCGAAAAAAAGGAATAAAGACAAAAACAAAGGATGGCTATGCACTCACCGGCAGCTTGCCAAACTTGTAAGAGTCCAGGTGAATCTTTCCCCTGAAAACGATGTCGGCGTTGTGAATCTTCTTCAACTGCACATGGGACAGTATTGCGGCGCGCGGAGTGCGTTTATCCATCACCGATACTTTTCTAAGGTTCAAGGAATCCAGGTACATGAACAGGGGGACGATGGTGCAACCCTCAGCGCAGTTCTGCTTGCTCCCTATAGAATTCCACTTGTACACAGCGGCCTGCAACTCGTCGACAACAAGCTGACAAAAATCCATGCTAGCCATAGATGCAATATCCAAGTTTTCAACCATAGCAGCTACCCTGGACAACCGAGTTGCGGGGCTAGGACAAAGCAAGCACTGGAAGACAATGAGAAAAAAAACTTTCACCGTCTTATCAACCTTCCCTGGGTCTGCAGCCAGCGTGAGAAGTAAGGTAAGTAGGTCCTTCGCATCTATGCTCCTAGAACGGTTGAACCCGAGTTCATCCTTCAGGTTAGTCAGCGAATCATCGTGGCCGCTGGCAGCAGGCCTGGGAGCAGTGTGAGAACCCATAGGGAAGTCGAAAATGTGATGGACAGCCTCGCGATTGATTTCCAGAACCTTATTTGGCCCACAGTCCAGTCTCATCGTGTCGGGGTCAATCTTTCCCATCAGCTTGCACATCAAAACACGAGAAACATTCTTCTCTAATTTCAGGTCAAAGACAATGCCAAAACCTGCTTGCCGCACCAAAGTTCTGTGCACCTCACCCAGCAAAGCGACAGCTTTGATTACGTTTGGAATGGACAGACGAACAGTCTTGTTGAAACGCCATTCGTGCGCAGCATCGTCTTCAGACCTCTTCCTCTTCGTACTCTTAGCAGTCTACAAAAAAAACAAAAAGAATAAAAAATGCAGTTCACATCAGCAAAACTCATGCAAAAACAACTTAAAAAAAAACAAGAGAAAAAGTAAATAAACAGCGTATACCTTACTAACATCAACATCCCCCTCATCAGAATCATTGTCCAGAGCTTCTTCAGCTGCAGTTTCCCGCGCAAGCTTAGATCGACGCTCACAATCAACACCAGAGTGATCGTCCGCGCGTCTCCGCTTTCCATGAATCCCACCCACATCAACCTCGGCGTAATTAGGTCCCTTTGAGTAATCAACACGCGGGCTCCGGCGTGGAGAACTTAAACCTTGCTCTGCGACAGTGTTCAGTTTCCTCTTCACAGGATTCTTTGCGGGGACAAATTTAGCAGACTTCTTTGAATCAGCAATCCTCCTTCCTATCTCCTTACCCTCCCCTAACTTTACTTCCTTCGCCCTATGAGCCTTCACGAAAGTATTACCAAGCGCAATAGCTTTCTGCCTTCTCCTCTCAACGTCGGCTGCAATCTGATCAGGGACCATCCAGTCATGTGTAACTGGCTCTGTGCCATCAACAGATTGCGACTGGGTTTCAATCAACTCAGGTGGAATGTTGACCTGATCGGACGTACCGCCACCGACAACATCTGCTGTGAAATAACGTGTAATCAGATAGTTAACGCCACCACCCCCTGACCCACCAGGAGATAAAACTGTGGGTGAGAAAAAACATAAGAAAAGATGTGTCTGTGAGATGATGAGCTAAACTTAATGCAGCTCATACCACCTTGGAAAAAACAAAAAAATGTAGAAATGCAGTGCACTTTTCCAGCAGTTTTATGTTTAACAATCAAAAACATAAAGAGTAAACCTAAAAAAATGCAGTTCATGTCACTTGAATATCATATTCGCGCGTGTCTGAAAAAGTGCACATTGGCCCAGGGTTTTATGATGCAGTGCACTAATTCGTTCAAGTGACCAATTGACTGCATATAAAAAAAAGTGCGCTTAGATATGCCAAACAAAACAAAAACATGCAGTTCTGTGAGAGGCAAAAACTAAAACTTAATGCAGCTCGTATCGATTTCGCAAAAACCGCATAGTGGATAGGGAAAAAAATACAAAGCAGTGTCCAAAATGCAGTGCTCTTCTAGCAGTTTATGTTTAACATAAAAAACACAACAACTAACTTAATGTCCTTCCAAAAAAGTAAAAAACAATTAACTTGACGCAGTTCATATCAGTTTGCCACGCGTGTCTTAAAAAAAGGCCTTACTAAAAAGTGATCTAAGATGCAGTACACTATTTCGTTCGACAAAAAACAAGTAAATTGACCCTCAATGAAAACTGCAGTTCAATTTAATGTAGTTACCAGATGGAGAAGCCGTTCTAACCGGTGACGCATCAATTGGTGAGGAAGAAGCCATACTGTGCCTCCGATCAGCAGGGGATGATAATTAAAACCTAAACCTAGACAGCAAACACCAAATTCAGGGAGGCGAAAACTTTTAGTCCATAGGGGGTTGCAATTTCAAGCATACAAAAACAACCTTAAGAAGAGAATGCTGGCACGAAAAATAACCCTAGCACAAGATCTGGACCGGATTAGGGGCGATTTGGGGCTCACCGTGGGACGAAGTGACTGCAGGACGAGGCGGGTGCGGACGGCAACGGCGGAGGAAGCGCCCTACGGACGGCGGCGGCTGCGGGTGTCGTCGCCCTCCACCACGAGTGAGCCCCTTCGATCGCCGGCGGCTGCGGGCGTCGTCGCTCTACACCACGGGAGCACGAGGGCGGGGGGGATTTCTGTGCGAGCACGGGGGAGAGGGAAGTGGAGGCGGGCAAGGGGGCTGAAAGAGAGACTTAATGAATAAAAGACCGTCCGACAGGCCCACAGGTCATAGACAAAAAATAAAAAAACGTCTCGGTGTTGTAACACGATGCAGTTCGCTTACCGAAAACCGCCTCGCCTTCTGAAGCGTTGCAGTTCGCTTATGGCGGACGATTCCACTTCTGAAGCGATGCAGTTCGCTTACGGCTGACGATTCGGTTCGCCTGCCCTAAAATAAATGCGCCCACTATCGGCCGAAGCGCCCGCGCCCCCCACCCATCCTCTATCCCGGTGGTTGCACGCCGCACGAACTACAACGATCATCACGAACCCACGATCGCCACCACGGTTGGGAGACGAGATCGTGGCCTCGGCAGAAGTTCCTGCCGCTCCCATTTAAATCCCGCGGTCCATAGAACAGACCGTCCGCACAAACACACGACGCTGCCCCTTCCTCCTCCTCTTCGTCCTCTTTGCAGCAATGGGGTTCAGCAGGACCTACGACGCCATGCATGCGCATGGGAACATGAAGCTGAAGGTGGTCTACACCACCGACGTCGCCGCCATGGCGACGTACGTCGAAGAGTTCAAGACACTTCTCCAGCGGCGCCGCCAGAAGATCGTCGGCATCGACGTGGAGTACACACCCGACCACCGCAGGGCGGCCGTGGTTCAACTATCCATCGGCAAGTACCAGCCAGTGCTTGTTTTCCAGGTATGTGGTACATTGGGCGAGAGATGCGTCCCCTTCGACAGGTTCCTCGACGACCCAAGGTAAGCAATTCTCTCTGCCGAGTATGCGTTGCAGTTCTTTATGCCCGTGTATGCAGTTCTGAAAGGTATAACTTGCGGTTCACTTTCCCTAGGTTCGAGTTCGCTTGCTTCGCCATCGAGCAGGACAAGCAGAAGCTCGCAGCCTGCAACCTCCACGTCGCCAACTTCGTCGACATCCAGACGAACTGGAGGGTGCCTGATGGAACAAAGCCACTGGACTCGCTGGGCGATGTAGCTGCTGCGATCATCGACGACGAGTACGCAGACATGAAGACAAAGATGACAGACCACGACCACAGCCTGTGGACTTCCATTCTCAGCACCAAACACGTCGAGTATGCTGCCAAGGACGCCTACGCTGCGTTCGAGATATGGAACAGAATCAGCACCATGAAGAAAGGCCTCGCGCGCGCTGAAACAGAGAAGACTAGGAAGCGCCCGAGGTCTTCCTGGAAGCCGTGGGGCAAGGGAGCATCAACTTCCACCTCCAACTCCAACGGGTGGAACTGGTGAAGCAGGACAGATGCTGAAACCCAACGATTCCTGTCGCAAGTGCTCGATTTAGTTTCCTTCTGCATATGTAGATTAGTTTGCTTTCGTTCTAGTTTGCTTTCGGACAATGTTTGCTTATGTTGCGTTAGTTTGCTTCATGATGTAGTATGTTAATTAGGACCCCAGAACCGTAGTTTCTATCTATCAAATATATGCAGTTCTCAGTACTCTGTTTTCATTATGTACATTGCTTCAAAACCGCTGATGTAGCTAGGATACACATAAAAAAACAAAACTATCAGAGCAGTTCACATAGAGAATTCTTTCACAAAAACTGCTCCTGTTAAAGAAGTTTGATGCAGTGCTCTTTCATTAAAAAACTATAGTTCCGTATGTGGGTGAAAAAAGAGGAAAAGCTCGGTGGGGGTTTCCAGAATGCATGTTCTTCAATTGCTGCTGCACATGAAAAAGTATATATAAAAAAGAGCACTTCACTTATGCTCAGAATTCTCATAAATAAAATACACCAAAAGCAACGCAAAAAAAGCAGTCCGCCTCGCTTGACCAATCGAAAAAACTTATAAAACTAGTACCCCCACGCAACCGTGGCTGTAATGCAGTTCATACAGGCTCGCATTGCATATTAATGCAGTTCGCCGCACTACAAAAAATTCAACGCGCATTTGCATATTACTGCAGTCCACCGCTCTTGACCGCGATTCACAGACGAAACACACAGCATGCGATGCAGTTCTAACAACTATACAATGCAAAAAAACTCAAAGAACATCTTTTGATAAACGACCAGAGCCAGTCGCGCCGCAAAAAAACGTGGACAGAAAACTTAAATTTTTTCCAAAATAACAACTTAATCCGCTCCAATTCATACGGATAGATCAAAAGCAGCCCGTAAATGTCGAAAACAACAGAACATTACAAACAAAACGCAGCAATTTCGATGCGCACTGGGGAGAACAGAGAAACAGAGAAAGGCGGACGAACGGACGCAGATCCGCCAAAATCCAATGATTTCCGTCGTTTTCTCGCAGAATTCAGTGCTTAACCGCAAATTAAATCAGCGCAAGCGCGAATAAACCAGTACAAATTAGTGAAACTAGCCAGAAACGATGCTAGATGAATGTTTCCTGCTGCACCTCTATGTGGTGCACAGCAGAAGACGGAAGCAGTGCGCAT
>LR738710.1:119083219-119157889 GCA_902687465.1 Secale cereale
ATATATATATATATATATATATATATATATATATATATATATATATATATATGTATATATATAAACTCTATTCTGATCACGGGATCAGAATAATATTCTGATCACAACCTAAACTTGCTTAATAATTGGCCTGAACTTCCCTCTGTACGAACTCGGCCTATGGGCTATCTTCGCGCTGCAAGTATGTATTTTTTTCCTGAGGGGATTAGAGGTGGGAGTACATACTGAATCACTCATAATTTGGACTCCTCTTTTATACTCCCAAGAGTATGTACTCCCACCTCTAATCCCCTCAGAAAAAAACTCCCACTCCGGTGGATGGATAAACGGGTGAAAATATACCCATCAGCAACATTTATCATCGTAGTAGTAGAAAAATAAAGTGGTCATCAGCCGGTGGCATGCCCCTAATCCCAAGGGATGTTCGGCCTAATCCTCACGTCGCTAGGAAATTTGTTACAATAGTAACCTCCCAGCCGGCACTTCGAAAATATCGCTGCAAGTATGTACTTTTTGGCATCCAAATTATGGGTATATACTTCTTTATTAATTTAAGAAGTATGTACCCTTAAAAATAAAAAGTAGTATGTACGCGCATGCTGATTTTTTTTGGTGGAACACATAGTTTTCTTAGGATGTACTATTTTTTAGTATATATATAGTGCTTTTACAATTTATAGTATATACCACTTGTTTAATATATACTCAACACATATTCAAACTAGTATATTATGTATGTTTTAATGTAGTATGTGAGGTGATATATAGTGATTTTCGGGTAGCATGTGCTAAGTTTCCAAGTTAGTTTGTACGTACTAATTTATTAATGTGGTGTGTGCATACTGAATTTCTCATAGGTAGTATATATACTGCTCTTTTTAGCATATATATTACTTTTTTTGTTCAAGTGGTATATAGTGTCAAGAATCCAAAATGAGACATCGTCTACTTAAACTAAGTGTAAATACATGTTTTCCTAGGGAGTGTATACTTCTTTGTAATTTTTTGCATTGTGCTTCTTGGTCTTTTGCATGTAGTATATCTGGAGCAAACAGTACACGTAGCCCAAAAAGAAGTATGCATGAAGTCGCTTAACTACGCGTTGCCACGGCGCCGTCCACGATTCCATGTCGACTTCATATCGTACCTTTGGCCACCGCCGGCTGCCTCCATCTCCTCTTCATCATGGAGCCGCCGGTTGGCTGCATCACCCATTTGTCGCCGGGACGCCTGGCGTTCCAGCCGCCCGACTTCATTGTTGTAACCTGCAGCAAACAAGAGAGAAATACACGAAGAAAGCTTCATCCATCAAGGTTGTACAAAATAATAAAACTACAACATGGACGGAATGATCAGATCATTGCTGATTGGCATGGATTCCTAGAACAGCTACCGTCACCGGATGAAATGCACGGCGCTCCTAGTCATTGACATCGTCGGAGATCTTGGAATGGCTTCCGTGGCCGGATGAGATGCATGTAGTGCCCGCGAGTCGTGGACAACATCGTGAGATCCTGTTGGTGAGCACCACCGAAAGCCGGTGGCCACCGCTGGGTGCCTACGCAACCGAAGCGGAAATGGATAAGAGGGTCGAACAAAACAAATAAGAAACCCAGAAAATATGGATCGCCGACAACCTTGCTTTTAAGAAGGATTTTTTCTCTTATAATTTTAACTAAAATATAAACATGATCTCACGCATGGTTGACAAACCGAAATCAGAAAAAGACACGTGGGTAGGAGTACATACTCCCACGAGTACTAACCCATTTTCCTATATATATACACATCCGATCTATTCTGCTAATATTAGCAGAATAACTATTCTGATAACAATTTCGAACTGCACGCTCAATGCAAGTGCACGTCATTGTTTGAACAAAGTGTGCTGCATCACTCACGCGAGTGAACTTCCCGTCGCAAAAAAACTGCACGCGGTGTTTTTTCGGTACTATTTTTGCTCCAATTTTTAAACCGTATGTCGGAACGAGGCGTGTAATATACCGTTGAAAAGCCATGGATTAGGCGCTATTTCGCCATGTTCAACACATTGCAAGATTTTTAATGGTTTAAAAGCAGTTTTGAAAATGGTGCGACCCACAAATAGTAGCAGTGAGCGTTTTTTCGCGTTTTTTTCTAAACCGCTCGTCGGAATGAAGCAAATTATACACCGTTTGAAAGATATCGTCGATACGCATCTTTTACATATGTATTATTTTCTCTAATTCATTACGGTTTAAGAGCAGTTTTAAATTTACTAAATCGTGGAATTCTGTTTGTTCGATTTTTTTTGCAATTTTCATACTGTTTTAGCTCCAGTTTTTTAACCGTTTGTCGAAACAAGGCGTGTAATACGCCATTGAAAAGCTACGGACGAGGCCCAACTTTCATATGTTGAAATGTTTTTGAGAATCCCTACGGTTTTAGTTAATTTTGAAAATCGTGCGGCTGACCACGAGAGGCAGCGGAAGTTTTTCGCGAATTTTTTTCAAACTGCTTGTCGAAATGATACATCGTCGGAAAGATATCAACGAGGCACAACTTTTTCATGTAGAACACGCTCTCTAATTCCTTACGGTTTAAGAGCAGTTTTGATTTTACCAAAAAGCACACACTCGGTTTTTCACGAGACCAAAATCGTCGTGTCTACTCTATCAGATAGAAGAGCGCATTGCTTCAAACTGAAATCCGCACTGCATCAGACGGCCAAACGAACTTCACGATTTATTTTGTCAGACTTCATGATTTCTTTTTGTCGGACGTAATTTTTCTCAGGCGAGGAATTGGACTATGCTTCAACCCGGTGCGCAAGTGAACCACAACACCACTAAGAAGTGAACCACATTACCTTTTCATTTCCATAACAATTTTCTGCACTTCACGATGGTAGAAAGTGAGCCGCAACAATATCAAAAGTGAACCACATGGAAGAGAGGAGTTGACTGCATGTTTTTTACCTTAGATTTTTTTAAATGTTTTTTGAATGTTTCTTGTTGTCTTTTTCTCACTCACTCTGAGAGGATAATAATGAAGTGCATTTTTGTACAATTTTTTGGCGTTCCGAACATCAACAGACAAAAACTTTAGCAAAGTAAATTATTTAGAGACGAACCATATATGTTTTTTTAATAATGAACTACAGCCTCTGAAAACCTGAAAAATAAAATAAAACAACTTTCGACACCTAGCCGTACTGTAGCGACAACCCAGGAAAACTTCAGTGGTCCGTCAACCGCATAACACCTCCCGCGGTCCACCATCCAGGAGCTGCAGTGCACTTGTGTTCATCGGACGGCACAGACAGAAGCACGGAACTTCATTACGGGCTTGTTTGAGCTGCACGACCACGGTCGCGGACTGCACGGCTATAGGAGAGGAGTGGGCATACACACGGGGATCTACACGGCAAACGGTGCACCCAAGCAAGCGGACTGCAAGCCGCAGCATACCGAGCTGCAATATGAGCGACGATGAGCTGCACGCTAAGCCACAACGAGCTGCACGCCATGCTGCTGGCGCCTTTAGATGTGCCTCTGCCGAATCTCATCGACCGTGCCTGCATCCAGTCCATCTCTGGCCACTGAAGGAGAGGGGAGTGATGGGCTCTGGAGGTAGTTGCCGGGATCCGGCGGCCGGTGTGAATAGCGACCCTTACGGTAGTAGGTGGAGGTGGTGGCGGGCGGGGAGGTTGACGTCCGATGGGACCTCTAGATTTTTGGTGGATCCAGCCCGGGTCAGAGGAGGGCGGCGGAGGTACAGGCGCGATGAGGGAGCCGAGCTGGTGGGGGATAGCAGCGAGCCCGTTTCGGCCTTCTGCTGCTCGATTCGTGTACGGCTTGGCCGGATCCAATGCAAGTCAGCGGTTAGTCAAGGTGGGGAGCAGGCCGCAATGGGGGGCGAGCGCGTCGCCACGTGGTGGGAGGTGGTCGAGGGTGGGGCGTCGCCTCCCGATGGGAAGTTGTTAGGGTGGTGGTGCGGCGGCATTGGGAGGGAGATGGAGCAGCGGGGCTAGGAAGGAGAGATCGTGGGGAGTGCAGGGAGGAGCACGGGGACAGGAGAGAGAGGTGAGTGGTGACGAGAGGATAAGGTGGGGAGGTTGGGGTGTTATTAGTTTGTAGCTTCGTGGGTGGGTGTTGGGTGTTAGCAGAATAAGCTAGGTGTTATCATAATAAGGCTCTTAAGGGGTGTTATCATAATAGACCCACCCTATATATATATCATTTTTGGTACAAACCTATTAACTTAGTGCCAAGTGCAAGTTGTTGTTTTCAGCATGTTTTTGGTTTTATAGAATATCCATATCAAATGAAGTCCAATTGCCACAAAACTTTTTGGAGATTTTTTTCTGGCGATAAGAGACCCCGGAAGGTTCAGGAGGACGTGAGAAGATGGAGCAGTGGCCCACGAGGCATTAGGGCGCGGCCGGGGGGACGCCCTAGTGGCTTGTGGGGCCCACGTGGCTCCGTTTGACCTAGTTCTTCCTCTATCAATACTTTACAATCGTGAAACCAACAGAGATGGACATGAAATACTTTTTCCACCGATGTGATATGTCTCCAACATATATATAATTTTTTATTGTTCCATGTTGTTATATTATCATTCTTAGATGTTTTACAATCACTTTATATCATTTTTGGGACTAACCAATTGACATAGTGCCTAGTGCCAGTTGCTGTTTTTTGCTTGTTTTTTACATCGCGGAAAATAAATACCAAACGGAGTCCAAATGCAACGAAACTTTTTTTGGATGTTTTTGGACTAGAAGACATCTACTGGGCCAGAGAAGCACCTGGGGGGTGCCCCGAGGGGGGCACAACCCACCAGGGAGCTCCTGGGCCCCCATGCACGCCAAGGTGGGGTTGTGCCCGCCTCGGTGGCCTCACACACTGCCTCTTCGATCTATAAATACTCCAATATTCTAGAAACCCTAGAGGAGTCAACGTAATTGTATACCAGCCGCCGCAAGTTCCAGAACCACGACATCCAATCTATAGCCCTTTTCTGACACTCCGTCGGAGGGGAACACGACCACGGAGGGGTTCATCATCCTTAGTGGTGCCTCTCCGATGATGCGTGAGTAGTTTACCACAGACCTACGGGTCCGTAGGCAGTAGCTAGATGGCTTCTTCTCTCTTTGTATCTCAATACAATGGTCTCTTGGATATCTATTTGATGTAATGACTTTTTGCGGTGTGTTTGTTGGGATCCGATGAATTGTGAGTTTATGATCAGATTTTTCCTTCATTTAATATCCATTCTTGGTTATTATAGCCTCGTATCTCTTCTCTGATATTTGGGTTTCATTTGCCCAACTTGATCTATTTATCTTCCAATGGGAAGATGTGCTTTGTAATGGGTTCGATCTTGCGGTGTCCTTTCCCAGTGACAGAAGGGACAACAAGGCACGCATGTATCGTTGCTATTAAGGATAAAAGGATGGGGGGGGTCTATTCCTACATGAATAGATCATGTCTACATCATGTCATCATTCTTATTGCATTACTCCATTTTTCCATGAACTTAATACACTAGATGCATGCTGGATAGTGGTCGATGTGTCGAGTAATAGTACTAGATGTAGGCAGGAGTCGGTCTACTAATCTTGGACGTGATGCCTATGTACATGATCATTGTCTTGGATATCGTTATAATTATTTGCTTTTCTATCAATTGCCCAACAATAATTTGTCTACCCTCCGCATGCTATTTTCTCGAGAGAAGCTACTAGTGAAATCTATGGCCCCCGAGTCTATTTTCCAATCATATACTTTCAGATCTATATTGCCATTTGCCTTTTCCATTATTTGCATCTTTTATTTTCAAATCTATATTATCAAAAACACAAAAATACCTTGCTGCGTTTTATTTGCTTTTATTTGCATCTTTCAATCTACTACAATTTTATCTCGTTAACTCGTTAATTTCTCGCACCGTTACCCGAAAGGGATTGACAACCCCTTTAATGCGCCGTGTTGCAAGTATTTGTTCTTTGTGTGCAGGTACCATTTACATAGTGTGGCGTGGTTCTCCTACTAGTTCAATAACCATGGTTTCATAAATTGGGGAAATACTTACCGTTGCTGTGCTACATCAACCCTTCCTCTTTGGGGAACTATCGATGCATCTCAGGCGCACGTCATGCCGCAAGTTCCAGAACCACGAGATCCAATCTTGAGGTCTTTTCCGGCACTCTGCCAGAGGGGAAAACGATCACGGAGGGGCTCTACATCAACCTTGATGCCTCTCCAATGATGCATGAGTAGTTTACCACAGACCTACGAGTCCATAGCTAATAGCTAGATGTATTTCTCTCTCTATATTTCTCTCTCTCTCTCTCTCTCTCTCTCTCTCTCTCTCTCTCTCTCTCTCTCTTTAATCTTCATTACAATGTTCTCCTTGATGTTCTTGGAGATCTATTCAATGTAATGACTTTTTGTGGTGTGTTTGTTGGGATCCAATGAATTGTGAGTTTATGATCAGATCTATCCATGAATTTTATTTGAGTTTTTCGTGAACTCTTTTTTTGCATGATTTGTGTAGCCTCGTATTTCATCTCTGATTTATTGGTTTAGTTTGGCCAACTTGATTGATTTTTCTTTCCATGTGAAGAGGTGCTTTTTGATGGGTTCGATCTTGCGGCGCTCAATCTCAGTGACAGAAGGAGACATGCATGCATGTATCGTTGCTATTAAGGGTAAAAAGACGGGGTTTATTCATACATGAGTTTATCTTGTCTACATCATGTAATCTTTCATAAAGCATTACTCTGTTTTCAGGAACATAATACACTAGATGCATATTGGATAGTGGTCAATTTGTGGAGTAATAGTACTCGATGCAGGCAGGAGTCGGTCTACTAATCTTGGATGTGATGGCTATATGCATGATCATTGCCTTGGATATCATCATAATTATTTTCTTTTCTATATATTGTCCAACACTAATTTGTTTACCCACATTATGCTATCTTCAAGAGAGAAGCCTCTAGTGAAAACTATGTGTCGGTGCAACTAACCCTGGTATATGTTGCCCGGACCGTACACAGACACAGAGGCAAGGTTGCAACGACAAGACAAGACCAAGCTGAAGATATAGCTCTTTGAGAAATCAAAGAGCGGATGAAGAAGACCAAGACAAGCTAAAGGAGCAAGATATCATCAAGGAAAAACCTCCCTTGCCAGGCAGGCAAGCCCGGCCAGGTCGAGGCCACGCCGAAGACAAGCCTCAAGACTCCCCCAGTAGGCTTGCTGGAGATACCAAGGGCGGGTCACCCCGCCAAGACACCACCGCTCCATCACACTACGACTCAGGTCACTTTTCAGTGCGGTGTCGAGCCCCCAAATGATTAAATAGCATCCACCAGGCATGTGGCGGCCACCTAGAAAGCGTTTCATCTCCAAATAACACCCGTCTAGTGGCGTGTTAGGCGGACAGGGCAAGAGAAGGCAAAAGTAGCGCGACAAGGCTTGCCGGGCTTCTCTACGATGTGTCACTAAGCGGTGCATTTAATTCGCCCTACCATGTCTGCAGAGTTAGGTATGATAGCATTGTTAGCTATCAATCAACCAACAGAGACCGTGTCACCACTTTGGATACCCCTTGACCTATAAAAGGAGGACCGAGGCGAGCTAGAAAAGGATTTAGACCCTTGTACGCTCGTACGCGCGTAGCTGCTCTCCCCGAGGCCACCTTGCCTGGCTTGAGCGCTACATGCACCTCACACTCCCTCATCAAATCCACCAAAGTAGGAGTAGGGTTTTACGCTTTGCAACGTCCCGAAATTGGGTTAAAAACCACCGCGTCACCGTCGCCACGCTACCTCTACGGTCTTCGCTCTTTGTGCAACGTGCCCTTCCCCCTTGTCGAACCACAAGGGGCCAATGGCTCCATAGGTGATCGTGTTTTCCCACGACATCTTTGGCGCCCTGGGTAGGGGGACGCACTTGCGCAAACCTGAGGTTGTAAGCAATGCGTCAATCTTCATCATCGCCTTCTTCGTTGCCAGCTTCATCTTCCATGGCGCCCAAGAAGAAATCCGACACGAACCTGAGGTTGTAAGCAGCCCGTCAATCTTCATCATCGCCTTATTCGTCGCCAACTTCATCACCCATGGCGCCCAAGAAGAAATCCGGTGCAACAACGCAGCCCTCCACCTCGAAGGTCCCCTCGCATGCAGCCGCTAATGCCACTTGCACTTCAACGGCGCTGGGGAACACTGGTGCCGTGGGAGACATGACTGGTTATACGTATCCAACATATCTATAATTTTTGATTGTTCCATGCTATTGTATTATTTGTTTTGGATGTTTTATATGCATTATTATGCTATTTTATATTATTTTTGGGACTAACCTATTAACCTAGAGCCTAGTGCCACTTTCTGTTTTTTTCCTTGTTTTTGAGTTTCATAGAAAAGGAATATCACACGTAGTCCAAACGGAATGAAACTTTACGATGATTTTTCTTGGACCAGAAGACACCCGGGAGACTTGAAAATCAAGTCAAAAGAGACACGAGGCGGTCACAAGGGGGGAGGGCGTGCCCAGGGGGGTAGGGCGTGCCCCCACCCTTGTGGCCCACCCGTGACTCCACCGACCTATTTCTTCCACCTATATACTCACATATATTCCAGAAACCCTAGAGGAGGCATCAAAACCATTTTTTCACCGCCGTAACCTTCTATATCCGCGAGATCCCATCTGGAGGCCTTTTCCGGTATTCTGTCGGAGGGGGATTCCACCACGAAGAGCATCTACATCAACCCTATTGCCTTCCGATAAAGCGTGAGTAGTTTACCACAAACATATGGGTCCATAGCTAGTATTTAGATGGCTTCTTCTCTCTCTTTGATTCTCAATACCATGTTCTCCTCGATGTTCTTAAAGATCTATTTGATGTAATCTTCTTTTGCGGTGTGTTTGCCAGGATCTAATGAATCATGAATTTATGATCAGTTTATCTATGAATATTATTTGAATCTTCTCTGAATTCTTATATGCATGATTTGATATCTTAGTAATTCTCTTCGAACTATCGGTTTGGTTTGGCCAACTAGATTGGTTTTTCTTGCAATGGGAGAAGTGCTTTGCTTTGGGTTCAATCTTACGGTGCTTTCACCCAGTGACAGAAGGGGACGAGACACGTATTGTATTGTTGCCATCAAGGATAACAAGATGGGGTTTTCATCATATTGCTTCAGTTAATTCTGCTACAACATGCCATCTTACTTAATGCGTTACTCTGTTCTTTATGAACTTAATACTCTAGATGCAGGCATGAGTCGGTTGTTGTGTGGAGTGATAGTAGTAGATGCAGGCAGGAGTCGGTCTACTTGACACGGACGTGATGCCTATATTCATGATCATTTCCTTAGATATCGTCATAATTATGCACTCATCTACCAATTGCTTGGCAGTAATTTGTTCACCCACCGTAATATTTTCTATCTTAAGATTAGCCTCTAGTGAAACCTATGGCCCCCTGGTCTATTTTCCATCATACAAGTTTCCGATCTACAATATTAGTTTTCGATCTACTATTTTGCAATCTTTTACTTTCCAATCTAAAAACCAAAAATTCCTGAAATATTTACTTTGCCGTTTATCTATCTCTATCAGATCTCACTTTTGCAAGTAACCATGAAGGGATTGACAACCCCTTTATCGCGTTGGGTGCAAGTTGTTATTTGTTTGTGCAGGTATTTGGAAACTTGCGCGTTGTCTCCTACTGGATTGATACCTTGGTTGTCAAACTGAGGGAAATACTTACTCTACTTTGTTGCATCACCCTTTCCTCTTCAAGGGAAAAACCAACGCAAGCTCAAGAGGTAGCAGGTAGAATTTCTGGCACCATTGCTGGGGAGAGCTACGCTAAGTCAAGAGTCAAGATTTGTCTTCTCCCAACTCGCCAATCTTTGGTGCCATTGAGATCTACATCAAATCAAGACATACCAAGTACCCTTCATAAAACTCTCATCTCTTGTATTTACACTATTTGCCATCTGCCTCTTGTTTTCATGTCCCCCACTTCTGAAATGATTTTCGAAAAGATTTGCCTTCTCTTTGCCCTTTTTCCGTTCATCTTCCTCGCTTGCTTTTTGTGTGCTCGTGTGTTGAATTGCTTGCCTTGTCACTATGGCTCAACCAAAAAACTTTGATCCTCACCTTGGGAGGTTGGAAGAAATTGAAAATAATGTTAGGAGCTTCATGTCTTTGCAATTTGAGCGCAATAATTTGTTTAGGAATGAGCTCAAGGAGCAGAAAAGTTTCATGGAATATATGACTAAAGATGGGACTGGAGATGAGTCGACTTTAGTTAAAAGGCGTCCCAATGATTCAGAGTTTTTGGATCTTTATGCGAAAATTGATAAAAGTGGGATTGGAGAGGTCAAAACTTTAAGTAGAAATGAACCCACTATTTCGGATTTTAAGGAATTTAATTATGATAATTGTTCTTTAATAGATTGTATTTACTTGTTGTAATCCATGTTGAATTCTCCCCATGCTTATAATCAAAATAAAGCTCTTACTAAACATATCGTAGATTCTATGATGCAATCTTCTGAAGAAAAGCTTGAATTGGAAGTTTCTCTTCCTAGAAAACTTTATGATGAGTGGGATACTACTATTAATATCAAGATTAAAGATCATGAGTACCATGCTTTGTGTGATTTGGGTGTTAGCGTTTCCACGATTCCAAAAACTTTATGTGATGTGTTCGGTTTCCGTGAATTTTATGAGTGTTCTTTAAATTTGCATCTTGCGGATTCCACTATTAAGAAACCTATGGGAAGGACTAATGATGTTATTATTGTTGCAAATATGAATTATGTGCCCATAGATTTCATTGTTCTTGATATAGAGTGCAATCCTACATGTCCTATTATTCTTGGTAGACCTTTCCTTAGAACGATTGGTGCAATTATTGATATCAAAGAAGGAAACATTAGATTTCAATTTCCATTAAGGAAGGGCATGGAACACTTTCCATGATATTAAATTAAATTGCCTTATGAATCTATTATGAGATCTACTTATGTATTGCATACCAAAGACGACAATACCTAGATCTATTCGTGTTTTTATGCCTAGCTAGGGGCGTTAAACAATAACGCTTGTTGGGAGGCAGCCCAATTTTTTTTGTCTTTTTGGTTCTGTTTTTAAATTATGACACATAATTACTTCTTAGTAATTGCGTTTTCGTGGTCTAACTAGTGTTTGAGCCAAGTAAGACCTTTGGGATGGCTTATGGTGATCCTTGATTTGATTTTGCTGAAAATCAGAAACTTTTGCGCTTAGTGCAGAAAATCCAATAATTCTCTAGAACGTGAAAACCTTCTGAAATGTTTACACAAATTGATATACAAATTCTCCATGTATTCCTAAATTTTCAGAATTTTAAGAGTTACAGAAGTATGCAAAGTTTTTAGATTGTTACAGACTGGTCTGTTTTTGACATATTCTGTTTTCTATGTGTTGTTTGCTTATTTTGATGAATCTATGGTTAGTATCGGGGGGTATGAACCATGGAAAATTCGGAATACAGTAGATATTACACCATTATAAAATAAGAATGAGATCACAATAGTACCTTGAGTGGTTATTTGCTTTGTTTTACTAATAGAGCTCACGAGTTTTCTCTTGAGTTTTGTGTTGTGAAGTTGTCAAATTTCGGGAAAGAATTTGATGGACTATGGAATAAGGAGTGGACAGAGCCTAAGCTTGGGGATGCCCAAGGTACCCTAAGGTAATATTCAAGGACAACCAAGAGACTAAGCTTGGGGATGTCCCGGGAAGGCATCCCCTCTTTCGTCTTCGTCTATCGGTAACTTTACTTGATGCTATATTTTTATTCACCACCTGATATGTGTTTTGCTTGGAGCGTCTTTGTCGGGGGAAACTGTCCTCCCACGAGCACCTATGGGACAGGAGCCCCTTCTACGTTGCGGTAAGGGAGCGGAGGGAGCACGAAGAGCAGATCGAGGGGCGCACGCGGGCAGTTTACCCAGGTTCGGGCCGCGCGGACGCGTAAAACCCTACTCCTGCCTTGGTTGTATTGAGCTCGGGAGCTTGAAGAGCTACAGTACTAGCTACACCGAGCGAGAGAGTTGCTTAGGATTCGAACCCTTTCTACGTTGTGCATGGGCCTCCTTTTATAGCTCAAGGGGTCACCGACAGGTGCCAACGTAGAGGAGGGCAAAAATGTAACTTTGGTGGTAGTTGTAACAGTGCGGGAATAGTGCGTGAACAGTGGATGAACAGTGGTCATCACCTAACTTTGACAGTGGGGGACAAGGGCATTAAATGCCCGTCACCGTCGACCCCAAAAGCGTCCGTCCATGCTTCTCCGTCCGCCACGGCGGTAGCCTCGTCACCGTGGCTTGCCACCGTGTCCCCCAAGCTGCACAGCCTTCCGCCACGCGCCCCTGGAAGGGCCCCAGGGCGACGCGTGGGCAGATGAGCTGGAGCGCGGGCACACAGTATAAGTTTCCCCCGGCAAGCACCTTGTCGGGGTCGTGAGCTTGTCGGGCCTGGGAACTTGTCGCTCTCCGGGTCCTGCCGGGGCGCGTGACGCGCCGAGGCGTGCATTCCTTGGTCTTCCTGGCAAGCTCCTCTTGCCAGGGTCTTGTATTAAAATGATAGTCTTGAGCCTGGTACGGCCTTCCCGGCAAGCTCCTCTTGCCGGGGCCTTGATCCTCTGGCTTGTATACTTTGTTCTTGAATGGTTTTACAGGGACCGGGAAGGTTCCCGGCGAGCACGTGGTAAACCCTGCCGCGGGAAGTTGCTACTGCCCGTGCACAAGTTGGGGTACTAAGGTACCCCTATCTTAGTACACCGACAGGAGACCCCGGGCCTGGGCCACACACGGTGCCGAGCGTGTTGGGCCAGGCCCAAAATAGTGCACCGGCACACGCGGCCCACGACAAGTCGTATCCCCTTCCGCATCCGCCGCGCCCCTCCCTAACGGCACGCGTCGATTGCGGCGTCGTGGGAGAGATCGTGGCCTGTTCTTTAATGGGAAATGCGGAGCGTCCCCCACTTCCCCCTTAAAAGCAGAGGAAGCAGGGGCAGTTTCCTCCTTCGTCTTCATTGCGTCTTCATCCTCCAGAAATCCTCCGCTGCTCCTTGCCTCCACCCCTCCTCCGCCGTCTTCCACATCCGCGGCGCCGTCGAGCTCCTCGCCTCTTCCCTCGCCGCCTCCGCCATGGCTCCGAAGAGCGAGAAGGCGAAAGCGGACAAGGCCAAGAAGGAGAAATCCGAGCAGGCGGCGAAGCTGGCCGCCCTGCGGAAGAGGAACGTGGTCTTCGCGCCGAGGCTTGGCGCGAAGGAGCTGCGGAACAAGTACTATCTCTTCTGGTCCGGGGAGACCAAAGCTCATCCCCGCACCAGAGCCTTCCCTGCCGTCGCCAAAGATATGTTTCCCGGCGGGTATTTCTTCTTTGCTGCTTTCTTCCATTGTGGATTGTGCCCTCCGTACTCGGAGTTCTTTTGCGACATTATGAAAACATATGGCCTCCACCTCCTAGACTTTACCCCCAACGCCATCCTTACGATGGCCGTTTTCGCACATCTGTGCGAAAACTATGTTGGGATCCATCCAAACGTAGCACTCTTTCGCCATTTCTTTATGCCTAGAGTAGAGGCTGGCGCTCCCCTTTCCGGCGGCATCTCCTGGATCTTCCGGCTGAACAAGAAAGATTCATACCTGAAGGGAGAACTCCGCGGCAAGTGGGAAGAATGGCGCGCAGATTGGTACTGGGTAGTAGAGGATAAGCCGGAGCCCTTCACTGCGCCGCGCACAACAGCCATAGTGCGCGGCAGGAATTGGAGCGAATTGGCCCCGGAGGACAACAAGCTCACTATTGCCCTTGTCAGGATTATTCGTCTCCGGGTAGCTAATCTGACCATCGGAGAGGTTGGGGCAGATTTCCTCCGTCGCCGCATTGCCCCTTTACAAGAGTGGAAAAGGCCCGCCTGGGAATTTTGCAATGCGGCGGATATCATGAGGCTGCGCCCAGGATTGAACTTCAATTTCAATGCTTTGGAGCTGAAAGGAATGGTCCGAGAGCTCTTCAAGCACGACCCGGCCCATCCGGAGTGGTTCAGACCGGCCAAGGGAGTGGTGCCACTGTGCAACAGCACCGCCTGCGATTCTTTGCGCGCGATGATGCCGGAGTGCGACTCCCATGGCATCGTCCCCACCTGGATAGAGCCTCCGCCGGATACTGTGCTGAGCTTCTTCGACAACCTGGTCGAGGTGCCCAAGAACCCCGAGGAGAACAGGGGCCTCACCCGGGCCACTACGGCCCGGGACATAGCTTACATTGCTTCCAGGATGGAAGAGGCCGCCGCAGCTGCAGCGGCGGGAGATTTTGGATTCACCGTCGACGAGGCGCAGGCCGCGGACGAGGCGAACCGGGCAGAAGAGGCAGAAATCCTCAGGCTGCTCAAGCTTCCGCCCGACGAGTTTGCCGAGGTGCCCTCCCTGAGGCATGGCGGGATACCCGGGGTTACCGGGGTGAGCGAGGCCGCCGCAGGGAGCGAGGTTGCCGGAGGGAGCGGGGCCGCCGGAGGGAGCGGGACCGCCGGACGGAGCGAGGCCGCCGGGCATGGCACTGGGCCCAGCGAGCCTGCCAGGGAGGAGGAGGAGGACGTCGAGGCCGATGAAGACACCGGTGGATCTCTGGGACTTGACGACGACGCCTCCTCGTCCTCAGAGAACTCCCCGCCTCCGGAAAGTCCTACGCAACCACCGAGGAAGCGCCTCCGCAAGGTGGCGACGGCGACGAGGACGCATGCGCCTAGGCAGCAGCCTGTGCGCCGGGCGACGCGCGCCACCAGGGCGAGCCAGGCCGCGACGGAGGAGGCGCCCCGCGCGCCCGCGCCAAGCGGAGGGGGATCTTCTCGGAGCGGAATGGCCACTCCTCCTGCTCCTCGGGCCTCGGCGTCAACGGAGGCTGGGTCTTCTCAGCCCCCAGCCCCGGAGACCGCCAAGCGCCCGAGGGAGCCTTCTCCTCCTGCGCCTCGCGCGGGAGCACCTCAGGTGGAGTTCGACTTCTCCGCCCTCAGCTCCGATGACGACGAGGAAGAGGAGTAAGTACTTGTCACTTGTAACTTCTTCGATTTTGTCTTGATCTTCCTTGATGATTCTGATCTTGTTCTTGCCTTGCTTTCAGGACCCTGGCCCAGCGGACGGCGAAGAGGGCCAAGATCCCCGTGGTTGAGGTCGAAGACGACTCGCCCGCCGCGGCGACCGGAGACGCGCCAGCGGCAAGCTTGCCGGATCAACCCGCTGCCCCGAGGAGCAGCCCCCAGCGCAGCCCCCAGCGTAAGTCTGGTTGTTATTCTTTTCTGATTGACAGGCGCGCTTGAGGTTGTTGCTTGTACTGATATTTTGTTGTCTTGTTTGTCTTGTTTGTCTTGTGCAGAAGTGGAGTCGCAGCCGCAGGAGCGCCCGGAGACTGCCCCCGACGAGCTACTCGCTCCACCCTCCCCGCCAAGGGTGAATTCCCCGGCGAGGGAGAATGCTCCGCCGAGGACGGGCACCCCGCCAAGGGCGGGCACCCCGCCAAGGGTGAGCAGCCCGACAAGGGTGACCACCCCGCCAAGGGAGGGCGCGGGCGGCCCTCCGCCAGCAGGGGTCACTGCTCCACCGCCAAGGGAGGACTCCCCCGCAAGGGAGCCTGTCGTCGAAGAAGTCCGCGAAGGTGAGTCTTGTAGCTTCTTCTTCTTGGACTCTTCTTTTTTTGGATATTTGCTTGACTTCTTCTTTTCTTTTTCTTCCGCTAGATCCTCCTGCGCCGGAGCGGATGGAGACGGAGACTGCTGGCGAGGAGGGCGCGCAAGGCGACGGCGGCAACGCTACTGCCGCTGAGGGCATGGCTGGAGCCGACGAGCCTGCTGTTGAGGAGACTGCCCCGACCGTAGACGCCGCGGCTGGGGAGGGGGGCGGCGACCACACTGCTGGCCCGGAGGCAGCAGGAGCGTCAAGCGCTGCACCGGCCGCTGACCCCTCCGCCGCCACGGAGCAGCCAGGCGTCTATCTTGAGGCCCCCAACGGAGTCTTCATACAAGTCCCGTGATGGTCTTCGTCGCGAGCCCCCGTGGAGGGAGAGACCTATGACGGAGAGGTCCTCGCCTCCGCGGGGTTGAAGGTTGTTGAAGCACTTGGCGGTGGAGATGAGCCCGAGGAGGAGAAGCTCCTTCGCCGGCTCCTGGCCCTTTACCGGGCCAGGCAGGCGAAGCTGGACTCCCGGGAAGCTCTTGCCGCCAAGGCTGGAGTTGACTTGGAGAAGCGGGCCGCGGAGCTTCGCGCCGCCAACCAGGCCGCCCTCCGCAACTTGGCGGAGGAGCGGGAAGAGCTTGCCGGGGAGCAGCAAGCCTTCCTCCTGAGAAGGCGGAGGCAGAAGAGTGACAGCGGCTGGCCGCCGAGGAGCTGTCTCGGCGGGAAGGGGCGCTCAACCAGCGGAAGGTTGAGCTCGACGCCCATGACGACGAACTCACCGTCCGGGAGCAGGCCCTTGGCGGGGCCCTGAAGGAGGCAAAGGAAGCCGCAGCCGCCGCGGAAACCGCCAAGAGGGACCTGGAGCTCAAGGTGGATCAGCTGGAGCGGTACCTGAAGGCAAGTGAGGACAGGGTCACCGCACTCAATGTGGAGCGGGAGAAGAACGCCCACACCAACTCTGACTTGCAGGTACGCCTCTCCAAGAAGGGCGACGAGCTCACTGCCGCCAAAGATTCAATTGCTGACTTGGAGTTGAAGGTCTCCACTTTGACCGATTCGCTCGACCCCGCCCGGGACCGCGAGACGAAGCTAAAGGACGAGCTCCGCAAGGAACAAGGCCTGGTGGAGAGCGCCGCCGTCTCAGCGAACAACTTCAGCCGGGCGGTGGAGCAATGGACTGACGATCTGGTCACCTCCGCTGCCAACATCGACAAGGAGATGCTGGCGCTGAGGGCGGAGCACCTCGTGTATTCTCCCGACGAGAACCTCCCCCCCACAACGCCAAGCTAAGTCTCTTCTTCAGGGGAATCGCGCCGGCGCTTAAACGGCTGCGGCAGAGGATCCCCGCGCAGCTGGCCGACAAGTCGCGTCAGCTCTGCGCGGGCACCTTGGAGCACGTCTTGGCCAAGATCGTCTACCGCAACCCTGGCATCAACCTCGTCAACGTCCTCCGCTCCTTGCCGGACGACGCAGATCAGGAGTCGTTGAAGGCGCAGGTCGCCCACATCGTCGCCAAGGTGAACAAGATCTCAAGGCGTGAAGGCGACCGCGTAGATTAGGCTCCTTTCTTTCTGTTTCCCTTGCCGCTGCAAGGCACGTTATTGGACAAGAATCTATTAGTTATTGCAACAAGTTATCTCTGTAATATATTATCTTATTTCTGAGCAATCAACGCATTGTTATCTCCCTTGCTTTTGGTCCTCCACTTCGTATGCTTTCTACCCTACGCTTCTAGGGGACTTGCCGGCAAGGGGCCCTCGTCGCGAGCGCTGAGTGCTGGACTCTTAGCAGCCTGCTGGCAAAGGCCTTACCGGCAAGTAACCTTGCCGCGGCTAGTCGCAGCGCACTTAGCTTGCTGAGCGAACTCGAAAACGAAGTAAGGGCGCGACACTTGTCGCAGCTCACTTAAGTCGTTGAGCGTGCTCGAAAACAAAGTAAGGGTGCGGCTAGCCACGGGTAGGTTCCTCCGCGCACAGGTTTTCCATACAAAGTGTGGTTGTTCAAGGAAGATAACTAAAATTTAAAAATTTGAACAGCTCAAACTTTGGTAACTTAGCTTTCATAGATTGCTTGTTCCCCGACAAGGCTCCTCTTTCTTGAACAGCACTTGGTTCATACCTCCATCACCTTCCCCCCCGGCAAACTTGTGCGCGAGGAACACTCCTTCTGCTTAAGAGGGTAAGAAAAAAAGAAGGCAAAACAAGTATAGGGCCTCACGGCCTGCTAGTGCTTACCGGGGATGTGCATTGCACAAGGTGTCAAATAATGCATGCAAATAACAAAGAAAAGCATGGAAATGACAAACAGTGCGAGGCACAAAAGCTTTACTGATGCACGGGATCTGCGCCCGGCTTTGTACAAAGGTGTACATGCAACAACGGCAATACTTGTACAAAAGGTGGTTGCCGGAGCGGATCACGGCAACCGCGCCTTACGGGTGAAACTTGCGAAGATGCTCTATGTTCCAGGAGTTGCTCACCGGTAAGCCTTCTTCGGTCTCAAGGCGGACAGCGCCGGGCCTTGTGACTTGCCTCACCCGATAAGGGCCTTCCCACTTCGGCGTCAACTTGTTGGAATTCTTGGCGGACTGAACACGCCGAAGAACAAGGTCGCCTTCCTCGAGACTCCTGGCCTTGACCTTGCGGCTGTGATAGCGACGCAAGGCTTGCTGGTATCGAGCAGCTCGTACAGCAGCCTGGAGACGTTCCTCCTCAAGGAGCAATGCATCGTCTTATCGCAGTTGCTCTTGCTCGAGCTCATCATAAGCGAGCACTCGAGGAGATCCGTATACGAGTTCCGTGGGGAGAACTGCCTCTGCTCCATAGACAAGAGCAAAGGGTGTCTGTCCGGTGGCTCGACTTGGTGTCGTTCTGATTGACCAAAGAGCCGCCGGTAGCTCCTCTATCCAGTTTCTTCCGCACTTGTGCAGCCTGTCGAAGGTTCTTGTCTTGAGTCCGCGCAGCACTTCAGCATTGGCCCTCTCCACTTGACCATTGCTCCTCGGGTGAGCAACAGAAGCGAAACAGACCTTGGCGCCAAGGTCTTGGACGTACTGCATGAAGGTGCGACTTCTAAATTGTGTACCGTTGTCGGTGATGATCCTATTAGGGATTCCGAAACGGCAAACAATTGACCTGAAGAACCTGACTGCTGACTGTGTTGTCACCTTTCTCACCGGTTCCACTTCCGGCCACTTTGTGAACTTGTCGATCGCAACGTACAAGTACTCAAAGCCCCCGACAGCACGGGGGAAGGGGCCGAGGATATCGAGCCCCCAGACCGAGAAGGGCCAGGACAAAGGGATCGTCTGGAGAGCTTGAGCTGGCTGGTGAATTTGCTTGGCATGAAACTGGCACGCTTCACACTTAGTTACTTGTGCAGTTGCATCTTGGAGGGCTTCTGGCCAGAAGAACCCTTGCCGGAACGCCTTCCCGGCAAGTGCCCTTGCGCCGATGTGGTGGCCACATATGCCTCCGTGTATCTCTGCCAACAGCTTCTGTCCACCTTCTCTGGAAATGCACTTCAACCTGACACCATTGAGCCTTCTTCTGTACAGTTCATTGCCAACGAACTGGTACATACTTGACTGCCTAGTTATTTTCTCTATCTCTTCTGGCTCGTCGGGAAGTTCTCCAGTTTGCAGAAAACGAACGATTTTTTGTGCCCATGCTGGAGCCTGAGGCTCAACAACAAGGACTAAAGGCATGAGGGCTGCTGCGGGAACCTCAGCTTCTACGGCAAGAACCTGCGGTTCTGCCGGAGCTGATGGTCCCCCGGCAAGCCTGCCGGGGCAAGGCTAGTCGGGAACGTTTGCTTCAACTGCATAGACCCTTGGATCTGCAGGAGCAAACTGTTCCTCAGCATCTTGGCTGTTGATCCTGGGGACCTTGGCGGCGGCTTCGGGAAGATCCACCGGCAAGTAGTCGCCGGGGACCAACTTTCTCTTCTTACTTTGCCCAACTGATGGTGTAACGGATGGTTGAGTCAGCTTGAGCAGGAAGGTCCCTGGTTCCACAAGTAACTTCATTGCAGCACACTTTGAAAGGCCATCTGCAATATCATTCTGAGCTCTTGGGACATGCTCCATTTGCAGGCCCTCAAAGTGTTCTTCAAGCTTCCTCACTTCATCAACATAAGCTTCCATCAAAGGGCTCTGGTAACTCTTGTTCACTTGTCGGACCACCAGCTGAGAATCTCCCCGCACAATCAACTTCTTGATCCCAAGTTCGGCCGCAATTCTGAGGCCGGCAAGCAAACCTTCATACTCAGCAGTATTGTTTGTTGCTTGCTCCTTGGGAAAGTGCATCTGGACAACATACTTGAGGTGCTCTCCGGTGGGCGCTATGAGTACTACGCCGGCACCGGCGCCTTGCAGCGAGAAAGCACCATCAAAGTACATTACCCATTCACTGCTTGCTTCTTGTACGGGGATGCTTGTCTCTGGAACTTCTTCATCCGGCGTTGGGGTCCATTCAGCTATGAATTCTGCCAAAGCTCTGCTCTGTATGGTTGAAGTACTTTCAAACTTGAGACCAAAGCTTGACAGTTCCAATGCTCACTCGACGATCCTGCCTGTTGCTTCTGGATTCTGCAATATTCTCTTCAATGGAAAGCGAGTGACCACTGTTATCTCGTGTGCTTGGAAATAATGACGCAGCTTTCTCGAGGCCATGAGGAGGCCGAAAAGCAACTTCTGCACCCCAGAGTATCTTGATCTAGCCCCCTGCAAGAGGGATCTTACAAAATACACTGGGCGCTGCACCATCTTCTTTCGCACTTCTCCTTGTTCCTGCGCAGACTTGTCCTTGTCGGGGCCAGAGCTTGTCGGGGAAGCCCCCTGCTTGTCGCTGGATTCACTTGCCGGTGGTGTAGATTCCTCATCCGCCTCCCTCTCCGCTACTAACGCAACACTAACCACTTGATTGGTTGCTGCTAGGTATAGCAGCAACTTTTCTTGTGGCCTAGGTGCGACAAGTATTGGAGTGGAGGATAGGTATCCTTTCAGGTCTTGCAGCGCTGCCTCTGCTTCCGGAGTCCATTTCATAGGACCTGCCTTCTTCAAGATTTTGAAGAAAGGCAGGGCGCGTTCCACAGACTTTGAAATGAACCTACTGAGGGCAGCCACACAACCAGCAAGTCTCCTTACGTCCTTGACGCGCTTCGGGGCTTCAATCTGCTCGATGGCTTTGATCTTGTCGGGATTGGCTTCAATCCCCCTCTGGGACACAAAGAACCCGAGAAGCTTGCCGGAGGGGACTCCGAAGACGCACTTCTCGGGATTCAACTTGAGCTGGATCTTGCGCAGATTCTCAAAGGTCTCTTCCAGATCTTGTATTAGGGTATCTTTGCTCTTGCTCTTGACCACTATGTCATCCATGTAAGCTTCCACATTTCTGTGGATCTGTGGCTCAAAAGCAGTGTGCACCACCCTTGCAAATGTCGAGCCTGCATTCTTCAATCCAAAGGGCATGCGTATGAAGCAATATGTGCCGCATGGAGTAATGAATGCAGTCTTCTCTTCATCTTCCTTGGCCATGAAAATCTGGTGGTATCCTGAATATGCATCAAGGAAGGAAAGCAGCTCGCATCCGGCGGTGGAGTCAACAATCTGGTCAATACGCGGCAAGGGAAATGGATCCTTGGGACATGCTTTATTCACATCAGTGAAGTCTATACAAAGTCTCCACTTCCCATTGGCCTTGCGTACGACAACTGGATTGGCCAACCACGTAGGATGGATCACGCCTCTAACTAGGCCTGCTGCTTCCAACTTCTTTATCTCTTCCGCGATGAACTCTTGGCGCTCCACGGCTTGCTTCCTGACCTTCTGCTTGACGGGCCGCGCATGAGGACAAACAGCAAGCTTGTGCTCAATTACCTTCCTGGGAACGCCGGGGATGTCAGATGGTTGCCACGCAAACACATCGACATTCGCCCGCAGGAAGGCAACGAGCGCGCTTTCCTATTTGTTGTCGAGCGTAGCACTGATGGTGAAGGTACCACCAGTGCCGTCCTCCTTGGCGGACACCTTCTTGGTTGCCGGTGGAGCGGCCATCCCCTTCTTGCACTTGCCGGTGGAGCTCGATGGTGCGTCCTCGATGGCAGCGCAGCACTCCGAAGAGGTGCGTTTGCTGGAGTGGGCCCCAGAGCACTTGCCGGACTTGGTCTTGGTCTTCTTCCCCCCGGGAGCTTCAGCGGCAAGTGTGTTGCTCTCCGTCGCGGCTGCTGCATCCCGGTATATCTTGTCGGCGCAGATAAGCGCGTCCTTCTTGTCGCCAGGGACAGAGATGACGCTTATCGGCCCCGGCATCTTGAGTACGTTGTAGGCATAGTGGGAAGCTGCCATGAACTTGGCGAGGGCAGGACGTCCAAGTATCCCATTGTATGGCAATGGGATATCGGCCACGTCAAAGGTTATCCTCTCCGTCCTGAAGTTGAGCTCCCCGCCAAAGGTCACGGGCAGAGTAATCTTCCCCTTTGGCTTGCTCCTTCCCGGGTTTATTCCTTGGAATGACCCGGTTTCTTCGAGCTCACCGTCTGGGATCTGGAGTTTCTTGATCACAGCTGAGGAGATCAAGTTCAGGCCGACCCCGCCGTCAACCAACATTTTGGTGACCTTGAGGTTGCGGATAGTTGGTGAGACCAACATCGGCAAGCACCCGACCGCCGTTGTGCGGTCAGGGTGATCCTCAAGATCAACAATGATGGGCGTGCTGGACCACTTCAGCAGCCTGCGTGACTCAACGGGCGGCTCAGCTGCGTTTACTTCCCGCACCCACTGCTTGAGTTGGCGGTGGGAAGTGTGCAGAGAGGCGCCTCCGTCGACACACAGTACTTCTGTGGCCTTCTGGAACTCCTGCTCGCTGTTATCTCCTTCCTCCATGTCATCGTCGTCGTCTTCTTCCTCATCCTTGTCGCGGCCCCGGGGAGGTCGATCACCTTGCCGCTGCTTGGCCTTGCCGCGGCGTCCTCCCCGGCCATTGAATGGCCGCTTCTTGCTGGGCTCTCCTCCGCCACCTTGGGCCTTCTCCTTGTCGCGACGCTCGTACTCAGCCTTCTGCTGTTCTACGAGGTACTCGACTCGCTTCCAGTTCGAAAGGTCGTGGCCCTTGGTGCGGTGGATCTTGCAATATTGTTTGTCGGAGCCGTCCTGCTTGTCGGCTGCCGCTACAGGGGCAGGCTCCTTGCCGGAGCCGCCAGCCTGTGCCTTCTTGGCGGGAGCCTCCTTGCCGGACTGCTCGACGACCAGCACTTCCTTGCTCTTCTTTCTTCTGTTGTTCCGCCGCCGGCTCTTCTTTGCCGGGGCGGCGTCCTCGCTGTCGCTTCATCCTGCGCCGTTATCCTCTCCGGGGAGTCTCCTCCCCTCTTCGGCGTGCGCGCACTTGTCAGCCAGAGCGTAGAGCTCGCTGACATCCCGAATCTTGGTCATGGCCATCTCTTCCCTCATGCGGCGGTTACGCACGTTCTGGTGGAACGCGCTAATAACCGCGGCAGGGTGGACGTCGGGAATGTTGTGCTGCACGCGGCTGAATCTCTGGATGTACTTGCGCAGGGATTCTCCTTCCTTCTGGGCCAAGATGTGGAGATCGCTCTCCTGGCCGTGGGGTTTGTGGCCGCCCGTGAAGGCGCCAACAAATTGGTGGCACAAATCTGCCCACGAAGAAATGGAGTTCTCCGGCAAGTGCATAAGCCAAGAACGGACGTTCGGCTTAAGCACTAGCGGGAAGTAGTTAGCTAGTATCATCTCGTCGCGCCCCCCGGCAGCCTGCACCGCGATGGTGTAGATGCTGAGGAACTCCGAGGGGTGCGTCTTGCCGTCGTACTTCTCGGGTACGTCGGGCTTGAAGTTTTTCATGCTGGGCCACTGGACTCACCGCAGCTCACGGGTGAACGCAGGGCAACCTGCCGCGTACGGCAAGTCGCCTGGTTCACCGGGCGCGTACGTGTCGACAGCGGTCCCAGCGCGCTGGTCCGATTGTCGCCGGGTTTCTCGTCGGCGCTCGATGCGCGTCCGAGCATCTTCTTGCCGCCGATCGTCGAGGACTTGGCGCTGGTCCCGACGGGCCCGCGGATCCGACGACGCCGTAGAGTCGTCGTCGATGTTAATCCGGCGGGGTGGCGTCTTCTGCTTCCGCGGCGGGGAGTGCATGGTGGTTGCACCCCCGGCGGTCTTGTCGCCATCGGCCTTCGCCTAGTCGACTTGCCGTGGCCGCGATGTCGCCAGCTGCTGCGGCGTGTCGTTGTTGGCGAAGGCGATGAGGCTCTGAATCGTCGCCCTCCAGTCTTCGGCCTTGTCTGCCGCTGGAGGGAAGTCCAAAAGCAGTTGCGCTCTTGCTAGAGCTTCTGCTGGAGAGGAGGGGAGCGGGGGCGAGCGGTGCGAGGAGCGAGATATGCTCGGACTCCTAACAGGGTTAGAAGGAGCAGTCTCTCGCCCCGGCGACCGCGCCTTGCTCGTGCCAAGACGGTGGCCTTGAGCGTCCCGCGACCCTCCGGTCTGTCCTTGCCCCAGCAAGCGTATGGTACCTCCTGTACCACGGCGCTGCTGGCCTGTCGTCTGCTGAGAGAGACGTGGTGCGTCTACGGACACCGAGGCTTTGGAGTTCGCCCGGTCGTCCGTCTTGTCCTTGGATTTGGTTGCGCCGTGAGTTTCCTCGCCGGCAACCACCCTTCCGCCGGCGTCTCCTCCACCCACCGTTGGTTCTGGTGGCGGTGGAATCGACGCAGACGGGCCTCCGACCTCCGAAGCCTTCTTCTTCGGGGCCATGGTGGTGTTGCTGATGAAGTTGGTGAAGCTGGAGAGGTTGATGAAGAATGCGCCCGCGTGAGCGCCGGATCAGGTTCGCACAACCTCGACGCCCCCTACCTGGCGCGCCAAAGATGTCGGGGGAAACTGTCCTCCCACGAGCACCTATGGGACCGGAGCCCCTTCTACGTTGCGGTAAGGGAGCGGAGGGAGCACGAAGAGCAGATCGAGGGGCGCACGCGGGCAGTTTACCCAGGTTCGGGCCGCGCGGATGCGTAAAACCCTACTCCTGCCTTGGTTGTATTGAGCTCGGGAGCTTGAAGAGCTACAGTACTAGCTACACCGAGCGAGAGAGTTGCTTAGGATTCGAACCCTTTCTACGTTGTGCATGGGCCTCCTTTTATAGCTCAAGGGGTCACCGACAGGTGCCAACGTAGAGGAGGGCAAAAATGTAACTTTGGTGGCAGTTGTAATAGTGCGGGAATAGTGCGTGAACAGTGGATGAACAGTGGTCATCACCTAACTTTGACAGTGGGGGACAAGGGCATTAAATGCCCGTCACCGTCGACCCCAAAAACGTCCGTCCATGCTTCTCCGTCCGCCACGGCGGTAGCCTCGTCACCGTGGCTTGCCACCGTGTCCCCCAAGCTGCACAGCCTTCCGCCACGCGCCCCTGGAAGGGCCCCAGGGCGACGCGTGGGCAGATGAGCTGGAGCGCGGGCACACAGTATAAGTTTCCCCCGGCAAGCACCTTGTCGGGGTCGTGAGCTTGTCGGGCCTGGGAGCTTGTCGCTCTCCGGGTCCTGCCGGGGCGCGTGACACGCCGAGGCGTGCATTCCTTGGTCTTCCTGGCAAGCTCCTCTTGCCAGGGTCTTGTATTAAAATGATAGTCTTGAGCCTGGTACGGCCTTCCCGGCAAGCTCCTCTTGCCGGGGCCTTGATCCTCTGGCTTGTATACTTTGTTCTTGAATGGTTTTACAGGGACCGGGAAGGTTCCCGGCGAGCACGTGGTAAACCCTGCCGCGGGATGCTGCTACTGCCCGTGCACAAGTTGGGGTACTAAGGTACCCCTATCTTAGTACACCGACAGTCTTGTATGATATGAGTCTTTGATTTTTAGTTTAGCACGATCATCCTTGATTTACACACCTTTTGAGAGGGACACGCTTGAATCGTGAATTATTAGAATACTCTATGTGATTCACTTATATCTTTTGAGCTAGGCAAAATTGCTATAGCGCTTCACTTATATCTTTTTAGAGCATGGCGGTGGTTTTATTTTATAGAAATTATTGAACTCGCTTGCTTCACTTAAACTATTTTGAGAGTCTTTAAAACAGCATGGTAATTTGCTTGGGTTATGAATTTAGTCCTAATATGATAGGCATCCAAAGGATATATAATAAAAACTTTCATATAAAGAGCATTGAATACCATGGAAAGTTTGATTCCTTATAATATTTTTTTGAGATGTTGAGATGGTAATATTAGAGTCATGCTAGTGGTAGTTTGTGAGGTTAAAGAAATAATTGTGTTAAGGTTTGTGATTCCCGTAGCATGCAGGTATGGTCTCCTAACTATGTAACCAAATTGGCGTGCACTGTATCTTGATTGTTTATCTTTGCGTGAAGGTCGGGGGCGTGCGATGGTTAACTCCTACCAACCTCCCCCCTAGGAGTATGCGTCGTAGTATTTTTCTTTGAGGGCTAAGTAGATTTTTTGCAATAAGTATGTGAGTTCTATATGACTAATGTTGAATCCATGGATTATATGCACTCTCACCCTTCCACCTTGCTAGCCACTCTAGTGCCGCGCAACTTTCGCCGGTGCATCAAACCACCTTACACCCTTCCTCAAAACAGCCACCATACCTATCTATGATGGCATTTCCATAGCCATCCCGAGATATATTGCCATGTAACTCCATCGTTCCATTTGTTACGACACACATCATCATTGTCATATTGCTTTGCATGATCATGTAGTCGACATAGTATTTGTGGCAAAGCCACTGTTCATATTTTTCATACATGTCACTTTAGATCATTGCACATCCCGGTACACCGCCGTAGGCATTCATATAGAGTCATACTTTGTTCTAGTATTGAGTTGTAATATCGAGTTGTAAGTAAATAAAAGTGTGATGATCATCATTATTAGAACATTGTCCCATGTGAGATTATAAATAAAAGAGGCCAAAGAAGCCCAAATAAATAAAAGAGGCCAAAGAAGGCCACAAAAAATAGAGGCCAAAGAGCCCAAAATAAAAAAAATGAGAATAAAAGAGATAAGGGACAATGTTACTATCTTTTTCCACACTTGTGCTTCAGAATAGCACCATGTTCTTCATGATAGAGAGTCTCCTATGTTGTCATTTTCATATACTAGTGGGAATTTTTCCTTATTGAACTTGGCTTGTATATTCCAATGATGGGCATCCGCAAATGCCCTAGGTCGTCATGAACAAGCAAGTTGATGCACACCCACTAGTTAGTTTTTAGCTTTCATAAACTTATAGCTCTAGTGCATCCGTTACATGGCAATCCCTACTCACTCACATTGATATCGATTGATGGACAAATCCATAGTCCATTGATTTGCCTAGTTGATGTGATACTTCCTTCCTCTTTTTTCCTATCACCGCCTTCTATTCCACCCATAGTGCTATGTCCATGGCTCGCGCTCATATATTGCGTAAAGAGTTGAGAAAAGGCTTGAAAAAGTAAAGTATGAAAGCAATTGCTTGGCTGACACCGGGAAGGGCATGAGGGGTATCTTGTGTTATGAAAAGGGAGCATAAAGAGTAAAGACTATATGATTTTGTAGGATTAACTCTCATTAGCCATGTTATTTTAAAGCTTCGTAGATTGCTTTTGGTATGCACGAAGTATTACTATTTTGATATTGATAAACTTTTATTTATGTATCTGAACATACGTGCCACAATAAAGAAGAATTACATTGATAAATATGATAGGTACTCCCTCCGTCCCATAATGTAAGACGTTTTTTGATACTAGTGTAGTGTCAAAAAACGTCTTACATTATGGGACGGAGGGAGTAGCATTCTACATCAAAAATTCGGTTTTTATCATTTACCTATTTGAGGACGAGCAGGAATTAAGCTTGGGGATGCTTGATACGTCTCCAACGTATCTGTAATTTTTTATTGTTCCATGCTATTATATTATCTGTTTTGGATGTTTTATATGCATTATTGTGCTATTTTATATTACTTTTGGGAGTAACCTATTAACTTAGAGCCCAGTGCCAGTTTCTGTTTTTTTCCTTGTTTTCGAGTTTCAGAGAAAAGGAATATCAAACGGAGTCCAGACGGAATGAACCTTTACGATGATTTTTCTTGGGCCAGAAGACACCCCGAAGACTTGAGAAACAAATTAGAAGAGCCACGAGGCGGCTGCAAAGGGGGAGGGCGTGCCCCCACCCTTGTGGGCCCCCCATGACTCCACCGACCTATTTCATCCACCTATATATTCACATATATTCCAGAAACCCTAGGGGAGGCATCGCAACCACTTTTCCACTACCGTAACCTTCTGTATCCGCAAGATCCCATCTGGAGGCCTTTTCTGGTGTTCTCTCGGAGGGGGATTCAACCATGGATGGCATCTATATCAACCCTATTGCCCTTCCGATGAAGCGTCAGTAGTTTACCACAGACCTACGGGTCCATAGCTAGTTGCTACCTCTTGAGCTTGCGTTGTATTCCCTCGAAGAGGAAAGGGAGATGCAGCACAGTAGCGTAAGTATTTCCCTCAGCTTTTGAGAACCAAGGTATCAATCCAGTAGGAGACCACGCGCCAGTCCCTCGTACCTGCACAAACAAATAAGAACTTCGCAGCCAACACGATAAGGGGTTGTCAATCCCTTTACGGTCACTTACGAGAGTGAGATCTGATAGAGATGATAGATAACATTTTTGGTATTTTTGTTTAATAAAACAGCAAATAAACAACGACGATGGAAATTGATGGGAAAGTAATATGATAGAGATAGACCCGGGGGTCATAGTTTTCTCTAGTGGCTTCTCTCACGATAGCGATATTCTACGGCGGGTAAACAAAAAACTGTCGAGCAATTGATAGAAAAGCGAATAATTATGAGACTATCTAGGCATGAACATTGTATATAGGAATCACGTCCGAGACAAGTAGACCAACTCCTACCTGCATCTACTACTATTTCTCCATAACTCGACCGCTATCCAGCATGCATCTAGTGTATTGAGTCCATACGAACAGAGTAATGCCTTAAGCAAGATGACATGATGTAGAGGGATAAACTCAAGCAATATGATGAAAATCCCATCTTTTTATCCTCGATGGCAACAATACAATATGTGCCTTGCTGCCCCTACTGTCATTGGTAAAGGACACCGCAAGATTGAACCCAAAGCCAAGCACTTCTCCCATTGCAAGAACTATAGATCTAGTAGGCCAAACCAAACCAATAATTCGAAGAGACTTGCAAGGATATTATGAGCACACATAAAAAAGTTCAGAGAAGAACCAAATATCTCTCATAGATAACCTTGATCATAAACTCACAATTCATCGGATCTCGACAAACACACCGCAAAAAGAGATAACAGCGAATAGATCTCCTCGAAGACCGAGGAGAACTTTGTATTGAGATCCGGAGAGAGAGAAGAAGCCATCTAGATACTAGCTATGGACCTGAAGGTCTGTGGTAAACTACTCACAACTCATGGTGAGGGTGATGATGATGATGATGAAGGCCTCCGTGATGGATCCCCCTCCCGGAACAGGCTCCAAGATGGGATCTGCACGGGAACAGCAGCTATGGCGGTGGAATTAGGGTTTTCTCTCCGCGTGTGGAGTTTCTGGGGTACATAGGCACATATAGTAGGAAGAGGGGCACCGAGGGCCACAGGGGCTGCCCTCGAGGCAGGGGAGCGCGCCCCCCACCCTCGAGGGTGGGTCCCCTGTCCTCTGGCTTGGCCCCGAAGTTTATCTCGCGTGATTTTCTTCAAAAATATCTCCTGCGAAGGTTTCATTCCGTTTGGACTCCGTTTGATATTCCTTTTCTGCAAAACCCTGAAATAGGCAAAAAAACAGCAATCTGGACTCGGCCTTTGGGTTAGTAGGTTAGTCCCAAAACATGATATAAAAGTGAATGCTAAAGCCCATTAAACATCTAAGACTTCATAAATAATAGCATGAAACAATCAAAAATTATAGATACATTGAAGACGTATCAAGCATCCCCAAGCTTAATTCCTGCTCGTCCTCGAGTAGGTAAATGATAAAGAAAGAATTTTTGATGTGGAATGCTAACCAATATAGTTTTTCAATGTAATTCTCTTAGTTGTGGCATGAATGTTCAGATTTGAAGGATTCAAGATAAAATTCTATATTGACATAAGAAATAACAATACTTCAAGCAATACTCTCAAAATACTATGGCTAAAGAAATTTATCCCTACAAAATCATATAGTGTTGGCTATGCTCCCTTGCTATCACACAAAATATTCATATCATGCACAACCCCGATTTCAGCCAAGCATTTGTTTTTATGCTCTATCTTTTCAAACTTTTCAACTTTCACGCAATACATGAGCGTGAGCCATGGACATAGCACTATGGGTGGAATAAAGGTGTATGTGGAGAAGACAAAAAGAGGGAGATAGTCTCACATCGACTAGGCGAATCAACGGGCTATGGAGATGCCCATCAAAAGATATCAATGTGAGTGAGTAGGGATTGCCATGCAATGGATGCACTAATGAATGAAAGCTTAACAAAAGAAACTAGTGGGTGTGCATCCAACTTGCTTGCTCACGAAGACCTAGGGCATTTGAGGAAGCACATCGTTGGAATATACAAGCCAAGTTCTATAACGAAAATTCCCACTAGTATATGAAAGTGACTAAGCATGAGACTCTCTACAATGAAGAACATGGTGCTACTTTGAAGCACAAGTGTGGAAAAAGATAGTAGCAATTGTCCCTTTTTCTTTTCCTTTTTTTCTTTTTTGGGCCTTTTTTTTGCGGAGGGGCTTTATAGATTCAGCCTTTCCTCCCATGGGACAATGCTCTATAAATGATGATCATCACACTTTCATTACAACACAAGATTACAACTCGATCCTACAACAACAAAGTATGACTCTATATGAATGCCTCCGGCGGTGTACCGGTATGTGCAATGAAATAAGAGTGACATGTATAAAATTTATGCATGGTTGCCTTGCCACAAATACGATGTCAACTACATGATCATGCAATGGCAATATGACAATATGGTGCGTGTCATATAAACGGAACGGTGGAAAGTTGCATGGCAATATATCTCAGAATGGCTATGGAAATTCCATGATAGGTAGGTTGGTGGCTGTTTTGAGGAACAATATGGTGGCTGTTTTCAGGAAGGGTATATAGTGGGATAATGGCACCGACGAAAGTTGCGCGGTACAAGAGAGGCTAGCAATGGTGGAAGGGTGAGAGTGCGTACAATCCATGGACTCAACATTAGTCATAAGAACTCACATACTTATTGCAAAAATATACGAGTCATCAAAACAAAGCAATCAACGCATTCCCCTAGGGGGGACGTTGGTACGAGTTAACAATCGCGCAACCCCGACCTCCACACAAAGGTTGACACTCTACAAATACCTCATGCTTTAACTTAGTCACACAATGGTTTACCATACGTGCATGCTACGGTAATCACTAACCTTATCACAAATATTTCTCAATTTCATAATTACTCCACTAGCATGACTCTAATATCACTATCCTCATGTCTCAAAACATTTATCAAGCATCCAACATCTTCTTCTACTCAATGCACTTGATGTGATTTTTTTTACTACATTGACATTGGATGTTTATCATGTGAAGACTAGTTCCTTTAGCCTAAACACTTTACCATGCTGTTTTAATAGACTCTCAAATAGATCTAAGTGAAGCATGAGAGTTCAACAATTTCTACAAAATATTACCACCACCGTGCTCTAAAAGATATAAGTGAAGCACTAGAGCAAAAACTATTCAACTCAAAAGATATAAGTAAAGCATATAGAGTGTTCTAACAATTTCTAGGGCATATTTAACTCTCTCAAATAGGCGTGTCCAGAAAGGATGATTGTGTCAAACTAACAAGCAAAGAATCAAATTATACAAGACGCTCCAAGCAAAACACATAGCATGTTGCGAATAAAAATATAGCTCCAAGTATAGTTACCGATGGATGAAGACGAAAGAGGGGATGCCTTCCCGGGGCATCCCCAAGCTTAGGCTTTTGATTATCTTGAATTTAATTGGGGTGCCATGGGCATCCCCAAGTTTAGGACTTTGCTACTCCTTGTTCCATAGTCCATCAAAGCAATACTCAAAACTTGAAAACTTCACAACACAAAACTTAGACAAAAATTCTCGTGAGCTCTGTTAGTAAGAGAAAGCAAACCACCACTCAAAGGTACAGCAAGGAATTCATTCATTGTTTATATTGGTGTTAAACCTACTGTACTCCAAGTTCTCTATGGTTCATATCCTCCAATATTACTCATAGATGCATCGGAATAAGCAAACAACACACGAAAAACAGAATCTGTTAAAAACAGAACAGTCTATAGTAATCTGCTGGGTTCGCCTACTTCTGGAACTCCAAAAAATTCAAACTAAATTGGTAAAATTTCGCAATTTGTCTACCAATCAGCAGCAAAAATAATCAACTAAAAAGCACGCTCCAGTAAAATCTGAAGACTACTTTAGCGAGCGCTAACGATTCTGTTTTTCACAGCAAGATCAAATAAACTTCACACAAGTCTTACCAAAGGTTCTACTTGGCAAAAACACTAAACAAAACATGAAAACACATCTAATCAGAGGCCAGATGCAATATTTATTCCCTAACAGCAACAAAAGCAAAAAAACATAAAATGGGGTTGCCTCCCAACAAGCGCTATCGTTTTACGCCCCTAGCTAGGCACGATACAAGATAAATCTAGGTATTGCCATAGTGGTATGATATGTCGCGAAAGCTCATCTTATATTCCCTACGTTCAGAAGCAAGCTTCCTTTGTGGCAAACAAAAGTAATCAAAAGGGCTAAATTTAATGGGACAAAAGTCTCCTACATCAATCTCGGGAGGAACAGGTTCCTCCTTTGGCCCTTTGTAGTGGATGACCAATTCATCGTTATAGGCAATCTTTTGGCAAAAGGCCAATAAACTTCGTTCAAGGAAGGGGCCTAACCCATTATTTTGAACAGCGAGGTCATCGTTTATCTCAGAAATTCTATCAATCAAGATCTCAACATGAACCTTTTTTCTAAGGTTTTCATTAAAAGCAACATGATCAGGAGATCGTAAACGCATAAGGTCTTCTTGATTGAACAAAATAGCCTCTATAGGAGGTCGACCGGCATCTACTCCGTAATGAGCAAAGATTTCTCTGGCCTCTTTCATGATATATCTAAATTCATGAGCCAAAAAGATAGTAGCAGCACGCTTAACGGAAGAATGCTCAATATTGGAGAACTCCAAAAATACTCTCTGAATACAAGGATGCATATGGGTAAATTGTCTTTCAATTTCTACTATGAGCATAGATACGGCATCCGCAAGGCTACTAGTTCTGTGAAGAATAGAGCCACCCATAGTGGGCAAAGCACCAGCACAAGTAAAGAAGTCTTGAAGAACCCCTTTTCCAATAATATTGCCACTACCAACCCGGAGCTTCTTGACATGTAAAGTGGTAGCTTCATCCGGGGGGTCAACATGAGTGTTGCCATCGGTATTGGTACCCTTCTCGATTAAATCGTCCCCTATCTCAGACATGGGAGCAAACAAGGAAGAAAGCGAACGAGAAACACACGGCGGAAGAAGGGCGAATAAAACAGCAAAGGTGAAGTGGGGGAGAGGAAAACGAGAGGTAAATAAATGTAATGCAAAGGATAAGGGTTTGTGATAGGTACTTGGTATATGACTTTTGCGTAAGCCTCCCCGGCAACGGCGCCAGAAATTCTTCTTGCTACCTCTTGAGCTTGCGTTGTATTTCCTCGAAGAGGAAAGGGAGATGCATCACAGTAGCGTAAGTATTTCCCTCATCTTTTGAGAATCAAGGTATCAATCCAGTAGGAGAGCACACGCGAGTCCCTCGTACCTGCACAAACAAATAAGAACTTCGCAGCCAACGCGATAAGGGGTTGTCAATCCCTTTACGGTCACTTACGAGAGTGAGATCTCATAGAGATGACAGATAATATTTTTGGTATTTTTAGTTTAATAAAACAGCAAATAAACAACGGCGATAGAAATTGATGGGAAAGTAATATGATAGAGATAGACCCGGGGCCATAGTTTTCTCTAGTGGCTTCTCTCATGATAGCGATATTCTACGGCGGGTAAACAAATTACTGTCGAGCAATTGATAGAAAAGCGAATAATTATGAGACTATCTAGGCATGATCATTGTATATAGGCATCATGTCCGAGACAAGTAGACCGACTCCTGCCTGCATCTACTACTATTACTCCACACATTAACCGCTATCTAGCATGCATCTAGTGTATTGAGTTCATAAGAACAAAGTAACGCCTTAAGCAAGATGACATGATGTAGAGGGATAAACTCAAGCAATATGATGAAAACCCCATCTTTTTATCCTCGATGGCAACAATACAATATGTGCCTTGCTGCCCCTACTGTCACTGGGAAAGGACACCGCAAGATTGAACCCAAAGCTAAGCACTTCTCCCATTGCAAGAACTATAGATCTAGTAGGCCAAACCAAACCAATAATTCGAAGAGACTTGCAAGGATATTATGAGCACGCATAAAAAAGTTCAGAGAAGAACCAAATATCTTTCATAGATAACCTTGATAATATACTCACAATTCATCGGATCTCGACAAACACACCGCAAAAAGAGATTACATCGAATAGATCTCCTCGAAGACTGAGGAGAATTTTGTATTGAGATCCGGAGAGAGAGAAGAAGCCATCTAGATACTAGCTATGGACCCGAAGGTCTGTGGTAAACTACTCACAACTCATGGTGAGGGCGATGATGATGATGAAGGCCTCCGTGATGGATCCCCCTCCCGGAACAGGCTCCAAGATGGGATCTCCACGGGAACAGCAACTACGGCGGTGGAATTCGGGTTTTCTCTCTGCGTCTGGAGTTTCTGGGGTATGTAGGCATATATAGGAGGAATAGGGGCACCGGGGGCCACAGGGGCTGCCCTCGAGGCAGGGGGGCGCGCCCCCCACCCTCGAGGGTGGGTCCCCTGTCCCTAGCTTGGCCCCGAAGTTTATCTCGCATGATTTTCTCCAAAAATATCTCCTACGAAGGTTTCATTCCGTTTGGAGTCCGTTTGATATTCCTTTTCTGCAAAATCCTGAAATAGGCAAAAAAACAGCAATCTGGACTGGGCCTTTGGGTTAGTAGGTTAGTCCCAAAAAATGATATAAAAGTGAATTTTAAAGCCCATTAAACATCTAAGACTTCATAAATAATAGCATGGAACAATAAAAAATTATAGATACGTTGAAGACGTATCACTAGTAGCTAGATGGCTTCTTCTCTCTCATTGATTCTGAATACCATGTTCTCCTCGATGTTCTAAGAGATCTATTCGGTGTAATCTTCTTTGCGGTGTGTTTGCCAAGATACGATGAATTGTGGATTTATGATCAGCTTATCTATGAATATTATTTGAATCTTCTCTGAATTCTTATATGCAAGATTTGATATCTTAGTAATTCTCTTCGAACTATCAATTTGGTTTGGCCAACTAGATGGGCTTTTCTTGCAATGGGATAAGTGCTTTGCTTTGGGTTCAATCTTACAGTGCTTTCACCCAATGATAGAAGGGGACGAGACACGTATTGTATTGTTGCCATCGAGGATAACAAGATGGGGTTTTCATCATATTTCTTGAGTTAATTCTGCTACATCATGTCATCTTGCTTAATGCGTTACTCTGTTCTTTATTAACTTTATACTCTAGATGCAGACAGGAGTCGATCGATGTGTGGAGTAATAGTAGTAGATGCAGGCAGGAGTCAGTCTACTTGACACGGACGTGATGCCTATATTCATGATCATTGCCTTAGATATCATCATAATTATGCACTCATCAACAAATTTCTTGGCAGTAATTTGTTCACCCATCGTAATATTTTCTATCTTGAGAGAAGCCTCTAGTGAAACCTATGGCCCCCGGGTGTATTTTCCATCATACAAGTTTCCGATCTACAATATTAGTTTCCGATATACTAGTTTGCAATCTTTTAATTTCCAATCAAAAAACCAAAAATACCTGAAATATTTACTTTACCATTTATCTATCTCTATCAGATCTCACTTTTGCAAGTAATCGTGAACTAACAACCCCTTTATCGCGTTGGGTGCAAGTTGTTGTTTGTTTGTGCAGGTATTTGGTGACTTGCGTGTTGTCTCCTACTGGATTGATACCTTGGTTCTCAAACTGAGGGAAATACTTACTCTACTTTGCTGCATCACCCTTTTCTCTTCAAGGGAAAAACTAATGCAAGCTCAAGAGGTAGCAACCGGCGCAGGCGGTGCCGTTGTCATCTCCCCTGCGGCCGTAGTGGGGGTGGAGGATGCCGGGGGAGAATGACATCCACAACATCCCGACGGTCGTGTTCCACAAGGCGTAGGTGGAGAAGGGATTCAGTCTTTGCATCCTCATCGCACTGGAGGACACAACCGTAGTAATAACTCTCGCTCTGGTATGAGCCACAACCCCCCACTGCCCCTTTTACGGATGCAGCCGCATGACACGCGTCTCTCCCAGAGCAGGGTGATCAAGTCGCGCCATCGAACGGGGTCGTCAACCCCCAGGCGCCTCCTCCCTGTCGTCATGCCGCCCCGGCGACTGGCTCGCTGCAACGGGAGCACGGCAACGCCACCACCTTCGGCGTCGCCAGAAGTCGGGTGACATCGTGTTCTACGTCGTTATCCATGCAAAGCACTGCTTCGGAAGCCAAGGCATGGGCCCATCTCCTGCTAAGATTCCCACCAACGGCCAATCAAATGGATGAATGGAGGGCCACCATTCGAAGCTTGATTTGTTTTGTTGAGGCGGGAGGATCACAGTCGGCGGGGCCGCCACGGCAACCACAAGCGACGGCAGAGGTCCAAGCTGTTGTTTGGGATGGAGGGGCCGCCCCCACGATGCAGTCCCCTCCACGGTAGCCAGCACAGAGGCTGCTGCTAGTACCGCACGACCAAGAACCCGACGACATGTCGATTGCTTCTTCTGATCCTCGAGCCCGTCGAGACCAGCGACAGGTCCTGGAGGATAGTCGGAGAGAAGACGCATGCATCACCATAGAATGACGCCACGAAACCCACCGCCAGTCTGATAGGCACAATTGTCCCAACATTGAAGAGACCGTGCCCGATGGAAGCGGGTACCTTCCTTTCGAGGTTGGGTGCCCCACCTTCACTCGTGAGCTACGGCAAGTCCGTTGGCCATCTAACCGCACGTTCAAGACAGAGATACCAGAGAAGCACGATGGGATTGAACCCGGCAGAGTTCTTGAGCATTTACACCATTGCCGTTCAAGATGCCAGAGGAAGAGATGAGAAAGTGTTTGCCCACTACTTCCCTTTGGCACTCAAGCCAAACGTGAGGTCGTGACTGATGCATTTGCGAGAGAACTCCATCTCGACCTGGGCTGACATGTGCAAAGAGTTTGTTGGCGCCTTCACGGGCGGCCACCAAGAGCTAGGACGGCCCAGTGACATGCGGCTCCTCCCATAGAAGGAAGGAGAGAGCTTGCGAAAGTACATACAGAGGTTTAGCCGGGTACACAGGAACATTCCAGATATCCACCCGGCAACTGTGAATGTCGCGTTCCAGTCCAACATGCGCAACCGTAGGATACGTTCCAAGATGAACGTGCGGTTGCCCAAGACTGTGAATGAGCTTTACACCTTGGCAGATAAGTGTGCCCGTACAAAAGAGGGGAGAAAACTCCCTGGAGAAGAAGACAACGTCAAAGTAGATTCAGAGGATGACGACGATGCTGTTGACCATAAAAATAAGAACAAGAAACACAACAAGAAGCGCAAGGAGAAAATAGTTCTGGCTGTTGAAGGATATAGCGTTCCTAGTACCGGCAAGAAGGCCAAGACCGAAGCTCCCGGCAATAAAGTTGTCGTGTGCACTGACTATCGGGAAGCTCCGGTGGCCGAGAAGGCTGGGAAGGCTGACATACCGTACTGCAAGATCCATCGGACCAAGGGCCATGATCTCCAAGAGTGTCATCAAGTTGAGCAACTCGTCAAGGAGCAAAAAGCTGATTACGAGAAGCTTGGCAAACAGAGAGACCTAGATGGTGCTGGCGTCAAGGGCTGAGGTGGCAGAGGAGGCCGCTCCGGCAAGGTCCCTCAGCATCAATGGAAACCCGCCGGAGGCCATGACAAGAAGGAGTTCGACGATGAGAGCAATGGAGGAGATGAATAGGAAACCAGCGAGTAAGAGTTTCAGAAGGCCACTAACGCCATGTGCATTGACGGAGGTGCATCTTTGCACTCTTCTCACTGCAACTTAAATAGTGGGCACGTGAGGTAAATGTTGTGGAGCCAGCGACAAAGTCCCGGTAACCACTCAAGTGGTCCCGCACGCCCATCATTTTTGACGAGGAGGATCACCCTGCCCGCACCATCGTGGTAGGGTGCTTGTTGTTGTTGGTTTCACCAACAATCCGCAACCTCAGGGTCACAAAGATGTTGGTTGATGGCGGGGCCGGTTGAATCTTATTTTTCCCAAGGTCATCAACAAGCTACATATAATAGAAGAAGAGCTGAAGGCTACTGGCACCTTTCAAGGGATCAACCCCGGCAGAAGGCGTCCAAAGGGGAAGATCACGCTGCCAGTGACATTTGGAGGGGAGTTGAACTACCGGACTAAAAATATTGTGTTCGACGTGGTTGAGCTTCCGTTGCCATACAATGGGATACTTGGGCGACCTGCCCTGGCAAAATTCATGGCAGCATCCTACTATGCCTACTACACTTTGAAGATGCCAGGGCCAATGGGCGTGATTTCCATCGCATTAGACAAGAAGGACGCAGTCATATGCATGGATAAGATGTACCAGGAGACAGTCACTACTGAAGCCGCGGAAGCCATGGTCCTCGTCAAGGAAAACAAGCAAAGAAGAGAAGCTAGCAAGGATACCAGCAAGGAATCTGGGAAGCGCACCTCTCTAGGGTGCGCTGCGCCTGTCGATGACTTGCCAGAAAGTTCCAATAGCAAGAGATCAAAGGTTGATGCACCTGCTATGAAGAAGGTTCCGGCAGGGCTGGTTGGCACTGATGGTACGTTCGCTATCAGCTCCACCCTCGATGACAAATAGGAAAGTGCGCTCGTTGGCTTCCTGTGGGCAAATGTCGATGTGTTTTCCTGGCAACCATCTGACATCCCCGGCATTCCCAGGGAGGTAATCAAGCACCAGCTTGCTGTTTGTACCCATGCCCGGCCCGTCAAGCAGAAGGTCTGAAAGCAAGTTTTGTAGCTGCAGCAATTCATTGCCAAAGAGATGAAGAAACTTGAAGCTGCTGGTTTGGTCAGAGGAGTGCTGCATCCATCATGGTTGGCAAATCCAGTGGTGGTGTGCAAGGCGAATGGGAAATGAAGGCTTTGCATATACTTCACATATCTAAATAAAGCTTGCCCGAAGGACCCATTCCCCTTGCTGCGCATCAATCAGATTGTGGATTCTACCTCCGGATGTGACATGCTTTCCTTCTTGGATGCCTACATCGGGTACCACCAAATATTCATGTCCAAGGAAGATGAAAAGAAGACCGTGTTCATAACCCCATGTAGCATGTACTGCTTTGTACGAATGCCCTTTGGGTTGAAGAGCACCGGGTCCACCTTCGCAAGAGCCATCCAGATTGGTTTTGAGCCTCAACTGCATAGGAATATTGAAGCTTACATGGATGAAATCATGGTCAAGACCAAGGACAGATCAACACTTATTCAAGATCTGGAAGAGACCTTTGCAAATCTGCGCAAGATCAATCTGAAGCTTAATCCAGAGAAGTGTGTGTTCGGTGTCCCCTCCGGCAAGCTACTTGGCTTCTTTGTGTCTCATCGGGGGATAGAGGCCAACCACGACAAGATCAGAGCGATTGAGCAGATTCAAGCACCCTGATCAATCAAGGATGTGAGGCGCTTAACTGGATGTGTTGTCACGCTGAGCAGGTTCATATCCAAGTCCGCCGAGCGCGCCCTACCGTTCTTCATGGTTTTGAAGAAGGCAGGGCCCATGAAGTGGACCCCAGAGGCAGAAGCAGTGATGGAAAGACTTAAAAACCTACCTTTCCTCTGTTCCCACCTTGGTTGCTCCTAGACCACAAGAGCCATTGATGCTGTATCTAGCAACGACTAATCAAGTGGTTAGTGTAGCCACTACAAGAAATATGTCAACTTTTGACCTTCTATCATTGACCATGGAAGAAATGGTCGTAAATCTACGACCATTTGAGACCAATTGGCCGTAAGCTATTCGGAGGGCTCCAAACCCTAAACCATAACGACCATTTTGGTCAGAAAGGTTGTAATTTCCTTACACGAAATGGTCGTAAAGCAGACATCACTGGTCCGCTTCCTTATTTCTAGCTGATCACGACGAGATGGTCATAACCTTGTAAATTGTGGTGGTTTGCTATGACTAGGCGCCACCTCATCAGTTTTGCCAACGTGTTATGTCCATGTGTCAATTTTTTCCCTAGGTTGTGAAGCAACCTATATTTTCTGCTATTCCTAAAATTCCCAAAAAATCTTATAAATTCTTTTGATCATATATTTGTCAAATATGTCAAAAACCTTCCTTTCCTAGTTCAAAAATAATTCAACAATATTCATTTTCCTATTTTGTTCAGTATAGCACTTTATGAAGGAAGTGCTATTTATATATTCTTGATTGCCCTGAAAAAGTTTGGGCACTCTTTCCTATTGAAATCATTGCATCATGAAAAAATTCAGCTCCATTTGCCAAGTAAATCTTCCTTGGCTAATTTCCGAAGTTTTTGTTCAGCTAGAAGCTTTGTGAAGGAAGTACTAGCTATTCATATCCTAATGAGTAGCATTTTTGCCACATCTTGTATATGCCCATATCATAGCTCTCCACAAAATTTTAGACCCATATAACAATCCATGAGAGCTCACTATCAAATCTTTGTTTCTAGTAATATTTTCAACTTGTGAAGCAACTATATTTTATATTGCTCTATAATTGCTGAAAAATTACCAGGACATGACCCTGCCCATAGTATCTCCCTCCACCAAATATTAGCTCATTTAATTTAACCATTTTCCCTTAATATATTTTCCAAATTTCTATTCAGTGGAGAGCATTGTGAAGGAAGTACCATTTTTATATATCCAAATGGCATGAAATTTATATAGTGCCTTCATATGCCCAAATTATCACTCTCCTCCAAATTGCAGCTTAATCAAATCATCTATGTGAGCGCAGGTTCAATTTATATTTTATTACCATATTGGCACATTGAAAATCAAGTGTTATCTAGACCCCTCCTACTACCCTCAAAACTTTTTGGGCACTCTTCCATACCCAAATCATTATCACGTGATAATATTTAGCTCCATTTTCCTGGTAAATCTTCCTCACCAAATTTCCAAAGTTTCTATCCAGAGTGAAGCTTTGTTAAGTAAGTACTATCTAGGCTTATCCAAATGATCTTATATTTTTCCAAATCTTCCATACGCTCAAATATATGGTAGGTCCTTCACAGAAAAACTCATTTTGGGCACTCGAAAAAAGGAAAATGAATTTGCCGTGCAAAGAAAATGAAAACTTCCTTAGGCAACATTGTTTGCCATTCCAAGATGCACCCTTGTGCACAATATGAGATCATTTGAACAAACTATGCCATGAATGTGGCCATAAGATTGATCATTTGGCTTGAAAGCCATGAATTTTTACACATGATAGCTCATTCATAAGAACACTTTTTAAAATAATTACCTTATTAAAAATTTATTACTTTTCCTGGTAACTTGGTCACATATAATGACACAATGCGAAGGTTTTCCAATTTTTTGATTTTTTTGAATTTTTCAAGCCCGTTAGAAATGCGGCCAAAACTGCGGGCATGACCGTTCCTAGCTAGTGGTTGGATCTAGATTTTTTTGGTGTTTCTCTGATTAAATAGATACTTATGTACCTAGAAATAATTTTTGGAAAAAAATAAAGAGCAAACTATGAGGTAGATGCAGTTCAAATTTGACCCGCTTCCTGCTGACTCGGTGGAAATTTGTCTTTTTATGAGAGGTGGATCAAATCTTTTGACACCCAAACATTTGGTAAATTGTACATTAAATATGGCATAATATTTTAGAAAATTGATTTGGTACAATTTTGCAACAACTATATTGTAGGTCCTTCACACAAAAACTCATTTTGGGCACTCAAAAATGGAAAATGACTTTTTCGTGCAAAGAAAATGAGAACTTCCTTAGGTAACATTGTTTGCAATTCCAAGATGCACCCCTGTGCATAATATTAGGTCATTTGAACAAACTATGCCATGAATGTGGCCGTAAAATCGATCATTTGGCTTGAAAGCCATGAATCTTCATTCATGATAGCTCATTCCTGAGAACACTTTTTTAAAATAATTGTCGTATTATGAGTTTATTATTTTTCGTGGTAACTTTGTCACATATAATGACACAATGTGAATGTTTACCAATTTTTTGATTTTATTTAAGAAATTTCATGCCCTTTTCAAAATGCGGTCAAAACTGCGCGCCGTTGACAGCTGCAATGGAGCTTCGCGGGATGTCATCGGTGCTACGTTAAAGCTTTTTCACGCTCGATGTTGTCGTTACATATTGATGTGATCGAATGACCATCAATGCGCAGATCAGGAGGCTACCTAGGCGGATGATTTCTAAACAAAATCATCTGACTGACTGGTAGGAAATGCCTATTGTTAATCAATTACAATCAATTTAGATGGTCATAACGTCATACTTCTTTCTGATTGGTTTGTAAGCATGTCACGCGGATCAAGCGCTAGAGACCGTCGGATACTCCTAGATCCAACGGCCCACACCCCACACAATCTCACCCACCCACCGCGAGCTACCCACAAAAAACCCATCGTGCGGCGAACCCTAGCGCCCCCGATCCCGATCCCTCCCCTCACTGCCACACCTCCCTTCGCAGCCCAAACCCTAACTCCACTCTTCCCTCTCCCACGATCCTAATCCACTCCTCGTCGCCGCCACCTGATGCCGCTCCCGCCGCCACCTCTCCTCCACCTCAAGCCACTCCTCCTCGCCTTCGTCGAAGACCACCCGCTCCGCGATCGCGGCCGCACGCCACCTCCCGCTCCTCATGGCCTTGCTCCTCACCATCCCCGTCGACTACCCGCTCTGCTACCACCTCGTCACCACCGCCACCTCCACCTTCGCCTCCGCGCTCTCCGACCCGGCGAGGAAGGCCCCGACGCTCGTGGGTCTCGTCGACACGCTCCTCATTGCTGCCATGGACTTCTTCGTCACCGCGTCAAGCTCCACCACCCAAGTCCGCCGTCCCGCCGCCCGCCAGACCTGCCTAGCAGTCTACCTCCCCTACATCCAGTCTCTCCTCTCCACGCTGCCTGTTGGTGACAATTCCTCGCACATCAAGCCCCCCTGCATCGAGCGCCGCCAGGACGCATCGAGCGTCGCTTCTCTAAAGCCTCAAGCCTGGCCAGATCGCGCCCCTGCCTGGCCAGATCGTGCCCCTGCCTGACGCATTGAGTACTCATGCGCATGGGGCCAAGGGCGTTGATCACGCCCCTACCTGGCCATATCACCAGTGCCTCCCCGCTCAATCCCCTGCCTTCTTCGACTCTGGAAGGTTGGTTGAGTCTGCTGGTGCAGGTGCGTTCATATCCCCTCGCTCCCTCAGTCCCCTCTCCTCGAGTTGATGCCTAAGATAATAAGGTTGGTTGTGTGCTCTTCTTGTAGCATCCTGAGGGTTTCATGTTGTGGTAAGAGACTGAATGTTTGTGCATGCTCTGACGAGGTTGATCTGGACGGCTCGGCAACGTCACTGGCGGTGAGAACCCCCTCCCTTCGCGGCTATAGATGAACTGGTTTGTTGCCTCCTGCCTTTTGTGCTCGCGTTGCGGTGGTTAGGTTAATGAAAATTGAACTAGTTAACTATCGTAAGTGATTCTGCAATTGTTTGTGGATCTGGCAGGAAGCAGTATGAACCAAAATTTACCTACTTTTGATAACTACTACTCTAGTTAATAACAATTACTATGACTTTGAATCTGAATTTTTTTACCAATATACGTATAACTTAATAACACAGAGATGTATAACATCATACATGTGTCAACTCACTGGTCACAAGAGGCAGCAATGTACAAACAATACCTTATTGTACGCTTGTGAACATTATTAGAATGAGGTGTGGTTTGCCAGCACCAGCAGTTCCTTTTATGCACCAGTTCATATCACTTGTTGATTATGCTTATGCAATCCGATTCCAGTTCAAATAGAAACGCTAAACATATCATAGATGATGCACCTTTTGCATTGTTTTAGTCTTGTATTTTTAGGAAGCATTTTAAAACGACGGATCATGCAGCTCCTACATAATGTTGTCTAATAGATTGCATTGGAAATATATTGTTCTTCCTTGCCTAATGTTCTTGTTGCTCATAATAGGGCCTGTAGATAGCAAGTTATTTTCCTAGTGGATACTTACGCTTATTGTGTATCACATTGAAAGTGAAAATGCACAATGAGCTTGTTTGATCTTTTCTATGATTTTGTATACTTGATTAGGGCACTCATATTTCCTGTGATCTTTCCTATCATTTGCTAGTGTGATGCTTCAAGATGACAAAATTTAAAACCCAAACTGGTGTGTCACTACTACATGATGCTGCAGAGACCCTTTAACGAAACTGTGTGTGATGCATTAATCACAAACGGAGATGTAAAATAACCGTAAAAAAGATGCAAAACATTTGCGATGAAGGATACATCAAAATAGTTCAGATTTTAGTTGCGTGTGCGATGCCGGGCATATGGTTCAGTTCAATTAACTGTTTACGATGAGGCATAACAAAAGAAATGGGCAACCAGATGATGGCGTGTGCAATATACGACATACAGTTCACTAGGGTAAACTATTTTTGATGAGGCAAAACAATAAAAACGGGCAGCCAGAGGAAGGTGTGTGCAATATACGACATATAGTTCACTCAGATGAACTGGTTGTGTTGAGCCAAGAGAACAAAAACGGTTCAACTTAACAAGATGTCGCTTGATAATGATACATGTGATGTTAAGATGCCATCGCTTAAGGGTAAGGCTTGGGCAGGTGCAAATGGAGAATGGGTTGTTTATATTGGGTACAATGTGAGTGGGAACTTGTGAATGTGTACACTCATCACTGGGTTCCACTTCCAAAAATCTCAGAGTGCCCTGAGGTTGAGCACACCAATGATCTACGTACGTTCAAATACAATCATGGTGATTGTCGTCTACGGAAGACGGCAATTTTTCGAGTTCCCAACCGCTCTTGGGATTACACGAACTATCATGTTGTTGCTATCTTCAACAAGCTTGTTGCCGTCATTACTTCCACGCCTCGTTGGATATTGCTCAAAAATCAATTTCTGTACACGGATGCGTACTGTGATGCAATTCAATACGAGTGTCTTGAGTTTGCTACCACCACTCGTGGCACTATTTCTGCATGGAATCCTGATTGTTTTGGTACGTTTGTCTTCCACCATAATTAGAATTGTTTCATCCACATGCAAGCGAGTTACTATCCCCGTACTAATTAACCTTCTTGTGTTTCCAAGGTCTTGTGAACATTCCACCACCTATACTTGAAAAAATTTATAACCAAGGAGGATATCATGATGGTGATGATCATAATCATGAGGACGAGTTGGACCTATATACTCAGTGGCGCCTGGCAACTTATTCCGATGGATCACCTCTTCTTGTATGTATAGAGGGCACTACTGATGTTACTAAGGAAGCCGGTGTTGTCGCCCATGGTCGCACTCTCCGGGCCTATTCCAACATCCGTTGCAGGGTATTCAGGATGGATACTAATGTGCTAGCGCCAACACCTTCTGAATGGTTCCGTATTGATAGTCTTGGAGGAAAGTTCCTCTTCCTTGGACAAAACTATCCAATGATGGTGAAAGGCGATCCAGCTGCTATTGGCACAACGTTACTACCATTTATGAGAAGCAAATGTATTGATACCTCAGACATTGCTATGGTTCCCTACCCTGGCCATCACAATATCCATCCTGGTATCGGCCGCTTCAGCCTGGATGATGAGTCCTGCGTTGGTCTTGATATTGACAAAAGATGGCCCTGCCTAGAGGCTTACTTATGGTTCAAAGCAAATGTTTCCAACGCCAAGGATTCGTTGAGCTAAAGTTCATTTCATTGCTTGTTATTTGTTGTGTGATAAAACATTTAGTATTTACTAGAATGTTTTGTTAGAAATAATCTGTTATCCAACATGTATCCTCGTTGTCGTTGTGTGTTGATGACTTGTTGTATGTAATGAATGGTACATTTGCATATGTGTCGCATCAACTCACGCCTGCTCGCACGGCACACGGGTCGCGTGGTGCCACGTATATTGTTTTTCTATTTGGATGAATTAATGTTGCCGATTTATTGCTTAACCGAAGCACGGCACGTATCCATTGTTGGTCTAACGCTCACGGTTCGAATAAATAATCCGTTTGGGATATTGGTTCCCAATTATTAATAATCTCCCATTTGTAATTAGATAAATATTACATCAAAATGGTCTCAAATTTGACAAAAAGTCAATGCCACTTTGTATTGGTGTACATATGACAACACAATATGTTTCATGAACTTCAAATAAGTTTTGTATGCACTAGAATTTAAAAATCAAGATTCTCAATGTTTGAAATTTCTTACACGGGGAGTAAACATGCACCCAGTGAGACACATGTGTTTTTGCAATCCATTTAGCTGCACTATCACCTGTGCATGTTGCTCAAATTTGATTTTTGCACATTATACCCGTAGAAAGTCAATCAATTAATGTACTAAAACGTCTTAATGATCTATTTTTTTCGAAATTAAAATGTGCCTCCTTTGGTAAAATATGTTCACTACGGGATGACTTAACATGCATAGTAGTTGTGGTGGATTCGCGGTGTGTGTGTGGGTGTGTGCGTCTCGGGTGGCGGGTGGCTCGCAGGACATTACAAGTTGTGAGCCACCGTGTGGGTTGGCCATTTTGTTAGGCAGGTGCCACATCAGAGTCTTGAATTCGTTATTTAAAACATTACACAACCCTTTCATACATACATGTTTTGGACACATGCAGTCGTGTCCTACACAACACTCGATACTCACGTGTGATGCTTTCTGTGGGCCCATGAGGTCGTCGTCCATCACTTTGACGAACAGCCGGCAGTGAGGTTAATTTGACAAGCAAGGTAGAATCTTTTTTGTTTGTGTTATAGTGGGAGTATATATATAGTATGCGTCAAAGAGGTGGGAGGGGACTAGCATATATACTATACGTACAAGTCTGTGAACAAGTACACCTCACTCAGTGTCGGGACTTTTTGGTTTTCGTGGCACGTGCCACATCAAAGTTGTGAAATTGGCTATTCAAACATTGCACAACACCTCTTTGGGCCACATGCATGCAGGCGGTGGTTATCCTAGCTAGGACACTCATGTGTGTCTCTTCCATCAGTGGGCCCATGAGGCCATCATCGATGCATGCATCACTTTGACCTACATCGGGAGAGCATGATTAATTTCACCATCGAGGAGGATTCTTTTTGGGTTGTATTACGGTAGGAGCATATAGTATGCGTCGAAGAGGGGGAAGGGGACCATCATATGCAGCACGCTTCATGAACCTCGCTCTTTGTGGGGGGGTTTATGGTTTTTGAGGCATGTGGCACATCAAAGTTGTGCATTTTGGGTATTCAACATATGTTTTGCCCACATGCAAAGCGATGGTGGTTGTCCTCTCGCACCCACTTAAGCGGTTATCAGCGATATCGATGCTTTCCATCTGTGGGCCCGCTTGGTCCATCACTACTTTTTGCCTGACAACGAGAGAGATTAATTTGACTTAGGAGGGGATTATTTTTTGCTTTTAATACAGTTTATATATAGGTCATGCTCTTGGATGACATGATACAGTTTAAGCACACACACATGCATGTGTACACATGAATCCCTCCCATCGAGTCAAAGTGGCTAGTACAATGACATGTCATGAACCTATCTCGCTCTATGTGGGGACTGTATGACTTTTGATGCACACGCCACATCAATGTTGTGAAATGGTATTCAAACATGAATGCACACATGACCTCCATACATATGCATGTAGTGATTGTCTTCAAATGGTTTGTATAGCACCGACTCATACTAGTGGTAGCCGTATTTACTTTCTTGCAGCTTGGTTGTACGCACGTGTACACGATATATATAGACGGGACTGCGTGACATGCTACATCTGCACCTCTACTATGACACACGCATCTCCTTACTCGGCCACGGCATCGCTGCAGAGAGACTGATCAACCAGTATGTACGTAAATGTTAACGACCAGACAGACAACCCTACGTACAGTTTGACCCGGTGGGTCCCAGCTATCAGGGAGGATAAGGAGGCACTTCCTTGCATGCGAAGATATATCTGGTGGGTCCCAGCTGTCAGGGGAAGAATCATTTTTTTGCCCGTAATATCGACGCACTTCGTTGCGAGCAAAGATGTAGCTGGTGGGTCCCAACTGTCAGGGGGGACATTTTTTTCGAGGCCGTTCCAGTAGGTCCCGCTGTCAGGTGGAGGAATCATTATTTTGCGCGTAATAAGGAGGCACTTCCTTGTTGCAGCCGTGGACCGAGCTATCAGCCTCTCCACGTACAGTCCTCTCCCGATGGAAGTCTTTTCTTGACCACGTTGACCACGCCGCGCGGACAGTGCCAGGTGGTGGACGACGGTGAGGCAGGGAACGACGCGGAGCCTTGGAACACGCGGAGGGTAGTACGAGGGTTGACTGGTTTGGCTACGGTGCGAGGCTATCGTCACCACCGAATAATATGGGGTGCAGGTGAGTAGAGGGATGGCCTGGCCAGCGGTGGGAGTAGTAGAGGGCGGTGAGTCCTACGCGGCAGCATAGCCAGCCACGGGAGGCAGGAGCACGCGGTGGTTTGGATGTCTCAAGCAAGAAAATCAGAGGTTGAAGAAGTAGGACGACCGTTGGATGTTAACAATCCAATGGTCACTGGTGATAGAATCGTTTGTTGACTAAGTTGAAAAAGCCCTGCGTACACGTCAACTTAGTAGGGCCACAAGTCAGCCTCCAAATCTGGTGGGCCCCAGCTGTCATAGGGAGCACTCGTTATTTTTTGCTTCATAAGGAGGCACTGCTTTCCGTGCCAAGATATAGCAGGTGGGTCCCAGCTGTCATTGGGAAGATTCGTTCTTTTGGCATAATAAGGAGGTACATACTTGCGTGTGGCCATGGACCATGTAGATCCCAACTGTTAGCCTCTCCATGTACATCCCTCTTCCGATGTTGTTGTTTGTTGACAACGTTGACCACGCCGTGCCGAGAACACCAACACGATGGACGATGGAGAGATCCAGGAAGGGAATGACCCGGAGGCGGTGAAGCCACAACAGTGGACGGATATGGGTGAGTAGACGGATGGCCTAGCCAGAAGTGGGAGTAGTACGGGGCGGTGAGGCCTCCGCGGCCGACCACGGGAGGCGAGAGCAAGCGGTCCCGTCGGCGCTCAATTTGGCGGCTCGAGGAAGAAGATCAGAGAGTGAAGAAGCACGGCGGTAGTTGGATTGACATCCAACGGTGACGTCTGCTAGAATCGTTTGTTGACGTATATAATAAGTAAAAATCTTGCATACACGTCAACTTAATAGGCCCACAAGTCAGACCATTCCCTATTTTTTTTAATAATTTACAGCTCATTTCAACTTCTTATGCAATTTATTGCAGTCCATTTTTTTTGTTGGCCAGGGCCAGGGTTAAAAATTTAAACAAAATTTTGCATATTTTTATGGGGTCCAAACTATTTTTAATACCGAAATGTCAAGTCAGATTTAAAGTACTTTGAAGATATATTTAATTTGGGGTAAAGCCTAGGAAATTGGAATCTAAAATGTAAAAATAATCATAAATTTGAAAGTAATTGCCAATTTGTCATCTGTTTTTTATATGTATAGCCCATTTCATATTACTTCCAAGATTTGGAGCCGTCTTGGAAGAGTTGTAGCCCAGCAAGGCGTAGAAAAATAAGTAGGCCTGGATCGGGTATTCTTTAGAAAAAATAAACTGGGCTCATTTTCACAAAGAAAAAATAGCTAGGTTGGTCATGTGGTGAACGTAAAATAAAAGCCTGGGCTAGACGGGCCACAGCCCAGTTGAAACCCTGCTCTGTCTCAACAACAACAACAAAAAATATTGCTCGAGCAGCTACGTCCCAGGTGTCAGCCGATGTTGTGTTGTTCTCTTGTCTATTGACTATACGCTAACAATGTCATGGGTCCCAGATGTCAGCAAACCACTAGGAGGAAGCATTTTCTTTTTCTATACCCAGACAATGGAGTATATATAACAAAAAATGAGGAACTTGCTTGCGTACGGCCATGGACATGGTGGCCCCTAGTGTCATCCTCTCTCCATGGTGGGCCCCTAGTGTCATCCTCTCCATGTTGACAATGCGATAGGGTGCCGCCGCGCCGAGCGCACCAAAGCGCGCGGAGGACGACGACGAGGCCTTGAACATCGATGTTAACGATTTAGGAGATGGTGGGGCGGCGATGCGTGCGCTAAGGCGCAGCCAGCCGTGGGAATCAGAAGCAGGCAGCCCTGTCGGCACTGCTTTGGTTTGGGCGGCTGGAGGAAGACGGGACTGAAGAAACACGATGGACTGTAAAAGTAGCTGGAGTACTTAACAACCTTAACTGAAACCAGCAGGAGCATAGGTGAAAGCAATATGAGTACTTATACAGGTTCAACCGTTCAAAGCACGCCTCGAACAGTGCTACTTTGCCTACAGTTAACCAAGGGTGAGGCCACCAAGCCCCAGGACAAACCCAGGCGCCACCCCGCACATCCACAACCTTCTGAAAGTGGCTTCATCTCACAATGTAGTCAATAAATAGGATATTCGCTTCAGAGCCATGGAAAAGCATGAGCATAACCTTCTGTCCTATTCTCCAAGATGGACGGGCCTTCATTATTTGAGACCACCCATGAATAAGTATCTTTTCACCTCCAAGGGAAATGGAGTAGGTCGACATAAACATCATTTGTGACCAAGCGCAAGTCTGACCCGACCATGGTCAGGCATCTGTATAGGAACAATAGAACTGAGCAGTTTCTGTTTCAAGAAGATGACACCTATAAAACTGTGTAAAAGCAAGATTTATGAACAACATATATAACAGAAAACAGCTCGTACCATAAGTTTCTCTCCGCAGTTGGACATGTTCAACGTGTGTAGCAGTGGCACACATATCCCACGTGGCCTTCCACCATTGAAACGCCCAACAAGGACCTCAAGATGATCAATAAAGTGTAGGAACTGGTGGATGTCGTCCCAGTCAACTTCAGTGCCATCAGTAATAGTCGGGTTCTTATAGAACAAAAAATGAGTAGCATGCTTAACTTTGAAATAACCTACACATGCCACCAATTATAAGACATATTGGTTAGAAGTAGCATCTTCGTGAGAGAGCAGAATCACAAATCGTTGCTACTTCTAAAGTTAAATTGGGATTAGTTAGACAGAACAGGTGGATTAAGAAGTAATCGAGGCAACATGGAAGAACCAGATACAAAACTAACATGGATGAACTACTGGAAAGACGTCAGGGTGGAAGATCACAGTAAAGATGAGACCAGGTTCTGCTATTTCCGTCAACATTCATGCGCCAACTTTCAGTCCATAACACTTGAGAAAGTTTATCCAAGTTTGGCCATAAAACAAGCAGCGATCTTCTTGGTTCATGAACCCAACTCGAAATTTATATCCATGGATTGTCTTTAATGTGACCATTAAACTGGTGCATTCAGTTATGGCAAGGCTGGCCATCTTGAGTACATGTGTTCTCGCAGAGCAAGGAGTGCATTGCAAGAAAAATAATATGAGAACACAATGTATTCGCTATCCAAATCAAGAAATGGTTTCCTCCTTCACGTCAGTGTTGACCATGGTACTAGTACCTTTTATCCAAATATAGGAATCCAAATTTCCAAATTAGTCGACAACATGTTCAAAAAAAACCCACCCTCCCGGATAGAAAAGAGGATTGTAGGAACATAGTGTGCGTGTTTTAAAATCCTGTGTTTGGATGAGAAGGAACAAGTGTGGCGTTTCGCCGAGGGCACAGAAACCTGTAGGGTCCTCGCACTTTGGGAACTGCAAATGAAACACACTTGATTCAGTAGGAAGAAAAACAGCGGCGGCTGCCATCCTAGGATTACCCATGACCAAGGGACTTGGATTTATCGGGGATGGATGAAGAATTCATAGCTGGTTCTCCATGAGAAAAACCTATGCAATCGTCGAGAGGGGGTTTCCTCTAAACATGCAGAAGAGGGAGAAGGGGATTCAGGCCCAGTGAATTGTTGCTTCATTCGTCCAGCTTACTGCTAAAGCTGTAAAGGTGGGGTTTTTTTGTGATTTGACGGCTCATTGGACATTACTGCGACGCTACCACCGGGCTGAGTCTACCGTGCAGTTGTGCACTCTAATTTGGTGCATGGCACGTGGACCCCGTTGTCGGATGCCCCACATATCAGCGAAAGGAAGTAAAAAGGCAGGAGTAACTAGTTACACATAAATATATTTTTGACAGATAGATACTCCCTCTGTAAATAAATATAAAAATCTTTTATATCATAACTATATACTTACATAAGAAAAATCAAGGGGAATATATATATAACATAATATGGGGGTTCAACTGAGAATATAATACTCGGACAGGCCCACATTTCTAGACTTTGGACCACAGGCCGGTGGGCCTGCATGTTTGGGGGCCCATGTGTTCTAAATCAGCGCATTTCATATTGCAAGCGATCAGTACGGCGCTGGTTTTAGAAGCTGTCGGAAGGCGAATACAGAAAATTAAATAAAGCATGGCAATTGTTAGAATGAAATCGAACTATAGTTCCTAACCAGCAATCAGAGTTGCAATTCTTTCATGATATCGTACGTGGTAAATAATAATGTCGTACTACTTATACACACAGGACACATGTTTCACCATACCATATAATTACATCAAAGGCTCTTAGAGGATAGACCAGTTCGGCAGTTGCGTGCTGCTACTAAAGAATTTCAAAATTGATTAGGACCAGCTCTCCTTGCCGAGAAAAATTGATTTTGACATCATCCCCAACCTCAAAATTTGATACAGTTTTGAACCTTGACCATCCTTTAGCATCAATCATCATGCGACCATCCTTTGTACTTACGGTATATTGAACAGGTTCATTCACACCAAGGCTGCGCATGGTAAGAGAACTTGGCCACTGTCGCCCGGATTATGGAACGGCTTCCTCGTTGCTCTAGGAATTCTATGTTTGCAAACAAGAAGACATACACAAATAGTTAGATCAACATAGTGAAAAAAGAACAAATCACTTGGGCCAATGCTTACCAAGAAGGTGGAGATGTCGATTTTTTTAAGGACTTTGGTATAAAAAGTGCGAACTGCAGCCCGGTCTGTTGCCGGTGCAAGTGCTGGTTCTGTTGCTGTTGCACGGCCCGGGGCAGATTCAAGTGTAACTTGAAGTGTTGGTGCAGGTGCCGGAGCCGTTGCTAGTGCCCGTGCCGGTGCGACTAGTAGTGCCGCTCCTGTTGCCGGAGATGGTGCTCCTTGTGGAGCTGGTGCCGGTGTCGGAGCAGGTGCCCATGTCGGTGCCCGATCCTCCGGTACATCAGCCTGATCCGGTGACGTGGTTGGTGCCCAATCCTCTAGTGGATCAGACTGGGCTGCTGCCGCTGTGAGTGCTCGAGCCAGTGTCATCGGAACAGGTGCCGGTGCTCGATTCGATGCTGAAGGTGGTACCGATGTGCGAGACAACGGCGATCGTCTCTGGTCTGCTATGATTTTGTACTTTAGCTTTCTAACTTCGCTAGGATCCATGAACTGGATCCAGTCTTTTTCTTCAGTTCTTTTAATCACCAGAAGGACTAATTGTGGCGTGTTTGTTAAAACAAACTGCAGTTCATCACAGGGCTTCAGATTGTACTCAGACAACAGACTGATCCAATTGTGTCTAGTAATATAAGTGATGGACAGTGCCTTCATTACTGACACGACATAAGAAGTGAAACCTGCTAAAATAACCAACATAGAGCAAACCAAACTGTTTATTCTGTAATGAATGTGACATGAAAAAACCTGCATCGCAAAATTGCAGCAAAAGTAAGAAAACATGATAGTAAATCAATAAGAATTACTTGATGTGACACGAGTCAATCCTTACCAGGATATCACTATGTTCAAGTTCTAAATAGAAGGTTGATTATCCAATTACGGGTGGCATGCAGGGCCCTCACTTACTCCCACAAGCAGGACAGTCCGAAGGTCGTGACAACTCGCTTGGAGCAAACATCCATGGGACTGGAAATCCTGGTGGGTGCGATAAACCCTGCAATGTACACAGATATTGGAGTGTAACCATATATAATTGATAAATCGTCCTCACAAAAAAGACGATATGGATACTTCAAAATATATAGACTGAATTGAGTGGACAAACTTTAACATAGACTATTGTTAGGACTCACCAAACAACAAAAGCGGCAGTACTATACAATACATGGTTCACACACACAAATCAAGTACTGCACAAGTAGTGCTTACTACAGACAAGAAAAGTTGCACTAATTAAACTATGTTGACTATTTGTTGCCACCGACCTACATGATGTACCCCACATAACTGACTAGGCCATGGACTTCATGAGAGATGTCTACCGACATCATCGCCATCTGGTCAACCTTACAGAACCTAACAGAGTGGTATTTCCACTCATAAACATGATGATGAAGATAGTCCGCATCAGATTTGTCGGAAAGCTTTACAAGAACCACACCCTTCGTAATCCAAGGCACAGCTAGGAAATTTTGGTGGTGAAGTACACCCTCGAGAACACGCATGACAACAATGCTACAGGAAAATGCTTGTTCACCACACGTGGCGACAAGGACACATCAGCGAGATAGTTTAGTATAGAACTCATCCCCAGGTCTTCCAGTTCACACGGCATAACTTTGAGTACTTCATCTCCACTGAGGTCCTGGTTCTAATTCAAACAGAAACCAAATATATTATTACTACCTCCATTCGGAAATATAAGATGATTTTCAATATTTGACTCTATATAAGACTACATATACACACAGAAATGAGTGAACAAAGACACTAGAAGATGTCTTCAAAGGCATGAGAGCAGAGGGATTACTTGCAATATTCATGACACAAGTTACTGAGGCTACTATACTCTCCTCAAAGGCATGAGAGCTAAAATCTTGCATTTCCTACCGCTAGCATTGATGTTCATAAAGTAGTTGAAAGTAATCTATAATAAATCAATGTTATGTGCAAAAATCATATGTATGTCAACCTCTCGCATGTTTTGGTCAAAAGAGCAGTTTAGAACTGTGATTTGGCACACAAAAATCACATGCAAGATCACCTAAAGTTGTACTACTAGTACTAGTACTGCGTGTTAGATGAAAAAACACGATCAAGATATCCAAAAAGATCGTCAAGAAGAGATATTACCTGGACCAGCTTAAAGTGGAATCTCACGGAGGAGGTCTTGGACAGGGCGATAGCCTTGAGCTTGTATGCGGTAGTCTCGGCAGGGTTCTTGCGCTTCTTCGTACCCTGAGCCCCGACGGCTTTGGCCAGAGCCGACATCACTTCGGCCGGTGCTCCAGGGTCCATCAAGAAACTGTCAAATAGAAATAAAAGTATAGAAACCATAATCACTATAACGCCCGGATAATTAGGCTATAGTAAAACTTCGCTAACGATGCCACGTCACCTCGATTACTCTTACTAATCTCTCGTTAGTTCAAAAACCGGTTCAAATTTCAAATTCAATATATGGCAAACAACAAAAGTTTTCAAACATTAAAACAAAAATGTTTGGACTGTGCCAAATATTACATAGGTAATTATAGTGAAGAAAACACATGTTTAGAAAATGCTAAGATGCTCTAAAATAAATAAAATAGAAAAAGGGAAAAGAGTAAAAATAGAAAAACAAAACAAACAAAAATAAAAAATAAATACAAACCCCAACCCCCACTGGACCAGGCGGCCCAGCTCACAGGCCACGCGAACCCACCTGGCTCAGCCGGCCGTCCCACCCCCTCCATATCCCCACCAGGGGAAACCCTAACCCACGACCCACCTCACTTCCTCCCACTCCCCCACGACTCTCTCCCCCCGATCCAGATCTGGATCGGGGGAACTGAACCGAACAGTGGCCTCGCCCTCGTCGCCGGACCTCGCCGCTCGGAGCTCGACGCGCCTCCACCTCGCCGGACTTCCTCCCCAACGCCTCCGTCGCGCATCCCCGTCTTCCTCCTCACGCTGCGCTACCCCGAACCCTACATACCCCCGGTGAGGCCTCGGCCTTCTCTCCTCCTCTCCCCCTATCGCCTCGCTCACACGCTGCCCGCGCCCACGCCACCTCCTAGTCGCCGCGCTGGCCACGCCGCTCACCTGCTGCGTGCGCGTGCCACGCCCCTCGCTCGACTTGCGCCGCTACTGGTCCCGCCCCGCTCCCCCTCGTCGACGCTGCGCGGCCGCGCCCCGCTGCTCCTGCCCCGTCGTACACGCACACCATCATGCGCTAGCCGCCGCGGCCTCGCGCGTCCCCGCTGCTCGCCCGCCGTCCCGCTCTGCCCCGGTGCAGCTACTCGAGCGCGATGTCGCGCGCCTCGCCTGACCCGCACGCCGCGCCGCTGCACGCCATCGCCACCACCACCCCCGCGCCACCGCGCGTCCCACCTCGCTCCACCACATCCTCCCTCCACCACCGGTGCTCACCGCTGCGGTCGCCCCCTTGCCCCGCCTGCTGCAGCCGTTGCCGTCGGCTGACGCCCACGATGGGCCTCGCCTGGCTCGGCCGCCGGCGCCCAGCGCCTGCTCGCCGGGGCCCCAGCCCCCCTCGCACCGTCGCCTGGGTTCGCCAAGTCAAGCACCAGGTGCCAGCGCCCACACCCAGCCCCCAAACCTGCTAAGGCCCCTAGGGCTAATGACGGTAGGGGCCCACGGGCCCCAGAACATTTTAATAAAAAAAGAATTAAAAAATATAATAATAATTAAAATAATTAAAATATTATTAATTAATTGATTATTTAAAGAATTAAATAAGTTAATTAATCATCATTAGTTTAACTAAATCACTAATTAACCTAATTAAATTGTAGTTAATTAGGCAGTCAATGACATGCGGGACCCACACATCAGTTTGACCAGTCAACACCTCAGTTGACAGCTGACGTCATGCTGACGTCATGCTGATGCAATGATATAATTTTCGAATTTATTTAATAATTAATAAACTAGAAAATGATTTAAAACTTTAAAATTAATATAAAATAATCCGTAACTCGGATGAAAATACTTTGTACATGAAAGTTGCTCAGAATTTCGAGACGAATCCGAATACGCAGACCGTTCATCAACCACACGTCCCTAGCATAGCGAACATGTAACTTTCCCCCTACGTGTCATCCGCCCGAAAACACGAAACACCGGGAATACTTCCCCGGATGTTTCCCCCCTTCGCCATTATCACCCGGTACTGCATTAGGGCACACCTAACATCGTTACATGTCCTCTCATGCTCGGCATGCATCTGTTTGCATTGTATTCATTGTTTCTTCCCCCTCTTCTCTCCGGTAGACTACGAGACCGACGCTGCTGCTGCCCTGATCGACAACGGTGTTGACGACCCCACCTTCGATGTCGAGCTTCCAGGCAAGCCCCCCCCTTGATCAACCTGATATTGCCTATTCTTCTCTCTACTGCTTGCATTAGTGTAGTGTAGCATGTTACTGCTTTCGATAATCCTATTCTGCTGCATAGCCTGTCATTGTTGCTACAACTGATGATACATTTACCTGCAATCCTAAATGCTTAGTATAGGATGCTAGTATTCCATCAGTGGCACTACACCCTTGTCCGTCTGCCCTGCTATTCTATCGGGCCGTGATCACTTGGGTGTGATCACGGGTATATGCTACATACATATTATACATGATACATGTTGTGAGTAAAGTCGGGTCGGCTCGTTGAGTACCCACAGTTGATTCACGAATTGGGGGCTAAAATGACATACTTTCCCGACGGCCCTCTGTGTGGATCTTTGTTGCGGAGCGACAGGGCAGGTTGAGACACCTAGGAGACAGGTGGGCCTTGCCCTGGTCGTTATCCGCGGTTATTTCATAATAACATGCTTAACGAGTTTGGATATTTGATCTGAGTCTGGCCGATGGCCTATACGCACTAACCAGCTACGTGGGAATAGTTATGGGCACTCGACGTCGTGATATCAGCCGAAGCCTTCTTAACGTCAGCGACTAAGCGGCGCGTGTCGGGTTGGACCGCGTAACGTAACTTCCTTAGTAATGGAGGTTGCTAGGTCTGCTCACCGGCCGCGTACACAACGTGTAGGTGTGCGTTGGGCGATGGGCCGGGACCCCTACGCGCTTAGGACTTAGACCGCCGTGTTGACCTCTCTGCTGTGCTTAGTAGGGCTGCGATGTGTTGATCTTCCGAGGCCGGGCATGACCCAGGAAAGTGTGTCCGGCCAAATGGGATCGAGCATGCTGGGTTATGTGGTGCACCCCTGCAGGGAAGTTAATCTATTCGAATAGCCGTGTCCCTCGGTAAAAGGACGACCCAGAGTTGTATTCCGACCTCATGACAACTAGAACCGGATACTTGATAAAACACACCCAGATGAGTTCTAGATATAACTCAATGGTTGCCCTCTCACGGGGTGTTGTGCGGGAGGATCGCCGAGTAGGATTATGCTAAACGATGTTACTTGGTGAACTTACCTTCTACTCTCTTCTACTACTGCAAGATGGAGGCTGCTAGAAGCGTAGTCTTCGATTGGATTAGCTATCCCCCTCTTATTCTGGCTTTCTGCAGTTCAGTCCACAGATACTACCCATATCATTGTTACCATTGCATATGTAGTATAGATCCTTGCTTGCGAGTACTTTGGATGAGTACTCACGGTTGCTTTGCTCCCCCTTTTCCCCCTTCCGTTCCTTCTTCTCGGATGATGCAACCAGATGGTGGAGCCCAGGAGCCAGACGCCACCTACGACGACTCCTTCTACATCGGAGGTGCCTACTACTACGTGCAGTCTGCCAATGACGACTAGGAGTAGTTTAGGAGGATCCCAGGTAGGAGGCCTGCTCCTCTTTCGATCTGTATCCCAGTTTGTGCTAGCCATCTTATGGCAACTTGTTTGACTTTATGTCTGTACTCAGATATTTGTTGCTTCCGCTGACTCGTCTATGATCGAGCACTTGTATTCGAGCCCTCGAGGCCCCTGGCTTGTAATATGAAGCTTGTATGACTTATTTTACTTTTAGAGTTGTGTTGTGATATCTTCCAGTGAGTCCCTGATCTTGGCCATACACATTTGCGTGCATGAGTAGTGTACGGACAAATCGGGGGCGTCACGAGTTGGTATTAGAGCCGACTGCCTGTAGGAATCCCCCTTCCACACTCCTTGTCCGAAGTCGAGTCTAGACATTGCAAAACTTTTACTGACATGGTTGTGTGGCTTACGAGCCCACGTCGCCATTTGGGTGGTACTAGGTTCTTTTACACCTTGATCTTTACTCTGGGACTCTGAACACTCTCCTATTCGGGTTAAACGAATTTACTAACTCTAACATTAGGATCCTGAGACCACTCACCCCAAAGTTGGATAAGCCATAGTTATTGCTTAGAATAGTATTTTGCATAATCCCCACACTATCATTTGACTCATTTGAAACCTCTTTGTTTTCAGATGGAACCCACGAGATAGGTCGTGCGCCACACGCAGGCCATTGGAGCCTCGGGATCACCTGCTGTGCTAGCTGAGATGATGACCTATTTGGGTTATCGCTGGCACCCTGAGTATACCGTGTACGAGCAGTACCAGGACTTTAACCAGGGGCAGTACCGTGCCATCGTCCGCCTCTACTCTCATGAAGAGGACTCCTCTACTGTGCTGCACACCGCTCATGGTGTTGGAGTGACCATCGATATGGCAGTTCACGATGCTGCTTACGCTGCTCTGACACGCCTTCGTGGAGAGTACCGGGCGTTGGACACTTCCCCTTTCAGGCACGTTGCTATCGCCTCCGACGATGGAGCGAAGGGATACTACACTACTGCCTACTCCACTGTCACCCGAGAGCCCTTCCATCATCAGAACCTGGTTTTGCATGCTGATGGGCTGGATCGAGCTAACCCAGCTCTTCGCCACAAGTTGTACACCACCCGTCAGCAGCTGTACCACGCCTTGACATTGTTGCACCCCTTTTTCCTACTAGACAGCTGTCGCCTACTGCGATCTACCCAGCTAGGACCGTGATGCCTCCTAGTGTCGGTTGGCCAGATGTGGGAGGCTACGCTCCCGCACTTGGTCCTCTGTTGCCACCTGGACGCCGGGTTCTGCACCAGAGTATCCATGGCCCCCGAGTTGCTAGCGTGGAGTACTTTTCATTGTAGCGCTGCCAGCTGTCAGACTACCTCTACCTCCACATTTCTGCCTGGGACTGATGTAGTCTTACTTATTTGTATTAGATGCATTCGCCGCGAGCCTGCGTACCGCCTATGATGTCCTTAGTCTATGTACTGAATTATGTGTACTGAACTCTATGCGTGCCCCCTTTTGTAATATAAGCCAACTACTATGTGGTATTTTACGTGCTCCTTTCATTATGCATGTTTCATTCATGAATGATTCTTGTATTTGCTAATTTCTCAATGCTGAACTACCCTTGTTATATATTAGCAGGATAGTTAGACCAGCTGGCCGTGGTCGTGGTGGCAACGGCCTACCACCGCATGAATACATGGTCGGTATGATCCAACAGTTTGAGCTGAATCGCCAGTTCATGGAGACTGTCATGGCTCAGTTTCCTGGGCCCAACATGGATCAGCAACATGGCGCAGTTTCACTAAATAACTTTGCTCGCCTCAACCCATCCGTCTACCGCAGATCAACTCATCCTCTTGATGATGATGACTAGCTCCGTGACATTGCCTTTGAACTGGAGTCTGTTGGAGTTGCCGCTGCCAACTATGTCACCTTTGCGGCATACTACCCGAAGGGTCCTGCTGCTCAATGGTGGGACAGCCACAGGCGTACATTGCCTGCTGGAACAATCATCACTTGGCCGGAATTCCAAGATGCCTTCCGTGCCCGCTTCATTCCTTAGGGAATCATGGATAGGAAGAAGCGTGAGTTCCGCGATCTCACCCAGGGCAACAAGACTGTGTATGCTTATCAATGGGAGTTTCTGGACTTATCCCGCTATGCTGAAGAAGACATTACCAGTGATGCTCACAGACAGGAAAAGTTTCGCACCAGGCTTCAAGCTGAAATCAAGCTGGCACTCCTTGTTCATGACTTTGGAGATTTTGCCACCTTGGTGAACAAGGCCATCCAGGTTGAAACTGGTCTACAGGAACACCATGGCTCTCTTAGGCGCAACCGTGAACCGGGCTCATCCTCGGGCCCTCCCTCACAGAAGCGTAGGGTCCGGATTCCCAACAATGTGTACCGTCGAGCTGCGCCTGCTCCAAGGCAGTACTATGCTGCACCTCATCTGCCTCCACCACCCAGGCAGCCAAGACTTCCAGCAGCACCACTCCCAGCTCCGGTTTCTGTCCCCAATGATGGTCTGTGCTACAAGTGTGGTCAGCCAAGGCACCTTGCCAGGAAATGCTTCCAGAATCAGAACCCGCTTGCACTACCTACAGCTGGTCGTGGGAACAATCAGCCCCGCAACAACAATGCCAAGTCTTATGATCGTGCTCAGGCCAACCACGTTGATCTCAGTGAAGCTCAAGACCAACCTTCTATTGTGATGGGTACTCTCCTTGTTAATTCAGTACCTGCATCTTTTTTATTTGATTCAGGAGCATCGCATTCATTCATGTCAGAAGATTTTGCATATAAGCACGACATTAGATGTGAAGAAATGAACACTTCGGTAGTGGTAAAAAAACCCTGCCGACCAATGTCAAAACTCTATGGGTTGTCACGACGTTCTTGTTGAAATCGAAGGATTGGAGTTCTATGCCCCCCCCCCATTATCCTGAAGTCGTCCAACATCGACCTCATTCTGGGAATGGATTGGCTAAAAGCGCATACTATTTCTATAGTTTGTGCCACCAAGATAGTCCATCTGTTACACCCTTCCAATGAAATAATAAGCTACAATGCTCATCTAGTTCAGAATGTCGAGGCACGTCTTTATGCATTGAACGCTTCACCACTCGAGGGCATTGAAAACATTCCCGTCGTACGTGGCTTCCAAGGCGTCTTTCTTGAAGAACTTCCAGGGATTCCCCCTGTTAGAGCTGTCAAGTTTATCATCGACTTGAAACCAGGCAACACTCCTATAGCCAAACGACCCTACAAGATGCCGCCTCATGAACTCATTGAGATTAAGGAGGAAATCAACAAATCTCTTACTAGTGGTTTCATTCGCCGGAGTTGCTCTCCTTGGGGAGCACCTTCCCTCTTTGTTAGGAAGAAGGATGGGACAAACCGATTGGTCCAAGATTACCGTCCTATCAACCAAGCAACTATTCAGGACAAATATCCGCTTCCTCGGATCAATGATCTGTATGATCAACTGGCTGGTTCATCAGTGTTCTCTAAATTCGACTTGAGGTTGGGTTACCACCAGATCCGTGTTCGTGAAGAGGATATTCCAAAAACCACCTTTGTAACTCGATACGGTTCGTTCGAGTACACCATCATGTCATTCGGATTGTCAAATGCTCCAGCTACTTTCTCTCGCCCAATGAACTATATATTCATGGAATACCTCGACAAATTTGTCGTGGTATATCTGGATGATATCCTTGTATTTTCCAAGAATAAGGAAGAGCATGCAGAACATCTTCGCCTTGTACTGGAAAAGCTTCGAGAGCATCAATTGTATGCTAAATATTCCAAGTGCGAGTTCTGGCTTCCTGAAGTAACCTACGTTGGGCATGTCATCTTCAAGGATGGTATTGCCGTCAACCCTGAATGAGTTCGGGCCATTCATGATTGGACTCCTCCGAAGAATGTCAAGCAAGTCAGAAGTTTTCTCGGTCTCGCCAGCTATTGCCGTCGATTCGTCGAGAATTTCTCCAAGATCGCCAAGCCTCTGACTGGTCTACTTCACAAAGGCATTAAGTTTGAGTGGACATACAAATGCCAGGAAATTTTTCAGGCGCCCAAGGACAAGCTGACTTCTGCTCCAGTGCTTGCTCCACCTGATACTAAGAAGGACTTAATCATCTACTGCAACGCTTCCCGTCAAGGATTAGGCTGTGTCCTAATGCAAGAGCGCGGAGTAATTGCTTATGCCTCTCGTCAATTGCGCCCTCTTGAACAGAACTACCCAGTTCATGACCTTGAGCTTGCTGCTGTCATATATGCTCTAAAATAGTGGCAACATTACCTTCTTGGTAATCGTTGTGAGATATTCACCGACCACCAAAGTCTGAAGTACTTGTTTACTCAACCAGACATGAACCTCCGTCAACAGAGATGGATGGAGACCATAGCAGACTTTGACTTGGGTATTTCCTATACCCCGTGAAAGACTAATGTGATGGCTGATGCCTTAAGCCGCAAGTCATATTGCAACCACCTCCAGGTTCACAAGGTTCAGCCCTCGCTTGTTGAAGAATTCAGAAAGCTGAACCTCCATATTGTTCCTCCTAGAGCACTCGATTCCCCTCCCTCAGAGTCCCGCCAGATGAATCTTTGTGTTGTTCCTCAGGGTTCTCTAAATACCGTGGCTGTCAAACCAGATCTCGCGGGCGATATCAAGACTATTCAACTTTATGACTCTGAAGTCGAGAAGATTAAACGTTATCTCGAAAAAGGAAAGCCCTCATTCTTCACGATTGCCGATGATGGCACCTTGTACTTCAAAGGCCGCTTAGTGGTACCATGTGCGAAGAAAAACCTGGATATGACTCCAAGGGTTATGAAAGAAGCTCATGATACGCCTATGTCTATTCATCCTAGTAGTACCAAGACATCCGTCAGAGATTCTGGTGGTCTAATATGAAGCAAGACATTGCTCGTTATGTTGCTGAGTGTGACGTTTGCCGTCGTATCAAAGCAGAATATCAAAGGCCTGCAGGAACCTTGCAACCTATCTCTATTCCAGAATGGAAATGGGACCATGTTGAAATGGACTTCGTCAATGGATTTCCGAAATCGCAGAAAGGTAATGATGCAATTCTTGTCATCATTGACTGGCTTTCTAAAGTGGCACATTTTCTGGCTGTCAAGGAAACGATAACTGCTAGTCAGCTGGCAACTCTCTACATGTCTAGAATTGTTTCACTTCACGGTATTCCATTGGTTATCAGTTTAGACCATGGCAGTTTATTCACTTCAAGATTCTGGGCAAGTTTCCAAGAAGCTATGGGAACACATCTGTCATTCAGTACTGCCTTTCATCCTCAGTCGCAAGGGCAAGTTGAACGCGTCAACCAAGTTCTCGAAGACATGCTTCGAGCTTGTGTTATTTATTTCGGCAAGAAATTGGAGGAATCTCTCCCGTATGCTGAGTTCTCTTATAATAATAGCTATCAAGCTAGTCTGAAGATGGCTCCCTTCGAAGTGTTATATGGACGAAAGTGCTGAACCCCTTTGAACTGGTCAGAAACTGAGGAATGTTCACTCTTCGGTCCGGATATTATTCAACACGCTGAAGAACAAGTCCGCGTCATCCGCGAGAATCTGAAGACTGCTCAGTCACGTCAGAAAAGTCAGTCTGACCGTCATCATCAGGACATGGTCTATCAACCTGGCGAAAAGGCTTATCTTCGAGTTACACCAATGAAGGGTGCTCACCGCTTCGGGATCAAGGGCAAGTTAGCTCCTCGCTTTATTGGTCCATTCACTATTCTTGAAAGGTGTGGGAAGGTGGCATATCAACTGGACCTGCCACGGAACCTTTCTCAGGTTCATGATGTGTTCCACGTGTCTCAACGTCGCCGCTACTTCAAGGACCCAGTTCGAGCAGTGGATCACAAAGTGCTCGAGTTGCAGCAGGACCTCTCCTATCAAGAGCATTCGGTCCGCATTCTCGACCAAGCTGAACGTCGCGCACGTCAGAAGGCGATCAAGTTCCTCAAAGTCCAATGGTCGCATCACTCTGAAGACGAAGCCACTTGGGAACGCGAGGATTGTCTTCGTGAAGAATACCCCGCACTGTTTCCTTCTACCTCTTAAATCTCGGGACGAGATTTCTTGTAGTGGAGGAGAATTGTAACGCCCGGATAATTAGGCTACAGTAAAACTTCGCTAATGATGCCATGTCACCTCGATTGCAGTTACTAATCTCTCGTTAGTTCAAAAACCGGTTCAAATTTCAAATTCAATATATGGCAAGCAACAAAAGTTTTCAAACACTAAAACAAAAATGTTTGGACTGTGCCAAATACTGTGCCAAATATTACATAGGTAATTATAGTGAAGAAAACACATGTTTAGAAAATGCTAAGATGCTCTAAAATAAATAAAACAGAAAAAGGGAAAAGAGTAAAAATAGAAAAACAAAACTAACAAAAATAAACCCCAACCCCCACTGGACCAGGCGGCCCAGCTCATAGGCCAGGCCGGCCCACCTAGCCCAGCCGGCCGTCCCACCCCCTCCATATCCCCACCAGGGGAAACCCTAACCCACGACCTGATACGTCTCCAACGTATCTATAATTTTTTATTGTTACATGCTATTATATATGATGTTTTGGATGTTTAATGGGCTTTATTATACACTTTATGTTATTTTTGGGACTAACCTATTAACCCAAAGGCCCAGTCCAGATTGCTATTTTTTTGCCAATTTCAGGGTTTTACAGAAAAGGAATATCAAACGGAGTCCAAACGGAATGAAACCTTCGGGAGAGATATTTTTGGAGCGATACCTTCACGGGAGACTTGAGAACCACGGAATAGGGCACACGTGGCGTCCACGAGGGTGGGGGCCGCGCCCCCTCCCCCTGGGCATGCCCCCTACCTCGTGGGCCCCACGTTGGTCCCCCGGTGCCCTCCTTCCTCCTATATATACCCATGTACCCTGAAAACATCGAAGCAACAGAGAAAACCCTAATTCCACCGGCGCAACCTTCTATTCCCGTGAGATCCCATCTTGGGGCCTGTTCCGGAGCTCCGCCGGAGGGGGGATCTTCCACGGAGTGCTTCTACATCAACACCATCGCCTCACCATGAGTTGTGAGTAGTTTACCACAGACCTTTGGGTCCATAGTGAGTACCTAGATGGCTTCTTCTCTCTCTCTTTGGATCTCAATACCAAGTTCTCCTCGATCTTCGAGGAGATCTATTCGATGTAATATTTTTGCGGTGTGTTTGTCGAGATCCGATGAATTGTGGGTTTATGATCAAGATTATCTATGAGAAATATTTGGTTATTTTCCGTATTCTTTTATGTATAATTATAATATCCTTGCAAGTCTCTTCGAATTATCGGTTTGGTGTGGCCTACTAGATCTATAGTTCTTGCAATGGGAGAAGTGCTTGGCTTTGGGTTCAATCTTGTGGTGTCCTATCCCAGTGACAGTAGGGGCAGCAAGGCAAGTATTGTATTGTTTCCATCGAGGATAAAAAGATGGGGTATATATCATATTGTTTGAGTTTATCCCTCTACATCATGTCATCTTTCTTAAAGCGTTACTCTGTTCTTTTTAACTTAATACTTTAGATGCATGCTGGATAGCGGTCGATGTGTGGAGTAATAGTAGTAGATGCAGAATCGTTTCGGTCTACTTGTCTCGGACGTGATGCCTATATATAGTGATCATGCCTAGATAGTCTCATAATTATTCGCTTTTCTATCAATTTGCTCGACAGTAATTTGTTCACCCATCGTAGAAATCTGCTATCATGAGAGAAGCAACTATTGAAACCTATGGCCCCTGGGTCTATTCTCAACATATCAATCTACAATCTACTTTACTTTGTTGTTTTTACTTTCTGTTCTTATATCCAAAAATACCAAAAATACCAAACTATCCTATCTATCAGATCTCACTTTCGTAAGTGATCGTAAAGGGATTGACAACCCCTTATCGCGTTGGCTGCGAAGTTCTCAGTTGTTTGTGCAGGTGCGAGGGACTCGCGCGTGGTCTCCTACTAGATTGATACCTTGGTTCTCAAAAACTGAGGGAAATACTTACGCTACTGTGTTGCATCTCCCTTTCCTCTTCGAGGGAATACAACGCAAGCTCGAGAAGTAGCAAGAAGAATTTCTGGCACCGTTGCCGAGGAGACTTACCCAAAAGTAATATACCAAGTACCTATCACAAACCCTTATCCTTCGCATTACATTTATTTGCCTCTTGTTTTCCTCTCCCCCACTTCACCCTTGCCTTTTTTTGCCCTTCATTTTGCCGTGTGTTTACCGTTCGCTTGCTTCTTGTTTGCTTGTGTGTTGGATTGCTTGCTTGTCACTATGGCTCAAAACAATAAAAAATTGTGTGACTTCTCCAATACCAACAATAATGATTTTATTAGCACTCCGATTGCTCCTATTACCGATGCTGAATCTTGTGAGATCAATGCTGCTCTGTTGAATCTTGTCATGAAAGATCAATTTTCCGGCCTTCCTAGTGAAGATGCCGCTACCCATCTAAACAACTTTGTTGATTTGTGTGATATGCAAAAGAAGAGGGATACAGATAATGATATTGTTAAATTGAAGTTATTTCCGTTTTTGCTTAGATATCGTGGTAAAACTTGGTTTTCCTCTTTGCCTAGAAATAGTATTGATTCGTGGAATAAGTGCAAAGATGCTTTTATCTCTAAGTATTTTCCTCCTGCTAAGATCATCTCTTTTAGAAACTATATTATGAATTTTAAGCAACTAGATCATGATCATGTTGCACAAGCTTGGGAGAGAATAAAATTGATGATACATAAATGCCCTACAAATGGTTTGAACTTATGGATCATTATACAAAACTTTTATGCTAGCTTGAATTTTTCTTCTAGAAATCTTTTAGATTCGGCCGCAACAGGCACTTTCATGGAAACTACCTTAGGAGAAGCTACCAAAATCCTAGATAATATTATGGTTAATTATTCTCAATGGCATACCTAAAGATCTACTAGTAAAAAAGTGCATGCTATTGAAGTGATTAGTGTTTTGAGTGGAAAGATGGATGAACTTATGAAATTATTTGCTACTAAGAGTGCTTCTTCTGATCCTAATGATATGCCTTTATCCACGTTGATTGAAAATAATAATAAATCTTTGGATGCGAATTTTGTTGGTAGGAATAATTTTGGTAACAATGCTTATAGAGGAAACTTTAATCCTAGGCCTTTTCCAAGTAATTCCTCTAATAATTATGGTAATTCCTACAACAACTCTTATAGAAAGATGCCTTCTGAATTTGAAACTAGTGTTAAGGAGTTTATGAATTCGCAAAAGAATTTCAATGCTTTGCTTGAAGAAAAATTGCTTAAGATTGATGAATTGGCTAGAAGTGTGGATAGAATTACTCTTGATGTTGATTCTTTGAAACTTAAACCTATTCCACCTAAGCATGATATCAGTGAGTCTCTCAAAGCCATGAGAATTTCCATTTATGAATGCAAAGAAAGAACCGCTAGGATGCGTGCTAAAAAAGAGAGCTTTTAAAAAGCATGTTCTTCTAGTTATCATGAAGATAAAGATGAAGATCTGAAAGTTATTGATGTGTCTCCTATTAGAGCCTTGTTTTCTAGTATGAATCTTGATAAGGATGGGGCTGGAGATGAATCTACTCTAATTAAAAGGCGTCCCAATGATTCGGAGTTTTTAGATCTTGATGCTAAAATTGTTAAAAGTGGGATTGAAGAGATTAAAACTTTGCATAGTGATGAACCCACTACTTTGGATTTCAAGGGATTCAATTATGATAATTGCTCTTTGATTGATTGTATTTCCTTGTTGCAATCCGTACTAAACTCTCCGCATGCTTATAGTCAAAATAAAGCTTTTACCAAACACATAATTGATGCTTTGATGCAATCTTATGAAGAAAAACTTGAATTAGAAGTTTATATACCTAAAAAGCTTTATGATGAGTGGGAACCTACTATTAAAATCAAAATTAAAGATCATGAATGCTTTGCTTTGTGTGATTTGGGTGCAAGTGTTTCCACTATCCCAAAAACTTTGTGTGATTTGTTAGGTTTCCATGAGCTTGATGATTGTTCTTTAAATTTGCATCTTGCAGATTCTACCATTAAGAAACATATGGGAAGGATTAATGATGTTCTTATTGTTGCCAATAGGAATTATGAGCCCGTAGATTTCATTGTTCTTGATATAGATTGCAATCCTTCATGTCCTATTATTCTTGGTAGACCTTTCCTTAAAATGATTGGTGCAATTATTGATATGAAGGAAGGAAATATTAGATTCCAATTTCCGTTAAGGAAAGGCATGCAACACTTTACTAGAAAGAAAATTAAATTACCTTATGAATCTATTATGAGAGCCACTTATGGATTGCCTTCCAAAGATGGCAATACCTAGATCTATCCTTGTATCGTGCCTAGCTAGGGGCGTTAAACGATAGCGCTTGTTGGGAGGCAACCCAATTTTATTTTCTTTCTTTTTGCTTCTGTTTAGGAATAAATATTGCATCTATCTTCTGTTTATATGTGGTTTTGTGTTTTAATTAGTGTTTGAGCCAAGTAGAACCTTTGGGACGACTTGTGTGAAGTTTATATGATCTTGCTGTAAAAAACAGAAATGTTAGCACTCACGAGAATAGTCACCAGATTTTACTGGAGAGTGCTATTTAGTTGATTATTTTTGCAGATGATTAATAGACAAATTCCTCACGTTTACCAATTTATTTCAATTTTTTGGAGTTACAGAAGTATGCGAAAGTTATAGATTACTACAAACTGTTCTGTTTTTGACATATTCTGTTTTTCATGTGTTGTTTGCTTATTTTGATGAATCTATGAGTAGTATTGGAGGATATGAATCATAGAGAAGTTGGAATACAGTAGGTTTAACACCAATATAAACAAATAATGAGTTCATTACAAAACCTTTGATTGGTCGTTTGTTTTCTTATACTAACGGAGCTCACGAGAATTTTGTCTAAGTTTTGTGCTGTGAAGTTTTCAAGTTTTGAGTATTGATTTGATGGACTATGAAACAAAGAGTGGCAAGAGCCTAAGCTTGGGGATGCCCAAGGCACCCCAAGGTAAAATTCAAGGACAACCAAAAGCCTAAGCTTGGGGATGCCCCGGGAAGGCATCCCCTCTTTCGTCTTCATCTATCGGTAACTATACTCGGGACTATATTTTTATTCACCACATGATATGCGTTTTACTTGGAGCGTCATGTATAATTTGAGTCTTTGCTTGTTACTTTGCCAGAATCATTCTTGCTGGACACACTTTTTTGAGAGAGATAAATATGGCCTAGAATTTTTTAGAACACTATATGTGCTTCACTTATATCTTTTGAGCTAAATAGTTTTGCTCTAGTGCTTCACTTATATCTTTTAGAGCACGGTGGTGATTTTATTTTCTAGAAATTGTTGATCTCTCATGCTTCACTTATATCCTTTTGAGAGTTTGTTAGAATAGAATGGTATTGTGCTTTGGTTATAAAACTAGTCCTAATATGATAGGCATCAAAGATAAATGTAGTAAAAACTTTTATACAAAGTGCATTGAATATGATGAGAAGTTTAATACTTGATGATTGTTTTGATATATGAGAATAGTGATATTAGAGTCATGCTAGTGGAGTTATTATGAATTTGAGAAATACTTGTGTTAAAGTTTGTCATTCCCGTAGCATGCATGTATGGTGAACCGCAATGTGACGAAGTTAGAGCATGAGGTATTTGTAGAGTGTCATCCTTTGTGTGGAGGTCGGGGGAGCGCGATGGTTAACTCCTACCAACCTTCCCCTAGGAGCATGCGTTGATTGCTTTGTTTGGATGACTCGTAAATTTTTGCAATAAGTATATGAGTTCTTTATGACTAATGATGATTCCATGGTGTCGGTGTACTAGAGTAGGGGTACCCTAGTATCCCGAACTTGTGCACGGGCAGTTGCAGCGACCCGCGGCAAGGCTTGCCGGGTGACCGCCATGGTCCTCCGTGGTTCCTTTGGAGCCATTCAAGAACAAAGTATTCAAGCCAAGGAGACAAGGCCCCGGCAAGAGGAGCTTGCCGGGAAGGCCAACCAAAGCATCTCAAGAAACCAGCCGCGACGCGCCACGCGTCCCGGCAAGGCCCGGTGAGCGACAAGCTCCCGGATGCGACAAAACAGCGACCGCGACAAGGCGCTTGCTGCGGCAAGCTACCACTCTGTACCCGCGCTCCAGCGCATCCACCAACGTGTCGCTCTGGGACCCTTCCAGGCGTACGTGGCGGGAGGCTGTGCAGCCAGGGGTACGCGGTGGCAAGCGGCGCTGACAAGATTGCCATCGTGGCGAACGGTGGCGCTCCTGACGACCCCTTTTTACACTGTTTGGGCGACGTCGATGGGCATTTAATGCCCTTGTCCCCTGCCGTCAGGGTTAGGTATGGAACACTGTACCAACTACCATGCTTTTTCCATTTTTACCCTCATCTACGTTGCCACGTGTCGATGACCCGTTGAGCATATAAAAGGAGGCCCATGCGCAACGTAGAGGGGGGTTAGCGATTTCGAACACTCTCACGCTCGGTCTCGTTAGCTGCTGAAGTGTACTGTAGCTCTCAGCGCTCCCGCGCAAGAACTCAATACAAACCAAAGCAGGAGTAGGGTTTTTACGCATCCGTGCGGCCCGAACCTGGGTAAACTGCTCGTGTGCCTCGCCTCGATCTGCTCTTTGTGCGATCTCTGCCCCCTGCCGTACCGAAAAGGGGCTCCATCCCCATAGGTGTTCGTGGGTGGATCAGTTTCCCCGACACATGGATTACACGCACTCTCACCCTTCCACCATTGCTAGCCTCTCTTGTACTGTGCAACTTTCGCCAGTACCATACACCCACTATATACCTTCCTCAAAACGGCCACCGTATACCTTCCTCAAAACAGCCACCATATCTATCAATCATGACATATCCATAGCCATTCTGAGATATATTGCCATGCAACTTTCCACCGTTCCGTTCATATGACACGCTTCATATTGTCATATTGCCATGCATAATCATGTAGTTGACATCGTATTTGTGGCAAAGCCACCATGCATAATTTTTCATACATGTCACTCTTGATTCATTGCACATCACGGTACGCCGCCGGAGGCATTCATATAGAGTCATACTTTGTTCTAGTATTGAGTTGTAATATCGAGTTGTAAATCAATATAAGTGTGATGATCATCATTATTAGAGCATTGTTCCAAAAAAATAGGGAAAGGCCAAGAAAAAGAAAGGCCCAAAAAAAGAAAAAAAAAGAAAAAAAAGAAAAGAAAAAAGAAAAGGGACAATGCTACTATCTTTTCCCACACTTGTGTTTCAAAGACCATTCTTCATGATAGAGAGTCTCATGTTTAGTCACTTTCATATACTAGTGGGAATTTTCATTATAGAACTTGGCTTGTATATTCCAATTATGGGCTTCCTCAAATGCCCTAGGTCTTCGTGAGCAAGCAAGTTGGATGCACACCCACTTAGTTTCTTTTGTTGAGCTTTCATATATTTTTTAGCTCTAGTGCATCCGTTGCATGGCAATCCCTACTCACTCACATTGATATCTATTCATGGGCATCTCCATAGCCCGTTGATACGCCTAGTCGATGTGAGACTATCTTCCTCCTTTTTGTCTTCTCCACAACCAACATTCTATTTGACCTATAGTGCTATATCCATGGCTCACGCTCATGTATTGCCTGAAAGTTGAAAGGTTTGAAAAAATTGAGTGTGAAAACAATTGCTTGGCTGAAACCGGGGTTGTGCATGATATGAATATTTTGTGTGATGAAGAGGGAGCATAGCCAAACTATATGATTTTGTAGGGATAACTTTCTTTAGCCATGTTATTTCGAGAAGACATGATTGCTTTTTTTTAGTATGCTTGAAGTATTATTATTTCTTATGTCAATATAGACTTTTGTCTTAAATCTTTCGGATCTGAACATTCATGCCACAATAAAGAGAATTACATTGAAAATTATGTTGGTTAGCATTCCACACCAAAAATTTTGTTTTTATTAGTTACCTACTCTAGGACGAGCAGGAATTAAGCTTGGGGATGCTTGATACGTCTCCAACGTATCTATAATTTTTTATTGTTACATGCTATTATATATGATGTTTTGGATGTTTAATGGGCTTTATTATACACTTTTATATTATTTTTGGGACTAACCTATTAACCCAAAGGCCCAGTCTAGAATGTTTTTTTTTGCCTATTTCAGGGTTTTACAGAAAAGGAATATCAAACGGAGTCCAAACGGAATGAAACCTTCGGGAGAGATATTTTTGGAGCGATGCCTTCACGGGAGACTTGAGAACCACGGAGTAGGGCACACGTGGCGTCCACGAGGGTTGGGGGCGCGCCCCCTCCCCCTGGGCGCGCCCTCTGCCTCGTGGGCCCCACGTTGCTCCCCCTGTGCCCTCCTTCCTCCTATATATACCCATGTACCCTGAAAACTTGAAGCAACAGAGAAACCCCTAATTCCACCGCCGCAACCTTCTGTTCCCGTGAGATCCCATCTTGGGGCCTGTTCCGGAGCTCCGCCAGAGGGGGGTTCTTCCACGGAGTGCTTCTACAACAACACCATCGCCTCACCATGAGTTGTGAGTAGTTTACCACAGACCTTCGGGTCCATAGTTAGTACCTAGATGGCTTCTTCTCTCTCTTTGGATCTCAATACCAAGTTCTCCTCGATCTTCGAGGAGATCTATTCGATGTAATCTTTTTGCGGTGTGTTTGTCGAGATCCGATGAATTGTGGGTTTATGATCAAGATTATCTATGAGAAATATTTGGTTATTTTCTCAATTCTTTTATGTATGATTATAATATCCTTGCAAGTCTCTTCGAATTATCAGTTTGGTGTGGCCTACTAGATCTATAGTTCTTGCAACGGGAGAAGTGCTTGGCTTTGGGTTCAATCTTGCGGTGTCCTTTCCTAGTGACAGTAGGGACAGCAAGGCACGTATTGTATTGTTGCCATCGAGGATAAAAAGATGGGGTTTATATCATATTGCTTTAGTTTATCCCTCCACATCATGTCATCTTGCTTAAAGTGTTACTCTGTTCTTTTGAACTTAATACTCTATGTGCATGCTGGATAGCGGTCGATGTGTGGAGTAATAGTAGTAGATGCAGAATCGTTTCGGTCTACTTGTCTCGGACTTGATGCCTATATATAATGATCATGCCTAGATAGTCTCATAATTATTCGCTTTTCTATCAATTGCTCGAAAGTAATTTGTTCACCCACCGTAGAAATCTGCTATCATGAGAAGCCACTAGTGAAACCTATGGCCCCCGGGTCTATTCTCAACATATCAATCTACAATCTACTTTACTTTGTTGTTTTTACTTTCTGTTCTTATATCCAAAAATACCAAAAATACCAAACTATCCTATCTATCTGATCTCACTTTCGTAAGTGACCGTAAAGGGATTGACAACCCCTTATCGCGTTGGCTGCGAAGTTCTTATTTGTTTGTGCAGGTGCGAGGGGCTCGCACGTGGTCTCCTACTGGATTGATACCTTGGTTCTCAAAAACTGAGGGAAATACTTACGCTACTGTGTTGCATCTCCCTTTACTCTTCGGGGGAATACAACGCAAGCTCGAGAGGTAGCATGACCCACCTCACTTCCCCCCACTCCCCCCCC
>LR738710.1:119157933-119170074 GCA_902687465.1 Secale cereale
GATCCAGATCGGGATCGGGGGAATTGAACCGAACCGTGGCCTCGCCCTCATCGCAGAACCTCACCGCCCGGAGCTCGACGTGCCTCCACCTCGCCGGACTTCCTCCCCAACGCCTCCGTCGCGCCTCCCCGTCTTCCTCCTCACGCCACGATGCCCCGAACCCTACATACCCCCGGTGAGGCCTCGGCCTCCTCTCCTCCTCTCCCCCTATCGACTCGCTCACACACTGCCCGCGCCCATGCCGCCTCCCAGTCGCCACGCTGGCCACACCGCTCGCCTGCTGCGTGCGCGCGCGCCACGCCCCTCGCTCGCCCTATGCCGCTGCTGGTCCCGCCCCGCTCCCCCTCGTCGACGCCGCGCGGCTGCGCCCCGCTGCTCCCGCCCCATCGTGCGTGCCCGCCGTCCTGCGCCAGTCGCCGCGGCCCCGCGGCTCGCCCGCCGTCCCGCTCTGCCCCACTGCTGCTACTCGAGCGCGATGCCGCGCGCCTCGCCTAACTCGCACACCTCGCCGTTGCGCGCCATCGCCACCACCACCCACGCGCCACCGCGCGTCCCGCCTCGCTCCGCCACATCCTTCCTCTGCCACCGCTGCTCGCCGATGCGGGCTCATCTGGCTCGGCCGCCATTGGCCCGCGCCTGCTCGCCGGGGCCCCGCCCCCCCTCACCCCATCGCCTGGGTTCGCCAAGTCGGGCGCCAGGCACCAGCGCCCACACCCAGCACCCAAATCCTCTAAGGCCCCTCGGGCCAACGACGGGGGGCCCCACGGCCCCCAGAACGTTTTAATAAAAAAGAATTAAAAAATATGTAATAATAAATAATAATTATTAAAATATTATTAATTAAATAAATAAATAATTAATTAAGTTAATTAATCATCATTAGTTTAACTAAATCAGTAATTAACATAACTAAACTATAGGTAATTAGGCAGTTAATGACATGCAGGACCCACACGTCAGTTTGACCAGTCAACACCTCTGTTGACTGCTGATGTCATGATGATACAATAATATAATTTTCGAATTTATTTAATAATTAATGAATTAGAAAATAATTTAAAACTTTAAAAATTAATATAATATAATCCGTAACTCGGAGGAAAATACTTTGTACGTGAAAGTTGCTCAGAATTTCGAGACGAATTTGAATACGCAGATCGTTCGTCAACCACACGTACCTAGCATAGCGAACATGCAACTTTCCCCCTCCGTGTCATCCGCCCGAAAACGCGAAACACAGGGAATACTTTCCCGGATGTTTCCCCGCTTCGCCAGTATCACCCGGTACTGCGTTAGGGAACACCTAACACTGTTACATGTCATGTCATGCATCGTCATGCATCTGTTTGCATTGTATTCATTGTTTCTTCCCCCTCTTCTCTACGGTAGACTACGAGACCGCCGCTGCTGCTGCCCCGATCGACTACGGTGTTGACGACCCCACCTTCGCTACCGAGCTTCTAGGCAAGCCCCCCCCCCCTTGATCAACCTGATGTCGCCTATTCTTCTCTCGACTACTTGCATTAGAGTAGTGTAGCATGTTACTGCTTTCGATAATCCTATATTGCTGCATAGCCTGTCATTGTTGCTACAACTGATGATACCTTTACCTGCAATCCTAAATGCTTAGTATAGGATGCTAGTATTCCATCAGTGGCCCTACATCTTTGCACGTCTGCCCTACTATTCTATCGGGCCGTGATCACTTGGGTGTGATCACGGGTATATGCTACATACATATTATACATGATACATGTTGTGACTAAAGTCGGGTCAGCTCGTTGAGTACCCGCGGTAGATTCACGGATTGGGGGCTGAAAGGACATACTTTCCCGACGGCCTTCTGTGTGGATCTTTTTTGTGGAGTGACAGGGCAGGTTGAGACACCAAGGAGACAGGTGGGCCTGGCCCTGGTCGTTGTCCGCGGTTATTTCATAATAACACGCTTAACGAGTTTGGATATTTGATCTGAGTCTGGCCGATGGCCTATACGCACTAACCAGCTACGTGGGAACAGTTATGGGCTCTCTACGTCGTGGTATCAGCCGAAGCCTTCTTAACGTCAGCGACTGAGCGGGGCGTGCAGGCTTGGACCGTGTAACGTAACTTCCTTAGTAATGGAGATTGCTAGGTCTGCTCACCGGCCGCGTACGCAATGTGCAGGTGTGCGTTGGGCGATGGGCCCGGACCCCTGCGTGCTTAGGACTAGACCGGCATGCTGACCTCTTGCTGTGCTTAGGTAGGGCTGGCACGTGTTGATCTTGCGAGGCCGGGCATGACCCATGAAAGTGTGTCCGACCAAATGGGATCGAGCGTGCTGGGTTATGTGGTGCACCCCTGCAGGGAAGTTAATCTATTCGAATAGCCGTGTCCCTTGGTAAAAGGACGACCCGGAGTTGTATTCCGACCTCATGACAACTAGAACTGGATACTTGATAAAACACACCCAGATGAGTTGCAGATATAACTCGGTGGTTGCTCTCTCACAGGATGTTGTGCGGGAGGATCGCCGAGTAGGATTATGCTATACGATGTTACTTGGTGAACTTACCTTCTACTCTCTTCTACTGCTGCAAGATGGAGGCTGCCAGAAGCGTAGTCTTCGATTGGATTAGCTATCCCCCTCTTATTCTGGCTTTCTGCAGTTCAGTCCACAGATACTACCCATATCATTGTTACCATTGCATATGTAGTATAGATCCTTGCTTGCGAGTACTTTGGATGAGTACTCACGGTTGCTTTGCTCCCCCTTTTCCCCTTTCTGTTCCTTCTTCTCGGATGATGCAACCAGATGGTGGAGCCCAGGAGCCAGACGCCACCTACGACGACTCCTTCTACACAGGAGGCGCCTACTACTACGTGCAGTCTATCGACGACGACCAAGAGTAGTTTAGGACGATCCCAGGCAGGAGGCCTGCTCCTCTTTCGATCTGTATCCCAGTTTGTGCTAGCCATCTTATGGCAACTTGTTTGACTTTATGTCTGTACTCAGATATTTGTTGCTTCCGCTGAATCGTCTATGATCGAGCACTTGTATTCGAGCCCTCAAGGCCCCCGGCTTGTAATATGAAGCTTGTATGACTTATTTTACTTTTAGAGTTGTGTTGTGATATCTTCTAGTGAGTCCCTGACCTTGGCCGTACACATTTGCGTGCATGATTACTGTACAGACAAATCGGGGGCGTCACAATCACAAACCCAAAATAAGAACAGAGAGGGAGTTAGGATCGGTCACGAGGTTGCAAGACCGGGCCTTGGCTAGAAGCAACACCATTTATGCGCTCACCTTTCCTTCTTTTGGAGAGAAGAACAATGGCAGAAGCGCATCGGGGTTTTCTTGAAGAAATGAGGAACAAGACGAGGGAGAAGCGAGTTGAGGTTTTCTTCAAGAGAGGAAGATGAGGGAGAAGAGTGAAATGATGGTTGCTTCGTCCGTCCAACTTACTGTTAGAAAGGTCTGGGTTTAGTGATTTGATGGCGCATTGGGCATTACTACGGCGCTTCGACCGGTGTAGTCTACTGTGCAGTTGTGCACTCTAGTACGGAGTAATTTAGTGCATGGCAAGTGGACCCCGATGTTGGCTGTCCCACACGTCGGCGTAAGTGAGTAGTAAGGTTCTCGACGACCGTTGAGGAGGATCCACATGGTAGAGCGTGTCCACTGTTTCTGAAAAAAAATGATTACATCAAGCGTTTCGACTCTTACAACGGAGGAGTGCGAAACACGGCAGCCACTTGAACTTACACAATACTCCTGCTACTAGGCATGTGCAGTGGTTCATACGTCCGTACTATAATCTTGTAGCTAGCGTAGGAAGATATGACGATAAAAAAAGATGTTGTGCGCAGGTCAAGTATATGAACAATTATGTAACATGCCCCTTTTTTGACTATCAGGTCGAGAAGAATGAACGGTGAGATCAATGTTAACATAACTAGGACTACAGCGCACGGAGAGTACGATGCTACAGAGGATGAAGGGTGCATGAGCCCACACTAGGTTAGCACAAATACACTAGGAGCATGCAGAGCATGCATGAAGACGGGTGCTGAGATGAGCATGCACAATTTCAAAAAAAATAAAAAGATGAGCATGCATGCCTGAACACCATCGAAGTCCCTCTGCTTGTCGAGGTGCACGATGGTGGTGATGCAAGGTGCCTCCACCTGCAGGGCCCGCTCCCTGTCGACGGGAGTCAACTCATCAAAGACGGTGTCCAATGGCATGAATGGATTCCCATGACGAAGCACTGAGAGGATTCGCCAGGCAACGGCGACGGCTTCCCGCAACCCCTCCTTGTCTAGCTCCGCCCCACCACCGCGCGGAGACGGCTCAGCTCCTAGGAGATATATGTGAAGAAGGAGACCAGGTCAGGAAGCCGCAGCTCGTTGAAGTTGATCGGGTGGTCAAACGGGTTTATCCCGATGGCCGGCATGGTCGCGCTGCCATGACGGTACGCATCGCGCAGCCGCAACACTTGCGTGGCAACATGGTCTAGCAAGTTGTTGAGGCGATCCTGGACCTTGTCACGATTGGCCCGCTCGTGCTCCAGCCGGCTCGCTTGACCGCCTATCATGTCTCTCGCTTTCTGCAGCAACACTACCGACGCATCGAGCATCTTTGTGGTGGACGTCTGTCACTTTTGAAGCTCCATGAACTCCCGCACATAAAGGAGGAGCATGGCACTCTTCTCCTCCTTCAGCTCATGGAGCTCCACGTCCTTGGCCCTGAGCTCAGCATCCTTGGCATGGAGCTCCTGTGTCAGGCACCTCACCTCAGAGTCCGTGATCTGGTGCCCCGCCATGGAACCAGGTAGAAGCAATGGGGAGAAAAGCAAAGGGGCAAAACGGCTTAAAGGCAATGCAATATAGGCGAAGGCGGAGGGAGCTAGCCCAGGAGTGGGGTGAATCGTTTAGTTTACACCATGGGAAAACACCAGTCGACGAATTTTCACTTCAGGGAGCAGTGGGTTTTACAGGCGTAGTCATCATGACTAATTGTTGTCACGCCCGCTCCCATCAATCAAAAAACTAAAATCCAGTCGCGCCTGCCGCACCCAAAGACTAGTGCAACACAGCGGTGGATATTTAAATTTACCAACCGGCAGGGAGAGAAAAAAGGGGTGAAAAAACAAATGTGGCGGCGACCTAGCTAATCGGTCGCACTAGCCCAACTAGCTAGCCACCGTGCTTCACTGGCGAACTCTACGGGAAAGGTGGGCTTTTGTGATTTGATGACTCCTTTACTTGCTTCGACCGAGGAGTACCCAGAAAACACGCGGTAGGGCGTCCCACGTCTTGGCAAGGAAGAAAATAAGCGTGCATCACCCGGGAGGACCCAAAAACCGCGCAGTAGGGTGTACCACATCTCGGCATGGAGGAAAAATGTGTGTGTAAAAATAAATTGTGTCAAACTACCTATGGTTTGACCTCGGGATCCAAACTGTCGATCGAAAACACACCACTAGCACATGGCTTCATCATGCTAACGTGGCATGGAGGATAGGTGTGGTTAGCTCCGTCTCGTCTAGCCACAACGTCTCTTGTTCTAGGCGATTCATCTCATTTCCAAGCATTTTTTTAGTTATAATAACAGCATGGCAAGCTCGCGCCACTCTTCGTGTGTGCCCATGCGCCTAAAGGTTGTACTGGTCAGTCAATGTTCATACACGTGTTGACAAGCCACTGCCTCTATACTAGATGGAGAGGAGAGAGAGAGATGGCAGACATGGGACCCACCAGTAAGTCAGTCAACGTTCATGCATGTGTTGACGAGCTACTCCCTCTGTACTCTACTCAGCGTAATACTATATAAAATCAAGTTAAGCGACAAAGCTAACAACCGTTCCGGTTTTAGGCTATCGACGTACGTTCGATGCAAAAAAAGGTTGTTGACGTACACTTTGTACTACAGGTTGCCGGTTTGAATCTCGTCCTTCAGATTTTTTAGTTTTAGGTCCAAATTTGATCAATGACAAGTGGGCCCCCGTGTGTAGGATGGTTTTTTTTTGCACAAACACTTTGCGCGGTTAGACAAGTTACTGCTGTAGTTACACGTATTTTGCAAGTTTAGGAACAAAAATAACAGCGGCATAGAATATCACATGCTCCCCGCAGCTTGATGCTATGGTGATATGAGATTTTACGTCGTTGGATCTGAGATCCAATGGCTTGGAAGTAGTCTTTGTAATTATGTGCAATTTCCAAACTCTCCAAGGGTTTGTTTGGAAAATAAACATTTAGGCCTCGCATGAGCCACTGGATCTTGGATCCAACGGCTCCCAGTAGCTCATATTAGGTGCTCCCCGCAGCTTAATTAGTCGCTACAGTGATATGAGCATATAGGTTGTTGGATCTGAGATCCAATACCATGTGTGTAGTATTTGTACTTTCTGCACAATTCCCAAACTCTTTGAGGCCTATATTGCAAAAACATTCAAACTTCCTACTGGGAGCTGTTAGATCTATGGTGTGGGAGCACCTCATATTCCCCCGTGCGAGAAAACATCAGGTGCTCTCGTAGCTTGGATGATATGGTGATACGAGCTTCGAGGTCATTCGATCTGAGATCCAATGGCATCTGAGTAGTCTATGTTGGCTTTTCTGCAAAAAACATTCAAACCATCAAGTAGCCGTTGGATATGAGATCCAATGACTCCAAGGAACTTGTGTCACCACAACATCTAAGGTGTGGTAGCACGTGATATTCTTAAATACAAGATAATATGAGGTCTTCCCTCATCTTAGATGCTACAATGATATGAGCTTCGAGACTGTTGGATGTGGGATCCAAGGGCATCTGAGTAGTTTTGGTACTAATTGTGTGCAATTCCCAAACTCATTAAACTTTCTTGTAAAAATATTAAGACATCTTGGGAGCCGCTATATCTCAGATCTACATGCTCCAAGGAACTCATATCACCATATAGCATCTAAGGTGTGGGGGCACATGATATTCTCCCGGGGGTGGTGCACAACCCATCGGTGTTTGGGAGGGTGGGGGAAAATATAATGTTCGAAAAATATAATCAAAACAATCCTAAACAAAGCTTCACAATTTTGCCTAAGGTCGAGGAGTTACCCCCCGACAATCAACATAGCTCCGCCTATACAAGAGGTGTAGTGGGAGCGTCTCGGTGTGAGAGAGACAACGCGAGAAAGCAGGGTCAATCGAGTCATTTATAGAGGGAGAGATTGAGTGATTGTGGCCTAGCGTACACTCAAATGTTAAAGACGATACATTGAGATATCGTGCGGCGAAGCTGCAGTGAGGGTTGGAGGGAGATAGTTACCGAGAGAGTGTGGCCTAGATAGACTTTGTGTGTGCGCGCACAGTGAAGGTGTTTTACAAAGGCAACGTACGTGTCTTGAGAGATAGAGGGAGGGTTTGTCATTAAGGGCACGACGAGGTTGTGTTTGAGAAATACATTTGTTGAAAGTGTGAGGGCGGGTGTGACATAAATGGAGATTGAAACGTGAAGAGAAATAATAAGCGCGCATGTGTCGGATACTAATAGCTCCATTAACAAAGAAATGAAGATCGATTGATACATGAAGTATGTGTGTGGGGGGTTGTCGATGGAGAGACCTAAACACAACATTTGCATGTACATAGTACTAGACTTAATATTCATGTTTCAATTTGTTGTGCATTTTAAATATTGAATTGAGAACCATGCATGGCTTACATTTTATTTTTTAATTCGTGTCATACATGATTGGTCACACATCCACGTTGAGATCACTATATCACAAACTCACTCTAATTCAAGAACTCGTCATAAATCAATTAGCGTGCCTTTTGAAATGACCAGTTACTTGCAAGGAAAATACGGGCATTGTAGACTTGTAATAATAGTAATACATATAGATTCGTTCGGCAATTTAAAAAAGATTCCTTTCGCATTCTCGAATGGTAGCACCCGACTGCGTACCAGCCAGACTCGGGCTCGTGTCGTGCTGGTGGCATGCATAGTATGCACATTAGCCAACCCCAACCAAAAGAATTGCGATATTAAACTTCGCGCCTCCACTCGAGCCTTCGCGTTTTGAGTCAAAATATCCGGCCTCCAGAATTCCAGCCCTAGGAAATTTCCGTCATGTCCCCGGTCCATGATGAGAACCAATGAACAATGGAGGGATGCTTTAGCAACTAGCCCATGTTACCTACCATGTCGAGCACGGTTCAATTCCCTTGGTCGACACTACCCAAGGTCACTCGTCAACTCCATTGCTTGTACTAATAGTACTACACCAGGATGAGCACAGAATGGAGCTTCGTTTGTTGATTTTGTCCGTGTGTTGTTCGCGCCTACTAAAGTTATTATATCAGGCAATGCACTGGTAGGGGTGAGACTATCTTTTTACTCTGCATATATAACTTGTCTGAAGTCCAACTAAGCAAGATGTTTGACCAAATACTTCTTAAGAAATATTAACATCTACAACAACAGTAAAGATGTATGGCTTGAAAATTTATTTCATGATGCAGGTTATGATATTGTTTCGAATCTTGGATTTTAACTTCTAGAAAATCCAAAACTGACCTGAAATTCATGAAACAGAGCATGGTCACGTGATATGGGACAAAAAGGTTGTTGTATTTTTTTGTTTAATTTGAGAGAAGCTGCTGATAAAAAGATGCACAAAAGAAGAGCCAATGTATTTTGGAACAAAGACATGTCACGTTAACGCGAATGGTTTCACTATTCAAACCATGGGTGTTGGACATACGTGCCGCCATGAGTCCCGCTTCTCATCGGCAGGTGCCTTCCGAGCAAGCGTGTGAGTCGACGGGAGGCGTGCGAGCAGACCGCTGCACTGGCTTATGAGGAGGCGTGCGAGCCGGGGAGGAGAGAGAGAGAGCAGACATGGAACCCACCAGTAAGTGAAGTGGAATAGTACGTGTTCACGAGCCAGTTATATTGTACTAAAGTTAATATAAAAACATGGTATCCATTAAATAGGCTAGGGTAATATACAAATATTATATCAACAAAGGGGAGTACAACAAACGTTGCTACTATGTTGCGTCCGTATGTTGCTTGTTGACGTGCAGCTTGAAGCCCATGGTCGCATGTTCGATCCTCATCCTTTTTCATTATTAATTTATACTAGTAAGGTATACGCGCATTGCACGCATGAGATTTGGCAACCAAATTATGATTAAATATCACACCATAGCATGTAATCTTTGATTCATATCTGCATGATGTAGATGTTCGTTTAGTTCTTATAGTTCATCTCATTCAAAATCAATAAGTTTTATAAAAAAAGTTAATCAATTTTAAGATTCATGGAATTGTGAATTGTAGAGCATAAAGTAAAAAACAAATAATGGCAATTCATTTAGAAAAACTGGCAATTATGATACAGAAGATTCTAGAACAAAGGATAAGTGCTTATGCTTTGCCAAAATACCATGGTGCGACGTGGAAGGTTAGAAAGGACATCCGAGAGAGCGTGACCAAGCCAGAGGTAAAACAATTGGGGGAGGTGTGACTCCCCCAATTTGTCCATACACTAATCATGCACGCAAATGTGTACGGGCAAGATCAGGGACTCACTGGTAGATATCACAACACAACTCTAAAAGTAAAATAAGTCATACAAGCTTCATATTACAAGCCAGGGGCCTCGAGGGCTCGAATACAAGATCTCGAAAACACAAGAGTCAGCGGAAGAAGTAATATCTGGGTACAGACATAAGTTAAACAAGTTTGCCTTAAGAAGGCTAGCACAAATATAGCAACAATCGAAAAGGCAAGGCCTCCTGCCTGGGACCTCCTAACTACTCCTCGAAGCCAAACTCCATGTAGAAACATCATCGGGATCTTCTCGGTCCGGGTCTCCACCATCTGGTTGCGTCATCCGAGAAGAAGGGACAAAAGGGGAAAAGGGGGAGAAAAGCAACCGTGAGTACTCATCCAAAGTACTCGCAAGCAAGGATCTAAACTACATATGCAATGATATCTGTGTAAAGGGGTAATATATGTGGACTGAACTGCAGAAAGCCAGAATAAGAGGGGGATAGCTAATCCAATCGAAGACTACGCTTCTGGCCACCTCCATCTTGCAGCAGTAGAAGAGAGAAGATGGAAAAGTAACAAGTATCAGAGCTTCTGGCAGCCTCCGTCTTGAGTAGCTGAAGAGTTCACCAAGTAACATCGTATAGCATAATCCTACCTGGCGATCCTCCCGCACATCACCCTGTGAGAGAGCAACCACCGAGTTATATCTGGCACTTGTAAGGGTGCGTTTTATTAAGTATCCGGTTCTAGTTGTCATGAGGTCAGAGTACAACTCCGGGTCGTCCTTTTACCGAGGGACACGGCTATTCGAATAGATTAACTTCCCTATAGGGGTGCACCACATATCCCAGCACGCTCGATCCCATTTGGCCGGACACACTTTCCAGGGTCATGCCCGGCCTCGGAAGATCAACACGTCGCAGCCCTACCTAAGCACAGCAGAGAGGTCAGCACGTCGGTCTAAGTCCTAAGCACACAGGGGTCTGGGCCCATCGCCCAATGCACACCTGCACGTTGCGAGGGCGGCCGGTAAGCAGACCTAGCCTCTCCTAATACCAGAGTAGGCTTCCAGTCCAATCCGGCGCGCGCCGCTAAGTCGCTGACGTCAAAAAGGCTTCGGCTGATACCACGACGTCGAGTACCCATAACTATTCCCACGTAGCTGGTTAGTGCGTATAGACCAAATGGCCCGACTCGGATCAAATACCAAGATCCCTTTAAACGTGTTATTATGAAATAACCGCGGACAACGACCAGGGCCAGGCGCACCTGTCTCCTAGGTGGTCGCAACCCACCCTGTCGCTCCGCCACAAAGTAACCATCAGGGGGCTGTCGGGAACGCAGGCCCACCACTACCTGGGTGGAACCACCTGCCCCTTCAGCCCCCATCTCCGAATCATCATCATGTGTATGTAAAGTATGTAAATAGTATATACCCGTGATCACCACCCGAGGTGATCACGGCCCGATAGTATAGCATGGCAGACGGACAAGGATGTGGGGCCACTGATGGAATACTAGCCTCCTATACTAAGCATTAGGATAACAGGTAAAGGTATCAACAGTGGTAGCAACAATGACTGGCTATGCATCAGAATAGGAGTTATCAAATCAACAACAGTAGTAAACTAATGCAAGAGTAAGAGGGAGGAGAATAGGCGATATCTGGTGATCAGGGGGGGCTTGCCTGGTTGCTCTGGCAAGAAGGAGGGGTCGTCGTGGACGCAGTCAATCACCGTGGCACTGTCAGCGGTCTCAGTCCCGATGTCTATCGGAGAAAAGAGGGGGAAGAAACAATAAATATAAAGCAAGCATCGCACCACAAAGCATAACATGGAAGTACGCCGTGCTACGTGTGACCTAACGCGGTGCTCGGTGATACAGGCGAAGAGGAATAACATCCGGGAAAGTATTCCCGGTGTTAAGCATTTTCGGGCAGATGAAACAGAGGGGAATGTTGCATGTTCGGTATGATAGAGATGTGTGGCAGACGAACGGACCGCGTGTTCGGATTCGTCTCGTCGTTCTGAGCAACTTTCATATATAAATTATTTTCATCCGAGTTACGGATTATTTTATATTAATTTTTAAAGTTTTAAATCATTTTCTAGAATTTACAGAATTAATTTAATTCTAAATTACAATTATGACGTCAGCATGACATCAGCACGACGTCAGCAGTCAACCAGTCAGTTGACTGAGTCAAACTGACACGTGGGGCCTACTGTCATACACTAAGACTAATTAAACAGGTTAATTAGTTTAACAGTAATTAGGTTAATCTAATTAAGTTAATTAATTCCTTAATTAATTAATTAATTAATTAATTAATTTTGTTATATATACTTTTTATATACTTGTTTTTTTGTTCTGGGGCCTGGGGCCCCCTGTCATAGGGCCATAGGCCCTTTGCGGGCGTGGTTGTCGGGCATAGCCCGAATGGGCGCTGGCCCGCGGTGGCGCGCCCGACTGGGCGCGTAGGTGTGGCGTCGGGCGCCCGAGCGCGGCGGCCCGGCGGGGCGCCGGTAGTCAGCGCCGGTGAGCGGCGGAGGCGGCGGCCGGCGAAGCAGGGTGAAGCGGGCGGAGCAGTGGGGGGAGGCGTGGCGAGGCC
>LR738710.1:119179610-119224056 GCA_902687465.1 Secale cereale
CGGGGGGACGTGCTTGCCGGCGGTGCGGCCAGCGCGGGGCTGGGAGGCCGGAGCCCGGCCGACGCGGACAGAGGGCACAGCCACGGCGCGAAGTGCGGGCACAACAACAGGCAACCAACGTCGTGGGGTGGCAGCATACGGCGTGAATTGGGATCGGGAAGGAGGGGATCCGGAGGAGAATCTCACCAAGGAGCCCGAGGGCGTGGTCGGGGAGGCCAGGGACGAGGGGTTGGTGCGGATCGACGACGAGATGGCGGCAGGCGGACGAAGAAGACGAAGATGATGTCGGCTATGGAGCTCCGTGGTCGATGTGGCATCCAGAACGGGCGAAGTCGACCGTGGGGGACCTCGTAGACGTGCTCCCGTGGCGCGGGAACCACGGCGGCTGCGGGATCGACGAAGGCGGCGGCGACTATGGTCTCGGGCGCGGCTCGATTTGGTGGAGAAGGCGCGAGGGGGGAAAACGAATGGAGCTAGGGTTCGTCGAGCGTTCCTGGTCTCCTTCTTATCCTCTCCTCGATTCCCTGTAGCAGCACGCGTCGAGCATCCGCGCCATGGCGACCGGGATGCACGACACGCACAGGAGAGAGAGCGTTAGGTTGGGGATAGAGCAGTGTTGGGCCGGGGTTGACTCTGTAGCGGTTGGGCCAAGGTGCATAGAGCCTTTTGCTATTTTACTTTTCTGTTTATTTACTTAGCTACTGTTTTATACTTTCTTTTGACATAGAAATACTTTTGTAAAATGTAAAACCTTGCCATATAATTACTATGCATTATTTTTCACTGCCACAAAAAGTTTGGGCTCGAAATAATTTATTAAGTTTGAGTTTATATTTAAACGGGATAAAAAGGCGTTGTTGGTCCACTATTTTAAGATCCAGGGGCAATTTTATACTTTTCAAAAACGTTAATTCTTTCGTGACAATTTGTTAGTGAATATTTGCAACCTACCGAACATTTTTGTTTTACGATTTCCAAAAATAATAATTTGACTTTGTTTTAAATTTGAATTTGAATCGGGTTAGGATCAAGTGAGGTTTAGCAAATTAACTATGATGACATGGCACTATTAGGAGGGGATTACTGTAGCTTAATTATCCGGGTGTTACAGGAGGGGCGGGGGTTGCAACGGTGTTTGGAGAAGTTGTGGGGCGAATGCTACAAAAATATAATCTAAACCCACCGGAATAAATGCCTTCACAAATTAATCAAAGGTTGGAGTCCCCCTTGCAATGTAAATAGATCGAGCTCTGCGAGGGATGGAGAGGTAGCTTTGATGTGTGGAAGAGACAGCGTGAGAAAGTGAGGTCAATCGAAACATAGATAGAGAGACAACGTGAGTGTGCCCCGACATTCGTTGAAAAGATATATATGTTGTGGATAGATATTGTCTGATTGAACATTTGGGAAGAAGGGTGAGGGTTGTAAGAGAGAGCTTGCAGATGATCCAGTCACAGATAGGTACATATATCGTTTGTGCATGGGAGGAAGTAAGGTCAATCGATACATAGATAGAGAGAGAGAGAGAGAGAGAGAGAGAGAGAGAGAGAGAGAGAGAGAGAGAGAGAGAGAGAGAGAGAGAGAGAGAGAGAGAGAGAGAGAGAGAGATTGAGCGAGTGTGGGTTGTCGTGCGATCAAAAGAGTGAGACATGTTGGAGAGAGTGACCTGGAGAGGCAATGTGCGTGAGAGAGTGTACATTATGAATATGTCGAATTAGGCCCAAATATGGACATATATCATTTGTGTGTGAGAAAGAACGAGGTTAATCGAGACATGCATAGAGAGAGAGAGAGAGAGCATGGGCCGCCATGAGGTCGAAAGAGTGGAACGGCTTGGAGAGATTGGTCTAGATAGAAAAACTGTGTGAGAGGGTATAGAGTGTGTCGATCGAGGCCCGAACAGGGATATATATATATATGTCCCTTGTGTGTGAGAGAAAGCGAGGTTAATCGAGACATAGATAAAGAAGTGAGTGTGGGCCACCGTGTAGGGCGGAGCTTCGTTGGGCTAACCTGTGCTCTGGCCCGCCTTGCCTAGCTGAAACACTGCCTAAATAGCATGCCAGGTGGCGTGACCCATCTCTTTTCTATGCTTTCTTCTTTAGGATGGCCCGCCCAAGGAATCCACTATAGCTCCGCCAGTGCCACCGTGCGTAAGAAAGAGTGAGAGGATCTCTTGAGAGTGACCTAGATAGACAATGTGTGTGTGCGCACGAGAGGGAGGGGGTCTAGATAGGCAATGCATGTATCTACCGAGAGTGGATGGGAGGGGGGGGAGAGAGATCTCGGCATGGAGTGCAAGAGTGGGTGTGTGAGAGTTAGATATCGAAACATGGAGAGATAGAATGAACATTCGGAAACCAAAGCTTTGTAAGGTGGCTATGAGAGGAAGATTGATCAATAGAGGAAGTACATAATGTATGTGCCGAGGGGGGGGGGGCCTAAAAACAACATTTGAATGTAGATAGTACTAGACTTAATATTGATGTTTCAATTTAGTGTACATTGTACGATTTGAATTGAGGACCATGCATATGGCTTCCGTAATAATTTCGAATTCGTGTCATGCTAGGTTTGGAAAGGTTGATATTGACTCGATTGTTGTGGTATTTTATATGTGTGTGGTCATATGCTTGAATCCATCCAAAGTTTTCTCACCACCATGATGTTCATATTATACATATATGAATTTGTATTAAATAAGTAGTGTGGATACCATGAAATGTGAAATCCACGTTAAAATTGGAGATCGCTATGTGACAAACACACTCAAATTCAAAGAACTCCTCATTAATTAATTCATAGTACTCGTTTCGAAGGATTAATTATTTGCAAGGAGTACAATATTCGTTTGCCAATGAAAGAAGATTCGTTTGCATTCTTAAGTGTAGGCGCACCAGGCAGACCAGGGTCGTGTCATGGTGGTTGTGTGTGTCGTACGGACGCTAGTAAGTAGCATCCACCCCCTCCATACCCCCCCCCCAAAAAAAAGAACGACGAAAAAAAAGTTTTGTGCTTCCACGTTTTGGATTGAAATATCTGGCGGCCCCAATTCCGGCCCTGCAAAATCTCCCTTCTCCCCAATCCCCTTCCGCGCCCAGACCTCTCAGATCCCTAATTCGTCGCTAACCCAAGCAAAATTTGAATCGCCCTTTGTCTCGTCTCTTTCCCCACCTTTATGTCAAACGACGACGACGAAGACAGCGGCCGTGCTTCACTACTGCACCGGAGCTACCTCATCTATGCCCTCGTCCACCGCACCGGGTGGTCCACCCACAACGTTGGTCGCCGCAGCTGACGTGCCTCACAGACACCGACTTCCACCGCATCAGGGCTACTTCACCGAGAACATCGTCGCACCTCCACCCCCCTGACGTCGTTGGTGCTTCACCAACGGCCTCGTCCACCGCATCATAGCGCTCCGCTGTCGCTCGAGATCTGCATCCGTACGCGGCCAGTCAACGCCAGCGCATCACCCTTAACGACTCTGAAGTGACCCACACTCTAGCTAGCGAGCATGCCCAAACACTGGCCCAAACTAGGTATCCACATATCACTCCCTTGTGCACTATTCTGACGATGTTTGGATATCATTTTACTGCTCTCTTAGCTTACACATCTATGCAACTCTGACTTTATCTCTTATTTCTTCTGGATATATATCATCTAAAACAAGTAAAACCATTTTTAGCGAAGCATGATGGGGCTACGGGATATGGTACAAATCCTGCACGCCAGTATAACCTTGTAAGTACCTGTCCTCTGGTACAACAGCAAGGTTGATTCCTCTCATTTGATCAACCATTCTCCATGTCAAATATGCAGAGGGGGGTGCAAGGAGCACAAGGCCTGCACATCCAAGCAAGTGGCAACATGGACTTGTACATGGAACGTCCCAAGGGCAAGCAGAACTGTAGTGAGCCTATACAACGAGCTAGCGTAAGTCCATGTATTTCATTTAATTTCGTACTAGCCTGCGTGTATGATTTGTGTGCAATGGTGGATCCACGAATTCAAGTTACCAGGGGCAAAATTTTAACTTAAAAAATATGAAGGCACTTGCACTCTGGAAATCAACATAACTTGAGAAATGTGAAGCTACATGCACTTTGAAAACCAGCTAATGATCCAAAGTGGATCCAGATTATAAAACACTAAATGATGTAAGCAACAAAAAACACAAAATCCAACATGGAGTACAAGGACTACTAACATGGACTATACCTGCTTGACTTATTTGTTCTCTGGCCAAAAATATCCAAGTGTAATTGCACCTATAACCAGTGCGCAAACTTCATATCAATATATCTATCCTGCACAAGTGTGCAAATACTTTCAAACAACAAATTTAGAAAAGTATTTATGCTGGGTTGTCATAATACGGGGACTTTCTGGTAGATGGCCTCGACATTTCCTCAAGCCATGAAAATGTACTAAAATTTGCTTGTCATCAATTCCTGCAAATTTCTATTTCTCTCTCAACATAGCAGATCATCATTAGACAATATATCATTCAATGGGAGCTTGCAAAATGCTTGCATTAGATCCCTCATTAGACACTATATGTTCATCACCACGAGCATGTAAAATGTTCCGCATCAAACCCTTCATTAGCAATATGTTCATTAGAAACTTCGGGCTCAAGAACAACATGAGCTTGTATGTTTGCACCGGAAACTTGATTAGGCACATCAGGTTTGGTCAGTTCAGTATTGATTGGGGGAGTTATAAAATAAGCAGAATTTGGTTTCATTTTCTTATAGATTCCCTACATACAAGAATTTTTACAACACCGTCGGGTTTAACTATTGGCTAGAAATTGAACGGTTGAATTAGATATAATCAGGTATGTGACGTACCTGCTCGTTGCACATGCTACTCTTGCAAGTTGTGATTGTCCATTTGCGCAATCTCGATGACATGCCCGTGTTGTCGCCGCTGCGTCCCACATAGGCTACACCCAAGGTTGGATCCTCATCTTCTTGTACTTCCATTCACTTGAAGCCCGGCGACCGGCATCCAACAAGGGCACGAGGAAGTGTTGTGTCGGTCTGTCCAGCGGCGGCTAGGTTAGGAGCGAGCCAGACTAGAGGCTGGAGCAAATGAATTGTGGATTTTTACTGCTGTCAATCGATATTGGCCCTGCCTTGCACTTACGTTATTGGTCCATCCAAATTGAAAAGTTTTTCTTCATTTTGTTGCATTGCCTGCTTGTGCGCTGGGACGAACAAAACTAGCCTGGGCCAACCTGGACGACTCAAAGTAGGTGCGCACTTTCCAGCCACCCGAGGCGGCTGCCCATACGAGCCCCTATGGCGGTGTCGCCCCATTTTGCGTGTATGATTAGGGTAGTGAAAAATATTTCACTGACGCTTTTGATTACCCACAAAATGGTTGAATTGCTTGTTTCTATGAACTGAGTTCGCCAATAATGTGAAGGATGCCAATCTTTTCATCCTATGGAATATTGCTTAGATCTCGATATGCCAAATGTAATCGCATGTAATATACAGTAAAAGCCAGTGTGATGTGTGTTGCTACAACTAGTCTGACAACCCATCCTCATATAACATATCAAGGATGCACCAACTTATTGATTAACCAGTTGACTTACCAATGCAGTCTGGGAAGAAAAAAGTATTGGGACTGCGTATCCAAGCAATTGATGCCATGGACTCCTTTGTAGAACCTTGTAAGAAAAAAAGTTGCAGTGTGCCTGTACAAAGAGCTAGCATAAATTCAGTTACCCGCTTCTTGGAATTTTAGTTAGCCACTAATTGCAAAAAAATTCAGTTATGCTGCTTGGCTTAATTTAGTTTGCTACTGATTACATAATGCCATAGCATGTTAATCCTATTATAGACTGCACCTATCTATGTGTTTGATACTTACTGTTAAGAATTACCTATTTGCCTGAACTTAAATAGCTACTTAAGCACGTAGATAGCTGGTCATATGTGTTATCACTTGTAGCACTAGTAATGTTTGCATGTTCATAGTTAGACAACAGTCAGGTTTATATGAGGGATAACGTCTTTGTAATATATATATATCTGTGTGTGTGTGTGTGTGTGTGTGTGTGTGTGTGTGTGTGTGTGTGTGTGTGTGTGTGTGTGTGTGTGTGTGTCCGAATCATTTTGCTTACATCAAAGAAATTTATAGATGTCTGTGTTGCTGGTAAACGATACCGACTTGTTACTGTAATACTTTGCCAAGAACTTGTTAGTTTTACTAGTTCATGTGTAATTAAATATGTTGCCAAAACTGGTAAGTTTTACTAGTTTGATGTTAGTTTCTTATGGCTCTTGGAACACATTATTTATGACTGCTAACATTCAAGTTTGCAGGATCCAATTGAAACTCCGTTGGCATAATAGGTATGTTTTCAGAACTCCCTTGTTTAGCTGGTTTGCTGCTATAACTTGTTGTTGTAATCATCTTACCAACTTCAAGTTTTCAGGATCCAATTGGAAGTACAATTGCACAACAGGTACTTTTTCAAAAATATATTGGTGTAACAGGTTTGTTGTTGTAACTTGTTGCTCTAATCAAGTTACTGACTACTAAACTTTTCAGGATCCAAGAGAAACTGCAATGCCACAACAGGTTCCTTTTGCAAAACTTGTTTGTTTAACTGCTTTGCTACTGCAACTGGTTGCTATGATCACGTTACTGGCTGCTCATATTTTCAGGATCCAAGAGAAACTCCAATGCCACAATAGGTACCTTTTGCAAAACTTGTTTGCTTAACTGCTTTCCTGCTGCAATCGGTTACAATGATGTTAATAACTACTTTTCAGCATCCAATCGAAACTCTTTAATTCCTTGTCTGTTTAACTGTTTCGCTGTTCTAACTCCCAGTTGAGATGTTTTGCTAACTTCAACTTTTTGGAATCCCATCGGAACTTTAATGGCAAAATAGGTTAGCCCAAGATCAAAGAGCAAGGTCCCCATGGACATTGTATCATCTCACAGCAGTGGCACCGGCCCAATCGTGCATTATGAATTGCCAACTGCTGATGCTCCAGAGGCTAAACTATTGGTAGAAAGAGATTCTGCTTCTGTACTTAGAGATGATGTTGACATGTTGAGGAAGCAAACAGCACAATCACAAGCACTACTCAAGACAACCATTAAATATTTGGTGGATTTCAAAACGAAGCAAGCTGAGACTGACCGCATTGTTAAGGTCCTGGAGGGAAAAAGGAAATTAAATTCCCACTTGGTAAATCATGGATGAAATTTTTTTCCATCATCGGATAACCTTTGTGTTGTTTGTTCATGTAATCGATCAAACCATTTGTTTTAGAGATCATGTAATAATTGTTTTCTGTTTTTTGGTTTGTAATTTTTTTTAGCACGAGTCTGTATTAATTGACAAGACTCTGAGACATTTCATTTTGATTACTATGCCAGACCTACAAATATGCCAATCGGGTTGAATGTGCATTCAACAATAATAGTACTAGTATAGATGGTCCTTAAGTTGCACGCATCTGAAAGGGCCAAGATGTTGTACTAGCTTTGCTAATAAAATGATGCTCTTCTAGCAAAAAAATATAGTGACCTGGCTTATGTATGTTAGTTGATATTATTGATCCATATACTCTATAAGTGTTTATATGTTTGTTAGTTTTGTACATTATTGGTTGATTGACTCTGTATTTTGAATCTTGAGATATCGCTTGTGTACATACCTAAATGGGAGTACACTATATGATGCGTGTGTCATACAAGTTACACTTGAGTTGGACACAAAGTGGTTTAAAATATTCGAATTCACCATAAATTGGTTTGCACCTTCTGAATTCAAGTATCGGCATTTGTAAATCATATTCATATATGATAGTGAGATACACCTTTGTTGTGCTTTTAAAGATATATAAAAAAGTATAATGATTTATAAAGATTCGTATAAGAATACAAAATGGATTTGAATTTACTTGCCAGGGTAAACGTGAATGCTTATTGTCCCAAAATTTCAAAGAAGCGGCAAAATATCCACTCCCATGTCGGCTGCCCGAAGTCAGTGTTTGTGAGATGGAAATTATTGTCTACCCCTTACACGGACAATCCATCGGCCCGCTTTCCCCTGTTCTCAATAGGGGTAGGTTAGTAACTTCAATTAGACATGACACGACCGCCTCTGAGCCCATTCAGACATGGTGGGCGCCAAACATGGGCGGAAAAACACATTTGATTCAAGTTCGTCTGAAAGACCTCTGTCTCTCCCTCCATTTCCCCATTCATACACGGTGGGCGGCAAAACAAACTCGACTTGGCCGAAATCGATGTAGGCAAATATTTTTAATAGGAGCAGGTTTGTAACTTCACTCAGACGTGACGCAACTGCCCTACTTATCAGCTCCGTTCATACACCGTGGGCGCCAACCGTGGGCGCCAAAACACCCTCTCCTCGCCCAAAATCGCTCTGGGCAAATATCGGGGAGATGCGAGATTACCGTCCTATCCCCAACTGACGAGACGTCCAAATTTTAAACGGGGGCAAAGTTCATAATTTTCCCATATTTCAGACAGGCGCGTCCCAAAAACATGGTTCCCCGTACCTCTCCCTCCATTTTCCCATTCATACACCATCTGTGCTAGAACACCATCACCAAACCAGCCTCCCCCGCCCGCCACCCCATCCATCGCCGCCGTCCTCCACCATGCCGGAGTGCCTACCAAGACCGCATCCTCCACTGCTAGAGATGGGTGTTTCTCATCCACGGCAACGGACCAGGAGCCTTGAATTGCGTCCTCTCGCATCATCGGCGTCGTCGTCCTCCTTGTCAGTGCAGCTCCGACGACCTTCTCGTCCATCGCAACGGGACTTATCCCCCGATGGACCCGTCTACTGTCGCAGATCTGCTTCAACGCCACTGATAACCATCGCACCCCCGATGCCTACACGGCGCCGCGAAAGAGGTGGTACTACTTCATATCTACTCAAATTTTTTATCTCAACCAGAAAATAGATCGCAACTTGGTTATTGTACTATCTTTTCAGCTCTTAGAATTTAGTTATTAGTTCAAAGCAAACAATGGTTGCTAAGTGGCATTTCTGTGGTTTGTAGCTTCAAATCTGCCAAGGCACGGTCATAATAGGGTTTAATTGATCATGCTTAGGGTTTCCCCCCTTTTATGATCACTATACGACCAGATTACGTGCTTCGGGTCATAATAGCACTGCACCTCCCATCAAGCTAAACAAGCTTAGTTGTTCAAATACGAATCTGATATTATTAAAATAGAGTCGTTTAATTGGTCAGCTAAATATTCCTAATTTAGTTTTGAAAATGCAGGTACGCCGATGGGGTGTGGATCTACAGGGTGCCCACGGTGGGCCGCGGCCCACCCTGGGATTTTGGGTCAGCCTAGACCCCGATTCCGTTATGTTCTACTACACTTCCGATCTCTACTCACCCCCAGCCGCCTGCCTCACCGGCAACTTGCCGTCCCCGGATGGCATGACTCTAGGAGGAGACGCAGGACTAACAGGAGGTCAGGAGCCACTCGCCCAATAGCGTCACCGCTGCCCGGGCACGCCGTCGTGCCTACCTTCCCAGTTCGTTCAGGGCTCAGATGTGTTGCACCCACTAAGCCAAGCCGATTTATCCTGAGATACATCTTCAACCCTCAGCTGCTACTCCCCGTCACCCATTTTCTAATTGATTCATTACTCATTAGGCAGGATTTTCATCAGGGTTTATTATGTACTGAGTGCTACCTACACTTAATGGTTCGGATATTGCAGTAATCTTTAGTACCTATAAAGTTCACAGGGCTTCAAAATTCCATCCCTAGGAACAGACACTAGTCATGTTGGATTGTTTGTCATACACTACTGCAGGTTGCTGCTAACGCGACACTACGATCAGAGACCCTTTGACGAAACTGTGTGCGATGCATTAATCACAAACGGGGATGTGAAAAACCATCAAAATAGGTGAAAAACATTTGCGATGAATGATACATCAAACACGGTTCAGATTGTAGTTGCGTGTGTGATCCAGGGCACACGGTTGAGCCGTTCGAACTGTTTGGATTGAGGCAGAACAACAGGAACGGGCAGCCAGATCAATGTGTGTGCGATATACGGCATACAGTTCGCTCTGATGAACTGTTTGCTATTAGGGAGTGCAACAGAAATGGTTAGCCAGATCATGGTGTGTGTGATATAGGGCATACGGTTCACTCGGACAAACTGTTTTCGATTAGCGAACACAACAGAAATGGTTCAACTTAACAAGATGTGTGTGATGCGTAGCAAATAGCCGACTCAACGGCGAGCAACCACCTGGTCAACCTTCTGCCATCAAGAAATTTTGACCTTGTTTCTCGTCACATTGCAGATTACAACACAATAATTAATTGCAAATCAAACTAATATGTGTTCACTCTTAGCACCGGGCTATAAAAACTACCCACTCGAAAATTACTTCACAGTTCCTCTCCTCATCACCCACAAAACTAGGTCTTTCCTGTCAAGTCATTCCGCCATGACCGGTAGGAGGAGTTTAGGGTGGACATATAACCAGGCAGCAAAGACCAAGGCCGCGGAAGCACTAGAGAGGTCCCTCCGCGAAGCCGCGGGAGCAGTAGAGATGTCCAGGCGCGCCACGGAGCCCTCGAACGAGCCCTCACGGGCATGCGAGGGCTCTCACAAGCGCATTCACGACGTCGGTCACCGCGACGAGCCGGCATTCCTGAAGTCCTTCACCGGCGACGATGACATTCTCGCTGGCGTCACTACGCAGGAGGAGCTAGTCGACGAGGAACTGATGGGTGACTTGAGGAAGCTCCGGATCGAGCGAGAGCAGGAGGTGGAGGAATCTGTGGGTGCTTTCAAGCAAAGTCGTGAGGAACTGAAGAAGGAGGTGGAGGATGTCGTCGCCCGGCGATCCATCGACGAGTAGAGACAGTAGCGACCCAGATCGTTGTCTGCAATTTCCTTCTTCTCTTGCCCCCGTGTCTTCCGGGCTTTGCCACATGTGGCATTTTAAATTATTCGAAATGTGTAAGACAATTATTATCTGCGCCATTGTAAATTTGTCATCGTATAATCTGTTGCCATTTTATTTGTGGTCGTATTATCCGTTGCCCTATGTGGAAATTTAAATTAGGTCAGAATACGAGTTGAAAATACGAACAAAGCAAATGCTACCACGGGATCACAAGCAAACACCCTCCGTCCAGGTGCTTCAATTAACCCATTAATGGAGAAGTTGTGAGCGAGGCGGGCGGCGGCTAGTGCATGGAGGTCAAAGAGCTCACTTCCCGGTGAGCATGGGTGGCCTTGCTGCTCGCATGTGTCTCGTCGTGCCTGCGAGGTGGACAGGATGCACGTGCCCCGTCGAGCCTGCACGGCAGACTGCTCGCACGCGTCCCGTCGAGCCTGCATGGCGGACTTCTCGCGCTTTTCCCGTCTAATCAAACAGCTGCATGCACGCCACCGAGTATGGTTAAATTTCGACACGATTAATATAATACAACCATTTGCGATATTAACGTGTCAGCTTTTTTTTCAAAGAGGACTTCGTTGGCTACTAATGTGTGCGCCTCTTCTCAAACTGGACATTTTTTTCCACGGCATATATGTGCCATGTCATGAAACCATGCCAAGTCTCATTTTTGGGGGTGAGTTTTTTATTTACTTGGATTTAAAAACCGAGATTCTCAATGTTTCAGGATGATGACAAGTTTGTAATTCATTCTCATTCCTTAAATGAGACCTAAACATGCACCCAATGACACATGTATGATTTCCCACCCATTTTGCTTCACTGAAGCATGTGCTTGTAGTTCAAATTTGAATTATGGACTACACTAAATGCGTAGAAAACTTCGTAATTAGTAATATATATATATATATATATATATATATATATATATATATATATATATATATATATATATATATATATATATATAATGGACAAACGAACCCTGAACAGTATCAAATTTCAGCCCGACACTCCTGTTATTCTATGTTGCCTGTAGAAAATAAAGTTCAAGGCGAGAAGAGGCAGCGATTATCGTTTCGCCCACAAGAGGGGTATGTTTCCCTACCGGATCCACGAGGGTTTCGACAGGCTCCGGTTTGTAAGAGGCTTGTAATATAGCTTCGCCCACATTGGACAATTATATGTACCATGTAGTGACACCATGCCAAGTTTCATGATTTCCTGATGAGTTTTGGATTTACAAAGATTTAAAAACCGAGATTCGCAATCTTTGTGGCCAAGCCAGGACGGCGGGATGGTTGAATTCGTTCACATTCGTACCGTGGGACCTAAACATGCACCCCAAGGAAACATGTACGTTTTTTCTAGCCATTTTGGTGCACTGGAGCATGTATTTGTAGTTCAAATTTGAATTATTGACATTAAATGCCTAGAAAACTCAATTAATTAATAAAAAAGGTCAAACGAGCGCTGAATAATTTAAAAGTTCAGTGCGAATCTCCCATTGTTCCGTGTCGCGTGTAGAAGAAAATACGAGGCTAGAAGAGGGAGTGATTATTGTTTGGCCCACAAGGGGACACGTATCCCTATCGAAACCACGAGGGTTCTTGCGGCAGGTGATACGTCTCCAACGTATCTATAATTATTGATTATTCCATGCTATTATATTATCCTTCTAGGATATTTTATGGGCTTTTATATACACTATTATATGATTTTTGGGACTAACCTATTAACCTAGAGCCCCGTGCCAGTTTATGTCTTTTCCTTGTTTTTGAGTTTTACATAAAAGGAATACCAAACGGAGTCCAATTGACATGCCAATTTTTGATGATGTTTTATGGACCAAAAGAAGCCCACGGAGTAAAAGAGCTGGGCCAGGAGAGCGCCGAGGTGCCCACTAGGGTGGGGGCGCGCCCCCCTATCTCGTGGACAGCCCGGAGACCCACCTAACTTGTGCCCTACGCCAGAAAATCCTATAAATACAGAAACCTTCGGAAAATTACCTAGATCAGTAGTTCCGCCGCCGAAAGCCTCTGTTGCCACCGAAAACCAATCTAGACCCGTTCTGGCACCCTACTGGAGGGGGGAATCCCTCTCTGGTGGCCATCTTCATCATCCCGGTGCTCTCCATGACGAGGAGGGAGTAGTCCACCATCGGGGCTGAGGGTATGTACCATTAGCTATGTGTTTGATCTATCTCTCTCTCGTGCTCTTGAGATGGCACGATCTTGATGTATCGCGAGCTTTGCTATTATAGTTGGATCTTATGATGTTTCTCCCCATCTACTCTCTTGTAATGGATTGAGTTTTCCTTTTGAATTTATCTTATCGGATTGAGTCTTTAAGGATTTGAGAACACTTGATGTATGTCTTGCGTGGGATACCCGTGGTGACAATGGGGTATTCTATTGATTCACTTCATGTATATTTTCGTGATCAACTTGCGGGTTCGGTGACCTTGTGAACTTATGTATAGGGGTTGGCACACGTTTTTGTCTTGACTCTCTGATAGAAACTTTGGAGCACTCTTTGAACTTCTTTGTGTTGGTTGAATAGTTGAATCTGAGATTGTGTGATGCATATCGTATAATCATGCGCATGGATACTGGAGGTGACAATGGAGTATCTAGGTGACATTAGGGTTTTGGTTGATTTGTGTCTTAAGGTGTTATTCTAGTACGAACTCTATGATAGATCGAATGGAAAGAATACCTTCGTGCTATTTTACTACGGACTCTTGAATAGATCGATCAGAAAGAATAACTTTGAGGTGCTTTTGTACCCTACCATAATCTCTTTGTTTGTTCTCTCCTATTAGTTACTTTGGAGTGACTCTTTGTTGCATGTTGAGGGATAGTTATATGATCCAAGTATGTTATTATTGTTGAGAGAACTTGCACTAGTGAAAGTATGAACCCTAAGCCTTGTTTCCTAGCATTGCAACACTGTTTATGCTCACTTTTACCACTTGCTACCTTGCTGTTTTTATATTTTCGTATTACAAAAACCTATATCTACCATCCATAATGCACTTGTATCACCATCTCTTCGCCGAACTAGTGCACCTATACAATTTACCATTGTATTGGGTGTGTTGGGGACACAAGAGACTCTTTGTTATTTCGTTGCAGGGTTGTTTGAGAGAGACCATCTTCATCCTACACCTCCCACGGATTGATAAACCTTAGGTCATCCACTTGAGGGGAATTTGCTACTGTCCTACAAACTTCTGCACTTGGAGGCCCAACAACGTCTACAAGAAGAAGGTTGCATAGTAGACATCAAGCACTTTTCCGGCGCCGTTGCCGGGGAGGTTAGTGCTTGAAGGTATATCTTTATATCTTGCAATCAAATCTTTTAGTTTCTTGTTTTATCACTAGTTTAATTTATAAAATAAAACTACATAAAAAATGGAATTAAGGTTCCCTCATATGCTTCATCTTTTTAATATGTTTCGTGAAAATGATGGGAAGGAAAATTGTGCTCAAGTACCTGAAGAAGAATTACATAGAATGCTTGGCATAAAATATGTGCATGATGAGTATGATTGCAATGTTGTTAGTATGAGTTCTTTGAATACCCATGATGCTAATGATATGCAAAGCCACAAGCTTGGGGATGCTATGTTTGATGAAGATGATATTTTTAGTCCCCCAAGCTTTGATGAGCAAACTTATTTTGATGAAAGCATGCCTCCTATTTATGATGATTATATTGATTAAAGTGGATTTGGAGAGGTCATGACTTTATTTAGTGATGAATCCACTATTTTGGAAGAGGTTCCAATTGATTATGAGAACAAAGTTGCTACCTATGATGATTATTGTGATGACTTGTATGCTATTAAGAATAATGATAACCATGAAACTTGTCATCATGATTTTAGTATTCAATTGGATTATGCCTCACATGATAATTATTCTGTTGAGTTTGCTCCCACTACTATTCATGAGAAGAAATTCGCTTATGTAGACAGTAATAAAATTTATATGCTTGGGGATCATGAAAAGAATGTGTCGGGGGAAACTGTCCGCCACGAACACCTATGGGACCGGAGCCCCTTGTCTGTGCGGTACGAGGGCGGAGGGAGCACAAAGAGCAGATCGAGGCAGACGCGCGGGCAGTTTTTACCCAGGTTCGGGCCGCACGGATGCGTAAAACCCTACTCCTGCTTGGTTGAGTATTGAGTTGAGCGCTCGGGAGCTTGAAGAAGCAGCTACACCGTGCGTGAGAGTAATCTAGGTTTCGAACCCCCCCCCACGTTGTGCATGGGCCTCCTTTTATAGTGCAAAGGGGTCACCGACAGGTGTCAACGTAGGAGTAAGGGGTAAAAATGTAAAAGAGGTGGTAGTTGTAACAGTGCGGGAATAGTGGAGCTACAGTACAGAACAGTGGTCTATACCTACTTTAACAGTGGGGGACAAGGGCATTTAATGCCCGTCACCGTCGACCCCAAAAGCTCCCGCCTTAGCATCTCCGTCCGCCACGGCGACGGATTTATCACCGTGGTGTGCCACCGTGTACCCCAGGCTGCACAGCCATCCGCCACGCGTCCCTGGTTAGACCCCAGGGCGACGCGTGGGCCGATGAGCTGGAGCGCGGGCACACAGCGTGGTCTTCCCGGCAAGCACCTTGCCGGGGCCTTGATCTTGCCGGGCCCGGGAACTTGCCGCTCCCCGGGCCCCTTGCCGGGGCGCGCGTAGCGCCGAGGTAATACCTTCTAATCTTCCTGGCAAGCTCCTCTTGCCAGGGTCTTGTGTTAGTGGAACAGTCTTGAGCTTGGTACGGCCTTCCCGGCAAGCTCCTCTTGCCGGGGTCTCGATCTTCTGTCTTGTATACTTTGTTTTTGAATGGTTTAATAAGAGGCAGGAAGGTCTCCGGCGAGCACGCAGTAAACCTTGCCGCGGGAGGCTGCAACTGCCCGTGCACAAGTTGGGGTACTGAGGTACCCCTACCTTAGTACACCGACAGGAGCCCCCGGGCCTGGGCCACACACGGTGCCGAGCGCTGTTGGGCCAGGCCCAAAACAGTGCACGGGCACCCGCGGCCCGCGGCGCGCCGAATCCACTTCCATATCCGCCGCACCCCACGGTAACGGCACGCGTCGATTGCGGCGCCGTGGGATGGGACGTGCCCACGATCTCTTAATGGAAAGGGGAAAACGCCCCCCACTCCCCCATAAAAGCAGAGGCAGCGGGCGCGGTTCCCCTCCCTGTGCTCTCATTACGTCGTCTTCCTCCTGCAAAAAGATTCCTTCTTGCGCTCCGCCTCCACAGCTCCGCCGCCGCCTAGCTCTTCGTCCTCTTCCTTCCGCCGCGTCCGCCATGGCCCCAAAGAGCGACAAGGGGAAAGCGGAGAAGTCCAAGAAGGAGAAATCCGAGCAAGCAGCCAAGCTCATCGCTTACCGGAAGCGGAACGTCGTCTTCTCGCCGAAGCTCGGTGTGGAAGAACTCTGGAACAAGTACTACTTGTTCTGGTCCAAGGGCACTGATGCGCATCCCCGCACCCGAGCATACCCGGCCGCCGCCAAGGACCACTATCCCGGCGGGTATTACTTCTTTGCTCCCTTTTTCCACTGTGGTCTCTGCCCTCCATTTTCGAACTTCTTCTGTGATATCATGAATACGTATGGCTTCCATCTGCTTGATTTCACCCCCAACGCCATCCTCACCATGGCCGTTTTCGCACATATGTGCGAAAACTTCATAGGAGTCCACCCCAACGTAGCCCTCTTTAGACACTTTTTCACCCCTAGAGCCGAGGCAGATGCCCCCCTCTCCGGATGTATTTCTTGGGTCTTCCGTCTCGGGAAGAAGGGGTCGTACTTGCCGGGGGAGCTCCGCGGCAAGTGGGAGGAATGGCGAGCTGAGTGGTGTTGGATTGTAGAGGACCAGCCACAAGCCTTTACTGCGCCGCGCACAACGCCTATTGCGCGCGGCAGAGATTGGAGCGAACTAGACTCCGACGACGTCAAGCTTGACATCGCTCTTGTCCGGATCCTCCGTCTTCGGCTGGCCCGGCTGTCAGTTGCCGAGGTGGGCGCGGATTTCCTCCGCCGGCGCATCGCCCCCCTCCAGGACCGGAAGAGGCCGGCTTGGTTGTACGGCGGCCCGGCAGACATCATGCGGCTGCGCCCTGGACTTAATTTTAACTTCACCACTCTGGAGCTGCGCGGGATGGTACGAGAGCTCTTCAAGTACGACCCGGCGCACCCCGAGTGGTTCCGGACTCCCCGGGAAGTGGTGCCGCTCTGCAACAACGCCGCGAGGGACCGAATCCTGGCCATGATGCCGATGTGCGACTCGCATGGCCTGGACCGCTCGTGGATCCCCCCGAAGCCAATCGACGTCCTCACTTTCTACGACAACCTCGTCGAGGTGGCGAGCAACAAGGAGGACCTCAAGCTGCATACGCGGGACACCACCGAGCAGGAAATCGCCTACATAGCTTCTCGGGCTGAGGAGGCCGCCGCAGCCGCGGCGGCAGGAGTCTTCGGATTCTCGCCGGAGGAGGCGGAGGCCGAGGAGGCGTCCACCCAGGCGGAAGAGGCGGAGATCCGTCGGTTGCTGAACCTCCCACCCGACGCGCTCGCCGGGGTCCCCTCGTTGAGGCACTCCGGGATCCATGGGATCGCGACGGAGGCCGCGGCAAAGGAGGGAACCGCCGGAGGAAGCAGAGGCGCCGCGAGGGGCGGAGGCGCCAAGGGGAAGAGGGCCGCATCGCTGGATGCCGGGCCCAGCGATCCGGCCGAGGCAGAGGAGGAGGAGGAGGAGGAGGCCGAAGACTCCGGCGGATCGACAGAGTTGTACGCCGACGACCTCTCCTCGTCGGAGAGCTCCCCGCCCCCGGCAAGCCCGAAGGAGTCCCCGGCAAAGCGTCTCCGCAAGGCGGCGACGGGGGAAAGGGCACAGGCGCCCCGGCAACAGCCACCTCGGCGGGCGGCTCCCCGGGGGAGTCAAGCCGCGCCAAGGCCGTCCGGCGCACCAGCCGCAGCAGAGGCGGGCCGGGCGCGGACCACGACGGAGGCGCCCCGCAGGCCGGCAGCGAGCCGGCAGGGGTCTTCTCGGAGCGGAGCAACGGCTCCGCCCGTCCCCCGGGCGCCGGCAGCCACAGGGGCTGGGTCTTCGCAGCCCCCAGCCCCGGCGAGTACCAAGCGCGCGAGGGAGTCTTCGCCTCCCGCTCCTCGCGTCGACGCGCCCACGGTGGAGTACGACTTCTCCGCCCTGAGCGAGGACGACGAGGAGGACCAGGAGTAAGGATCCGAGATTCTTCATCTTCTTAATTTTCGTCTTGAGCTTCTGTTGATGCTAACTCTGTCTTCTGTTCTGGTTTCAGGACCCTGGCCCATCGCGCCGCGAAGAAGGCCAAGGCGCCCGAGGCCGAGGTCGCGGAGGACTCGGCGGCGGCGGCAACAGAGGGCGCGCCGGAGCCGAGCCTGCCGGACTCTGGCACTGCTCCGATGAGCAGCCCCCAGCGCAGCCCGCAGCGCAGCCCCCAGCGTAAGTCTGGGGTTCTTTCTTTTTGCTTGTCGGGGTACGTCTGAGGCTTTTGACTTTATCTTCATATTTCGACATCCCTCGTCTTGTTTCGTGCAGAGGAGGAGCCGCAGCGGGAAGAGCGCCCGGAGACCACCGCCGAGGAGCCGCAGGCACCGCCATCTCCGCCAAGGCAGGACTCTCCGGCAAGGGAGAGTGCTCCGTCAAGGGCGGGTACTCCGCCAAGGCAGAGTACCCCGCCAAGGACGAGCAGCCCGGCGAGGGCGGCCACCCCGCCGAGGCCAAATTCCCCGGCGAGGGCGACTACCCCGACGAGGCCGAGCTCTCCGGCGAGGGAGCCCGCCGCTGAGGACGTCCGCCAAGGTAACCTTTATAACTTTGTCTTCTTGGCTTGTCTTTTTTGGATATTTGCTTGAGTCTTGAATTTCTTTGTCTTCTTCTTCTTCCTAGATCTTCCTCCTCCTGTGCCTATGGAGACGGAGGTAATTATCCTCGAGGAGGAGGACGCGCAAGGCGGCGGCGGCGACGCACCAGTCGTCGAAGAGGTGGGCGAGGCCGCCGAGCCGGCCGCGCAAGAGACTGCTCCGGCTGCGGACGCAGCGGCCGGGGAGGGGGACGGTGGCCGCACCGCCGACCCGGAGGTGGCGGGAGCATCGGATGCTGCGCCGGCCACCGGTCCCTCCGCCGGCGAGGAGCAAAGGTTTTATCTCGAGGCCCCCAATGGCGTCTTCATCCAGATGCCGTGGGGGTCTTCGTCGCGAGCTCCTGCGGAGGGCGAGGCGTTCGACGGAGAAGTCCTCGCCTCCGCAGGCCTGAAGATAGTCCAGGCGCCCGGTGGAGGTGAGGGGCCCGAGGAGGAGCGATTGCTTCATCAACTCCTGGCCCTTTACCGGGCTAGGCAAGCAAAGCTCGCTTCCCGGGAGGCTCTTGCCGCCAAGGCTGCGGCAGAGATGGAGAAGCGCGCGGCGGAGCTCAGCGCCGCCAACCAGGCTGCCCTCCGCCAGGTGGCAGAGGAGCGAGAGCGTCTCGCCGGCGAGTACCAAGAGTGGGTACTTGAGAGGGCCGAAGCCGACGAACAGCAGCGCCTCGCCGGGGTGGAGATGTCCCGGCGAGAGGGAGAGCTCGCGCAGCGGAAGGTGGATCTGGATTCTCATGAAGAAGACCTTGCCGCTCGCGAGGCTGCCCTTGGCGGGGAGCTGAAAGAGGCGAAGGCCGCCGCGGCTGCCGCGGAGGACGCCAAGAAAGAGCTCGCCGCCAAGGTTGAACAACTGGAGAAGGCGATGAAGGTGAGCGCCGAGAAGGTTGCCGCGCTCATCCTGGAACGCGAGAAGGATGCTCACACCAACTCAGAGCTCCAGGTGAGTTTGTCCCAGAGGGGTGACGAGCTGAAGGCCGCCAAGGATTCCATTGAAGACTTGGAGCTGAAGGTCACCACCCTAAAGGAATCGCTTGATGCTGCCCGGGCCCAGGAGACCAAGCTGAAGGATGAGCTCCGCAAGGAGCGAACCTTGATGGAGAACGTCAACAAGGCCTCCGAGCTCTTCCGGCAGACTATCGAGGTGTGGACCGAAGAGCTGGTTTCTTCTGCGTCCAACATTGACCAGGAGTTGCTTGCTTTGAAGGTCGAACATCTTATCTACTCGCCGGATCCAGATCTCCCGCACAGCGCCAAGCTCAGCCTCTTCTTCAGAGGCGTCGCTCCGGCCCTTGCAGGTCTCCGGAACCGCATCCCCGCGCAGCTGGCCGAGGAGTCGCGCCGTCTCTGCGCGGGAACTCTGGAGCGGGTCTTGACGAAGATCGTGTACCGCAACCCGGGGATCAACCTCAGGAACGTTCTTTGCAGCTTGCCGGCAGATGCAGACACGGAGGCCCTGAAGGAGCAGGTCGGCCATATCATCGCCAAGGTGGCAAAGCTTGGCAGGAAGGAGGGCGACCGCGTAGACTAGGGCCCCATTTATCTTTATCTTTTTGTTGCTGCACGTTATGTTACGAACCCATTAGTCCATTGCGACAAGTTATCCTTGTAAGATATTTGCTTTACTTCAATCAATCAGTGCAATGTTATCTTCCTTGTTCCAATCTTTGACTTTGTATGTTCTTCACCCTACGCTCCCGGGGAGCTTGCCGGAAAGGGGCCCTTGCCGCGAGCGCTGAGTGCTGGACTCTGAGCGGCCTGCTGGCCAAGGTCCTCGCCGGCAAGCAACCTTGCCGCAGCAGGTCGCAACGCGCTTAGCTTGCTGAGTGTACTCGGAAACGAGGCAAGGGCGCGACACTTGTCGCAGCTCACTTAAATCGTTGAGTGGACTCGAAAACAAGATAAGGGTGCGGCAAGCTACGGGTAGGTTCCTCCGCGCACAGGTTTTCCATACAAAGTGTGATCGTTCAAGGAAGACAACCAAAATTTAAAATTTGAACTGGTCAAATTCTAACAACTTATCTTTCATATGCTGCTTGCTCATGTTATTTGCTTTCCGGTAAGGCTCTTCTTTCTTGAACGGCACTTAGTTCCTCCTCCATCTCCTTCCCCCCCGGCAAACTTGTGCGCGAGGAACGTTCCTTCTGCTTAAGAGAAAAGGAAAGGGAGAGGGAAAAAGCATATTGCCTTTCGGCGTAATAGTGCTTACCGAATGTCTAAGTGTTGCATCAAATGCCAAATAAAATATGCAAATAGCAAAGAGGAGCATGCAAAAGGCAATCGATGCGAAAACACGAAATCTTTACTGATGCACGGGGTCTGCGCCCGGCTTTGTACAAAGGGTTACATGCAACAGCGGCAAGGCTTGTACAAAAGATGGTTGCCGGAGCGGATCACGGCAACCGCGCCTTAGGGGTGAAACTTGCGAAGATGCTCTATGTTCCAGGAGTTGCTCACCGGTAAGCCTTCTTCGGTCTCGAGGCGGACAGCGCCGGGCCTCGTAACTTGTCTCACCCGATAAGGGCCTTCCCACTTCGGCGTCAACTTGTTGGAATTCTTGGCGGACTGAACACGCCGAAGAACAAGGTCGCCTTCCTTGAGACTCCTGGCCTTGACTTTGCGGCTATGGTAGCGGCGCAAAGCTTGCTGGTATCGAGCAGCTCGTACAGCAGCCTGGAGACGTCCCTCCTCAAGGAGCAATGCGTCATCTTGCCGCAGTTGCTCTTGCTCGAGCTCATCATAAGCGAGCACTCGAGGAGATCCGTATACGAGTTCCGTGGGGAGAACTGCCTCTGCTCCATAGACTAGAGCAAAAGGTGTCTGCCCGGTGGCTCGACTTGGTGTCGTTCTGATTGACCAAAGAGCCGCCGGGAGCTCCTCTATCCAATTCCTTCCGCACTTGCGCAGCCTGTCAAAGGTCCTTGTCTTGAGTCCGCGCAGCACTTCAGCATTTGCCCTCTCCGCTTGACCGTTGCTCCTCGGGTGAGCAACAGAAGCGAAACAGACCTTGGCGCCAAGGTCTTGGACGTACTGCATGAAGGTGCGACTAGTGAATTGCGTACCGTTGTCGGCGATGATCCTGTTAGGGATCCCGAAACGGCAAACAATCGACCTGAAGAACCTGACCGCTGACTGTGCTGTCACCTTTCTCACTGGCTCCACTTCTGGCCACTTTGTGAACTTGTCGATTGCAACATACAAGTACTCAAAGCCCCCGACAGCGCGAGGGAAAGGGCCGAGGATATCGAGCCCCCAGACCGAGAAAGGCCAGGACAAAGGGATTGTTTGGAGAGCTTGAGCTGGCTGATGAACTTGCTTTGCATGGAACTGGCACGCTTCACACTTGGTTACTAGTGCAGTTGCATCTTGGAGGGCTTCTTGCCAAAAGAACCCTTGCCGGAAAGCTTTCCCGGCAAGTGCCCTTGCGCCAATGTGGTGGCCGCATATGCCTCCGTGTATTTCTGCCAACAGCTTCTGTCCATCTTCCCTGGAGATGCACTTCAACCTGACACCATTGAGTCTTCTTCTGTACAGCTCGTTATCCACAAACTGATACATACTTGACTGCCTGGTTATCTTCTCTATCTCTTGAGGGTCGTCGGGAAGTTCTCCAGTTTGTAGAAAACGGACGATCTGCTGTGCCCATGCCGGAGCTCGGGGCTCGACGGCAAGGACTAAAGGCTCGAGGGCTGCTGCGGGAACCTCAGCTTCTACGGCAAAGACCTCTGGTCCTGTCGTAGCTGTCGGTCCCCCGGCAAGCTCGCCGGGGCGAGGCTTGTCGGGAACACTTGCTTCAACTGCACAAGCCCGAGGGCTCGCAGGAGCAAACTGTTCCTCAGCGTTATCGTTGATCTTGGGAACTTTGGCGGCGGGTTCAGGAAGATCCGCCGGCAAGTAGTCGCCGGAGACCAACTTTCTCTTCTTGGACTGCCCAATTGATGGTGTAACTGATGGCTGAGTCAGCTTGAGCAAAAAGGTCCCTGGTTCCACAGGTAACTTCATCGCGGCGCACTTTGACAGGCCGTCTGCAATCTCATTTTGAGCTCTTGGGACGTGCTCCATCTGTAGACCTTCAAAGTGCTCTTCAAGCTTCCTCACTTCATCGACATATGCTTCCATCAAAGGACTCTGGTAGCTCTTGTTAACTTGTCGGACCACCAACTGAGAATCTCCCCGTACAATCAGCTTCCTGATCCCAAGTTCGGCCGCAATCCTGAGGCCGGCAAGCAAGCCTTCATATTCTGCAGTGTTATTTGTCGCTTGCTCCCTGGGAAAGTGCATCTGGATAACATATTTGAGGTGCTCTCCGGTGGGCGCGATGAGTACCACGCCGGCACCGGCGCCTTGCAGCGAGAAGGCACCGTCGAAATACATTACCCATTCACTTGTCGCTTCTTGCACGGGTACGCTCGTTTCTTGAACTTCTTCTTCTGGTGTTGGGGTCCACTCAGCAATGAATTCTGCCAAAGCTCGGCTCTGTATGGTTGAAGTACTTTCAAACTTGAGTCCGAAGCTTGACAGTTCCAGTGCCCACTCGACGATCCTGCCTGTTGCCTCTGGATTGTGTAATATCCTCTTCAACGGAAAGCGAGTGACCACCGTTATCTCATGGGCTTGGAAGTAGTGGCGCAGCTTTCTCGAAGCCATAAGGAGGCCGAAAAGCAATTTTTGCACACCAGAGTACCTTGATCTAGCTCCCTGGAGAAGGGAACTTACAAAATACACTGGGCGCTGCACCATCTTCTTCCGCACCTCTCCTTGTTCCTGCGCAGAGTCTTCCTTGTCGGGGCCAGAGCTTGTCGGGACAGCCCCCTGCTTGTCGCTAGATTCGCTTGCCGGTGACGCTGGCTCCTCGTCGGACTCCCTCTCCGCTACCAACGCAGCACTAACCACCTGGTTGGTTGTCGCTAACTATAGCAACAACTTTTCCTGTGGTTTAGGTGCGACAAGTGTAGGAGTGGAGGACAGGTACCGTTTCAAATCCTGCAACACCGCCTCCGCTTCCGGAGTCCACTTCATGGGACCTGCCTTCTTCAAGATTTTGAAGAAAGGTAGGGCGCGTTCTGCGGATTTTGAAATGAACCTACTGAGGGCAGCAACGCAACCTGCAAGTTTTCTGACATCTTTGACGCGCTTTGGAGCTTCTATCTGCTCGATGGCTTTGATCTTGTCGGGGTTGGCTTCAATCCCCCTCTGTGATACAAAGAACCCGAGAAGCTTGCCGGAGGGAACTCCAAAGACGCACTTCTCGGGGTTCAGCTTGAGTTGTATCCTGCGCAGGTTCTGAAACGTTTCTTCCAAGTCTTGAATCAGTGTTTCTTTGCTCTTGCTCTTCACCACGATGTCATCCATGTAGGCTTCTACATTCCTGTGGATCTGTGGCTCAAAAGCAGTGTACACTACCCTTGCAAAAGTTGAGCCTGCATTCTTCAGTCCAAATGGCATGCGGATAAAGCAATAGGTGCCACATGGAGTGATAAATGCAGTCTTCTCTTCATCTTCCTTAGCCATGAAAATCTGGTGATAGCCTGAGTATGCATCAAGAAAACAGAGTAGCTCACATCCGGCAGTGGAGTCAACGATCTGGTCAATGCGCGGCAAAGGGAAGGGATCCTTGGGACATGCTTTATTGACATCGGTGAAGTCTATACACAGTCTCCACTTCCCGTTGGCTTTGCGCACGACGACTGGGTTTGCCAACCACGTCGGATGGATCACACCTCTAACTAGGCCTGCTGCCTCTAGTTTCTTGATCTCCTCATTGATGAACTCTTGGCGCTCCACGGCTTGCTTCCTCACTTTTTGCTTGATGGGCCGCGCATGAGGGCAGACAGCAAGCTTGTGCTCAATCACCTTCCTGGGAACACCGGGGATGTCAGATGGTTGCCAAGCAAACACATCGACATTCGCCCGCAGGAAGGCGACGAGCGCGCTTTCCTATTTGCTGTCAAGGGTGGCACTGATGGTGAAGGTACCACCAGTGCCATCCTCCTTTGCGGACACTTTCTTGGTTGCCGGAGGAGCAGCCATTCCTTTCTTGCTCTTGCCGGTGGAGCTCGATGGAACGTCCTTGACGGCGGCGCAGCACTCCGAAGAGGTGCGGTCGCCGGAGCGGGTCCCAGAGCACTTGCCGGACTTGGTCTTCGTCTTCTTCCCCCCGGGAGCTTCAGCGGTAAGAGTATCCTTCTCGGCCGCAGCTGCCGCATCCCGGTAAATCTTGTCGGCGCAAATAAGCGCATCTTTCTTGTCGCTGTGGACAGTGATGACGCTTATCGGCCCTGGCATCTTCAGCACGTTGTAGGCGTAGTGGGAAGCCGCCATGAACTTGGCGAGGGCGGGACGGCCGAGTATTCCATTGTAGGGCAATGGAATATCGGCAACGTCAAAAGTGATGCGCTCAGTCCTGAAGTTGAGCTCCCCGCCAAAGGTCACCGGCAGAGTAACCTTTCCCTTGGGCTTGCTCCTTCCCGGGTTGATTCCTTGGAATGAACCGGTCTCTTCGAGCTCGCCGTCTTGAATCTGGAGCTTCTTGATCACAGCAGAGGAGATCAAGTTCAGCCCGGCCCCGCCGTCAACCAACATTTTGGTGACCTTGAGGTTGCGGATGGTGGGGGAAACCAGCATCGGCAAGCACCCGACCGCCGTGGTGCGGTCAGGGTGATCCTCAAGGTCAAAAACGATGGGCGTGCTGGACCATTTGAGGAGCCTGCGCGACTCCACGGGCGGCTCCGCTGCATTCACCTCACGCACCCACTGTTTCAGCTGGCGGTGGGAGGTGTGCAGAGAGGCGCCACCGTCGACGCACAGGACCTCCGTGGCTTTCTGGAACTCCTGCTCGCTGTTCTCGTCGTCCTCCATGTCTTCATCGTCGTCTTCGTCGTTGTCGCGGCCCCGGGGAGGTCGATCTCCTTGCCGCTGCTTAGCCTTGCCGCGGCGTCCTCCCCGGCCATTGAATGGCCGCTTCTTGCTGGGCTCTTCCCCGCCATCTTGGGCCTTCTCCTTGTCGCGCCTCTCGTACTCAGCTTTTTGCTGCTCGACGAGATACTCGACGCGCTTGCAGTTGGAGAGATCGTGACCCTTGGTGCGGTGAATCTTACAGTATTGCTTGTCGGAGCTACCCGGCTTGTCGGCCGCCGCCGCAGGGGCAGGCTCCTTGCCGGAGCCGCCAGCCTGCGCTTGTTTGGCGGGGGCCTCCTTGCCGGATTTCTCGACGGCAAGCACTTCCTTCTTGCCCTTCTTCCTGTTGTTCCGCCGCCGGCTCTTCTTTGCCGGGGCGGCGTCGTCGCTGTCGCTTCCCCCTGCGCCAGCATCCTCCCCGGGGAGTTTCCTCCCCTCTTCTGCACGGGCGCACTTGTCGGCAAGAGCGTAGAGCTCGCTGACGTCCCTGATCTTGGTCATCGCCATCTCCTCACGCATGCGGCGGTTACGCACGTTCTGATGGAACGCGCTGATAACCGCAGCAGGGTGAACGTCGGGGATGTTGTGCTGTACCCGGCTGAAACGTTGGATATACTTGCGCAGGGGTTCGCCTTCCTTCTGGGCCAAAATGTGGAGATCGCTCTCCTGGCCATGGGGTTTGTGGCCGCCGGTGAAGGCGCCAACAAACTGATGGCAGAGGTCGGCCCAAGAAGAGATAGAGCCTTCCGACAAGTGCATGAGCCACGAACGGACGTTCGGCTTCAGCACGAGCGGGAAGTAGTTGGCTAGGATCTTCTCGTCGCGCCCCCCGGCAGCTTGCACTGCTATAGTGTAGACGCTGAGAAACTCCGAGGGGTGCGTTTTGCCGTCGTACTTCTCCGGTACGTCGGGCTTAAAGTTCTTCATGCTGGGCCACTGGACGCGCCGCAGCTCGCGGGTGAACGCAGGGCAGCCTGCCGCGTACGGCAAGTCGCCTGGTTCACCGGGCGCGGGTGCGTCGACAGTGTTCCCAGCTCTCTTGTCGGATTGTCGCCGAGCTTCTCGGCGGCGCTCGATCGTGGTCCGAGCGTCTTCATCTCGCCGGTCGTCGAGGACCTGGCGCTGGTCCCGACGGGCCCGCGGGTCCGACGAGGCTGTGGAGCCGTCGTCGGGGTTGTTCCGGCGGGGCGGCGTCTTCTGCTTCTGCGGCGGGGAGTGCACGCTTGTCGCACCCCCGGCGGTCTTGTCGCCGATAGCTTTCGTCTTCTCAGCCTGCCGCGGCCGTGAGGCCGACGGCTGCTGCGGAGAGTCGTTGTTGGCGAAGTCTATCAGGCTCCGGATAGTGGCCCTCCATTCCTCGGCCTTGTCGGCCGCTGGAGGAAAATCGAGGAGCAGCTGCGCCCTTGCGAGCGCTTCTGCCGGAGTAGTGGGGAACGCGGGCGAGCGGTGCGAGGAGCGGGATACGCTCGGACTTCTAACGACGTTAGAAGGAGCGGGGTCCCGCGCCGGCGCCTTCGCTTTGCTTGTGCCCGGACGAGGGTCCGGGGCGTCTCGCGAACCTCCAGTTTGGCCTTGCCCCAGCAAGCGGATACCACCTCCCGTGGTATGGCGCTGCGGGGTCGTCGTATGTTGCGATGGACGCGGCGCGTCCACGGAGACCGAGGTCCGGTCATCCGTCTTGTTCTTGGATCTGGTGGCACCGTGAGTGTCCTCGCCGGCCACCACCCTTCCGACGGCGTCTCCCCCGCCCACCGTTGGCTCTGGTGGCGGCGGATGAGACGCAGACGGGCCCCCGACCTCCGAAGGCTTCTTCTTCGGGGCCATGGAGTTGTCGCTGGTGAAGTTGCTGATGAAACTTGGAGAGGTTGATGAAGAATGCGCCCGCGCAAACGCCGGATCAGGTTCGCACAACCTCGACGCCCCCTACCTGGCGCGCCAAAGATGTCGGGGGAAACTGTCCGCCACGAACACCTATGGGACCGGAGCCCCTTGTCTGTGCGGTACGAGGGCGGAGGGAGCACAAAGAGCAGATCGAGGCAGACGCGCGGGCAGTTTTTACCCAGGTTCGGGCCGCACGGATGCGTAAAACCCTACTCCTGCTTGGTTGAGTATTGAGTTGAGCGCTCGGGAGCTTGAAGAAGCAGCTACACCGTGCGTGAGAGTAATCTAGGTTTCGAACCCCCCCCCACGTTGTGCATGGGCCTCCTTTTATAGTGCAAAGGGGTCACCGACAGGTGTCAACGTAGGAGTAAGGGGTAAAAATGTAAAAGAGGTGGTAGTTGTAACAGTGCGGGAATAGTGGAGCTACAGTACAGAACAGTGGTCTATACCTACTTTAACAGTGGGGGACAAGGGCATTTAATGCCCGTCACCGTCGACCCCAAAAGCTCCCGCCTTAGCATCTCCGTCCGCCACGGCGACGGATTTATCACCGTGGTGTGCCACCGTGTACCCCAGGCTGCACAGCCATCCGCCACGCGTCCCTGGTTAGACCCCAGGGCGACGCGTGGGCCGATGAGCTGGAGCGCGGGCACACAGCGTGGTCTTCCCGGCAAGCACCTTGCCGGGGCCTTGATCTTGCCGGGCCCGGGAACTTGCCGCTCCCCGGGCCCCTTGCCGGGGCGCGCGTAGCGCCGAGGTAATACCTTCTAATCTTCCTGGCAAGCTCCTCTTGCCAGGGTCTTGTGTTAGTGGAACAGTCTTGAGCTTGGTACGGCCTTCCCGGCAAGCTCCTCTTGCCGGGGTCTCGATCTTCTGTCTTGTATACTTTGTTTTTGAATGGTTTAATAAGAGGCAGGAAGGTCTCCGGCGAGCACGCAGTAAACCTTGCCGCGGGAGGCTGCAACTGCCCGTGCACAAGTTGGGGTACTGAGGTACCCCTACCTTAGTACACCGACAGAATGCTTTATGTGATGGTTATCTGGTTGGATTCATTCATGATTCTAATGAAAATTATTATGAGAGAGGGTCATATGCTTGTAGGAATTGCAATAATATCAAGTTTCCTCTCTATGTGCTTAAAGTTTTGAAGTTATGCTTGTTTTGCCTTCCTATGCTAGTTGATTATTGTTCCCATAAATTGTTTGCTCACAAAATCCCTATGCATAGGAAGTGGGTTAGACTTAAATGTGCTAGTCATATTCTTCATTATGCTCTCTTTATGTTTCAATTCTTATCTTTTATGCGAGCATCATTGAAATCGTCATGCCTAGCTAGGGGCGTTAAACGATAGCGCTTGTTGGGAGACAACCCGACTTTATTTTTATTCTTTGCTTTTTTCTTCTGTTTGGGAATAAATATTGCATCTAGATTATGTTTATATGTGGTTTTTTTGTCTTAGCTAGTGTTTGTGCTAAGTATAACCTTTGGGAAGACTTGTGTGGAGTTTATATGATCATGCTGTAAAAAACAGAAACTTTAGCACTGATGAGATTGGCTGTAAATTTTTACTGGAGAGTGCTTTTTAGTTGATTCTTTTTGCAGATGATTAATAGACAAATTCCTCAGGTTCACCAATTTATTTCAGAATTTTTTGAGTTACATAAGTATTCGAAAGTTACAGATTGCTACACACTGTTCTATTTTTGACAGATTATGTTTTCTATGTGTTGTTTGCTTATTTTGATGAATCTATGAGTAGTATCGGAGGGTATGAACCATAGAGAATTTGCAATACAGTAGATATTACACCAATATGAATTTAGAATGAGTTCACAACAGTACCTAAGTGGTGGTTTTATTTTCTTATACTAACGGAGCTTACGAGTTCTCTGTTGAGTTTTGTGTTGTGAAGTTTTCAAGTTTTGGGTAAAGATTCGATGGACTATGGAATAAGGAGTGGCAATAACCTAAGCTTGGGGATTGCCAAGGCACCCCAAGGTAATATTCAAGGACAACCAAAAGCCTAAGCTTGGGGATGCCCCGGGAAGGCATCCCCTCTTTCGTCTTCGTCTATCGGTAACTTTACTTGAGACTATATTTTTATTCACCACATGATATGTGTTTTGCTTGGAGCGTCATTTTATTTTATTTTGTTTTGATTTCTGTTTGAATAATGTTAAAAGATCTGAAATTCTTAAATGTTAGAGAGTGTTCACATAGTTACATATTTATTCAACTACTCATTGATCTTCACTTATATCTTTCGGAGTAGTTTGTCGTTTGCTCTAGTGCTTCACTTATATCTTTTTAGAGCATGGTGGTGGTTTTATTTTATAGAAATTATTGATCTCTCATGCTTAACTTATATTATTTTGAGAGTCTTTTAGAACAGCATGGTAATTTTCTTAGGTTATGAATTTAGTCCTAATATGATGGGCATCCAAGATGGGTATAATAAAAACTTTCATATAAAGTGCATTGAATACTATGATAAGTTTGATGCTTGATGATTGTTTTGAGATATGAGGATGGTGATATTAGAGTCATGCTAGTAGAGTAGTTTGTGAATTTGAGAAATACTTGTGTTGAGGTTCGGAAGTCCCGTAGCATGCGCGTATGGTAACAGTTGTGTGACAAATTTGAAGCATCAAGTATTTCATTGAGTGCCATCCTTTGTGTGGAGGTCGGGATCGCCTGATGGTTAACTCCTACCAACCCTTCCCCTAGGAGCTTGCGTGTAGTACTTTGTTTTGATGACTTGCAAATTTTTGCAATAAGTATAAGAGTTCTTTATGACTAATGTTGAGTCCATGGATTATACACACTCTCACCCTTCCACCATTGCTAGCCTCTCTTGTACCGCGCAACTTTCACCGGTACCATACACCCACCATATACCTTCCTCAAAACAGCCACCATACCTACCTATCATGGCATTTCCATAGCCATTCCAAGATATATTGCCATACAACTTGCCACTGTTCTGTTCAAATGACACGCTTCATCATTGTCATATTGCCATGCATGATCATGTAGTTGACATCGTATTTGTGGCTAGGCCACCATGCATAATTTTTCATACATGTCACTCTTGATTCATTGCACATCCCGGTACACCACCGGAGGCATTCTTATAGAGTCATACTTTGCTCTAGTATCGAGTTGTAATATCGAGTTGTAAATCAATAAAAGTGTGATGATCATCATTATTAGAGCATTGTCCCAAAGAAAAAAAGAAGAAAGGCCAAAGAAAAAAAGGCCCAAAAAAGAAGAAAAAAGGACGATGCTACTATCTTTTTCCACACTTGTGCTTCAAAGTAGCACCATGATCCTCATGATAGAGAGTCTCTTGTTTAGTCACTTTCATATACTAGTAGGAATTTTCATTATAGAACTTGGCTTGTATATTCCAACGATGGGCTTCCTCAAATGCCCTAGGTCTTCGTGAGCAAGCAAGTTGGATGCACACCCACTTAGTTTCTTTTGTTGAGCTTTCATACATTTATAGCTCTAGTGCATCCGTTGCATGGCAATCCCTACTCACTCACATTGATATCTATTGATGGGCATCTCCATAGCCCATTGATACGGCTAGTCGGTGTGAGGCCATCTTCCTATTTTTGTAGGGATGAGCTTTCTTTGGCCATGTTATTTTGAGAAGACATGATTGCTTTGTTAGTATGCTTGAAGTTTTGTTATTCTTATGTCAATATAGACTTTTGTCTTGAATCTTTCGGATCTGAACACTCATGCCACAATAAAGAAAATTACATTGAATATTACGTTGGGTAGCATTCCACATCAAATATTTTGTTTTTACCATTTACCTACTCGAGGACGAGCATGAATTAAGCTTGGGTATGCTTGATACGTCTCCAACGTATCTATAATTTTTTATTGTTCCATGCTATTATATTATCCTTCTATAATGTTTTATGGGCTTTTATATACACCTTTATATGATTTTTTGGACTAACCTATTAACCTAGAGCCCAGTGCCAGTTTATGTTTTTCCTTGTTTTTGATATTTATAGAAAAGGAATACCAAACAGAGTCCAATTGACATGCCAATTTTTAATGATTTTTTATGGACCAAAATAACCCCCGGAGTAAAAGAGCTGGGCCAGGAGAGTCCCGGGCTGCCCACGAGGGTGGGGGGCGCGCCCACCCCCCGGGCGCCCCCCCCCCATCTCGTGGACAGCCCGAAGACCCCCCCTGACTTGTGCCCTACGCCAAAAAATCCTATAAATACAGAAACCTTCGGAAAATAATCTAGATCAGGAGTTCCGCCGCCGAAAGCCTCTGTTGCCACCGAAAACCAATCTAGACCCGTTCTGGCACCCTGCCCGAGGGGGGAATCCCTCTCTGATGGCCATCTTCATCATCCCGGCACTCTCCATGACGAGGAGGGAGTAGTCCACCCTCAAGGCTGAGGGTATGTACCAGTGACTATGTGTTTGATCTCTCTCTCTCTCTCTCTCTCGAGTTCTTGAGATGGCACGATCTTGATGTATCGCGAGCTTTGCTATTATATTTGGATCTTATGATGTTTCTCCCCCTCTACTCTCTTGTAATGGATTGAGTTTTCCCTTTGAATTTATCTTATCGGATTGAGTCTTTAAGGATTTGAGAACACTTGATGTATGTCTTGCGTGGGATACCCGTGGTGACAATGGTATTCTATTGATTCACTTCATGTATGTTTTGGTGATCAACTTGCGGGTTCAGTGACCTTCTGAACTTATGGATAGGGGTTGGCACACGTTTTCGTCTTGACTCTCTGATAGAAACTTTGGGACACTCATTGAAGTTCTTTGTGTTGGTTGAATAGATGAACCTAAGATTGTGTGATGCATATCGTATAATCATGCCCACGGATACTTGAGGTGACAATGGAGTATCTAGGTGACATTAGGGTTTTGGTTGATTTGTGTCTTAAGGTGTTATTCTAGTACGAACTCTATGATAGATCGAATGGAAAGAATAGCTTCGTGCTATTTTACTACGGACTCTTGAATAGATCGATCAGAAAGAATAACTTTGAGGTGGTTTCGTACCCAACCATAATCTCTTCGTTTGTTCTCCGCTATTAGTGACTTGGAGTGACTCTTTGTTGCATGTTGAGGGATAGTTATATGATCCAAGTATGTTATAATTGTTGAGAGAACTTGCACTAGTGAAAGTATGAACCCTAGGCCTTGTTTCCTAGCATGCAACACTGTTTATGCGCACTTTTACCACTTTCTACCTTGCTGTTTTTATATTTTTATATTACAATAACCTATATCTACCATCCATATTGCACTTGTATCACCATCGCTTCGCCGAACTAGTGCACCTATACAATTTACCATTGTATTGGGTGTGTTGGGGACACAAGAGACTCTTTGTTATTTGGTTGCAGAGTTGTTTGAGAGAGACCATGTTCATCCTACGCCTCCCACAGATTGATAAAACTTAGTCATCCCCTTGAGGGGAATTTGCTACTGTCCTACAAACTTCTGCACTTGGAGGCCCAACAACGTCTACAAGAAGAAGGTTGCGTAGTAGACATCAACAGGCTCCAGTTTGTAAGAGGTTTGTAATAAAGCCTGGCCCAAATTGGCAATGTTTTTACAACGACATATATGTGCCAGGACGTGACACCATGCCACCTTTGATGACTTTCCAGCGAGTTTTGGATTTATGGGGACTTAAAAACTGAGATTCGAAATGTTTGAGGACAAGCGAGGACACCTGTACGGTTGTAATTCGTTCCCATTCCTGGCATGGGGCCTAAGCATGCACCCAAGGACACATGTATAATTTTTCTAGCCATTTTGGTGAACTGGAGCATGTATTTGTAGTTCAGATTTGAATTATGGACATTAAATGCCTAGGAAACTCATTTAGTGTATAAAAAGGGCAAACGAACCCTGAATAAGTTTAAATTTCAGCACAGATATCATGTCGTTCCATGTTGCCCGTGGAAGAAAACACAAGGCAAAAGGAGGCAGTGATTACGTTTCGCCCACAAGGGGAACACGTTTCCCTATCGGAACCACGAGGCTTCTTTGAGAGAATCTCCGGTTATTGTAAGAGGTTTGTAATAAAGCTTGGCCCAAATTGGAAAATGATTTTACCACGACGTATATGTGCCATGATGTGAAACCATGCCATCTTTGATGACTTTCTGGTGAGTTTTGGATTTATAGGGACTTAAAAACTGAGATTCAAAATGTTTGAGCACGACCCAGGACACGGGTACGGTTGTAATTCGTTCCCATTCCTGGCATGGGACCTAAACATGCACCCAAGGACACATGTATAATTTTTCTAGGCATTTTGGTGAACTGGAGCATGTATTTCTAGTTCAGATTTAAATTATGGACATTAAATGCCTAGGAAACTCAATTAGTGTATAAAAAGGCCAAACGAACCCTGAATAAGTTTAAATTTCAACATGGATATCTTGTCGTTCCATGTTGCCCGTAGAAGAAAATACAAGGCGAAAAGAGGTAGCGATTACGTTTTGCCCATAAGGGGGACACGTTTCCCTATCGGAACCATGAGGCTTCTTTGAGAGAAGCTCCAGTTTGTAAGAGGCTTGTAATAAAACTTGCGCCACAATGGTCGAAAAAATTCCTCGACATATAAGTGCCATGTCGTGACACCATGCCAGGTTTCACGATTTTTCGCTTAGTTTCAGATTTACGGGAATTTAAAAACCGAGATTCCTCTCATGAAATGTTTTCAAATAGCATACGGTTCACTCACGAAAGCCGATATTCAATGAAAACTTCGTGGAAACCATATTTTAAAGTTTCATAAAAAGCTGAAAAAATGTGGGATCTTAAGAATGTGATGTTTTATTACGACACAAAATTTCAAGTTGAAAAACTTTACGAGATGTGAGCTATGAAAAAGGAAAATTCAGCCCTAAATAGTGACATTACTATTCGGCACTATTCAACACTGATTTTGTCTTTTTCATAGATCACATCTCGTAATGTGTTTCAACTTGAAATTTTGTGTGGCAATAAAACAACATCCTCTTAACATCCCACATTTTTTCATTTTTTTTGAAACTTCAAAACATCATTTTTCTTGTGGTTTTTACCGGTTTCCACCGAATGTTGGTTTTGTATGATATTCTCCCCCCCCCCGCAATCTGAGTCGTGCGATCTGATTGGCCAGAACCAAAACCCCACGAATCGTATGTGTGCACTGTCGGATGCTCTCGATCAAACGGCAACCCTGAGCCCTTTGGACAGCACCTGCAGAGCTTCCTTCTCTACTAGGTTTTCAAAACAGGCTACCGTTTCTCGCCACTCCTCTCATCGGTTTCCCGCCTCTTCTCCCATCATTTTCCCTCTACCAGTGTCAGTGCTCACTGAAGGCTAGCGGCGACACACCAGCCAGGTAAAATATCCCACACAGTTTCTATAAGCACAAATGTGTGTGATAGGAGGGAGTAGGTACCATAGGGTGACCAACGTGAATCACCACGCCTGCGCAAGCACGAGCAAAGGTGGAGGTACTGGCTCAATCGTGTGCGATGCAAGTGTGCTATAAAATCACCACGACAGCGCAAGCGCGAGCAAAGGGTGGAGGTACTAGCTTAACCGTGTGCGATGCAAGTGCGCTGTAAAACCACCACCTGTGCAAGCTAAAGGCGGGTAAGTTTATTTGGAAATTAGGATGAACCGTGTGCAATAAACCAGCTAGCTAGAAATATAAAAACAAAATACCCGCCTTCAGCATTGCAAAAAACGGCGGTTCCGCACCACTTTTCCTTATTATAATACACGCATATTGTTATTCGACCGTGCGCGATCTTGGGCACTCTGGCACTCCCCTCCCGCATCAATTCCTTTACCCAATTTTTAGTAGCCATTGTACTTCAATCGTCGCCCACGCTCCTCGAGCACCGACCATATAGTAAAATTGCAGTAGACGAGGCATTTGAATCTTTGCCCTCCCTCGTCCACCACCATTACTAAAATTTTCAGTAGCCGCGGCGTATCCTCAAACACCAATCCCCCTCCACAGTCCCCCACCCGCCCCCCTCCCCGCCCCCCCTCGAACCCTAGCTCGCCGCCGGCGCCTCCGCCAACCCCTCCGGTCTGCCCGTTCCTCCTAGATTAGATAGTAAAGTTCAGGTTACCCAGCGATTCTCATACCGTCGTTCCACTCCCCTGAGTTCTTAGATGAGGCCTGTGGTGTCCCTCCCCGCTAGATCCACATCCCCTCCTCCAGAATGTCGCAGCCTAAGCTCAACCACGTATCCCCGGGAGCCCGACAAGCATTCGGCCAAGAAGAGGTTTATCACGGCCTCTTCGACGGACGTTGGCAAGGTGGCCGTCGTTCGCCCCGACCTATCGATCCTGCAGCAACAAGTCACCCTGGAAGCCGATGAAGACATTGACTATGTTGCCATGCCGAAGGCTTCATGTCAGCGGGCTAGCGTATTACTGTATCTCGGGAAAGCTGGCTACGACATCAAGCTCGTCCATAGCGACGGCTTCACGCGGGCCATGTCACAGGTTAAGTGGTCCATCCCCAACCCCTCCGGTTCAACCGCCGTCGATCTCTTGGACGGCCCTGCCACTGATCTCCTCCGCCAAGCGGTCAAGGATTTGCGAGCTTTATACGCCATCGAGCCCATTTTGTCATTTCTGAAGGACACGTTCTACGGCGGCAGCTTGGGATCCTCAATTTCCAAGTCAGATCTCATCGACCATGACCATGACCACGAGGAGGGCACCCACGAAGGTTCTTCCAAGGTGAAACAGCCCATCTGTGACATCAGATAGCGCACCATGGGTCTGTGCTCTTCCAACTGGAAGGATCCCGTCCATGAAATGTGAGGCAACATTCTATCAGCTTTAACTGTGACGTGTTTAATTATTTCAGTTATGCAAAAATGTATTGTTCAATAGGGCTATGTGATGTTTAAGTATGAATTGTCCACTTTAGTTTCGTGAATGGCTATATTTGGTTGTGTATAGTGAGTAGATGCCTTGTTTATCTGTATTTGGTTGTTAGGTTGGTTGGAGTGAGCATTTTTTCAGTTATCGAGCAGATGCCTTGTTTATATGTATTTGGTTCTTAGTTTGGTTGCAGTGAGCATTTGTCCAGTTATCAAGCAGATGCCTTGTTTATCTGTATTTGGTTGTTAGGTTGCTTTTTTTAGCATTTGTCCATTTATCAAGTAGATGCCTTGTTTATCTGTATTTCGTTGTTGGGTTGCTTTTTTAGCATTTGTCCAGTTATCAAGCAGATGCCTTGTTTATCTTTATTTGCTTGTTAGGTTGGTTGAAGTGAGCATTTGTCCAGTTTTCAAACATATGCCATGTTTATCTTTATTTCCTTGTTAGGTTGGGTAAAGTGAGACTTTGTCCAGTTTTCAATGGCTATATTTGGTTGTTATACTGGTCATTTATGCCTTGTTTATTTCAGTCATTCACAATGTGTTGTTCATTATGTGCAGTCAGAACTGTGCCGCTTGACTACATCAATACCAGTTTGAACGGCTATATTTGGTTCCAGTTATTCCTAGTGTAGTTAACACATGCCCTTTACTTCAGTTTTACACATTTATCTAGTGTGATGTTTAAGCATTACCTATGTTCTATTCATTTTCAACAATACCAGTTTGAATTGCAATATTTGATGGCTGTTAAGCCTGCTGTCGGTAACATTTCCTTCCATTTTATATTTGCTTTAAGAGCATGCTGAAACCAACACATTCAAGCTATCATTTGGAGATGATGATGTTTACCTTTGCTATATTTGTTTGATGTTAAGTTTGTTGTACTTATCATGCATTTCCACTACTTATGCAGGACAACAACGGGTGTGGCCACCATTTTCCGCCGAGGTTAGCTTCATCCCTCGGTTGTACTCCCCCCGTCGTTCCATAATGTAGTGCATATAGATCCAGGCATGGACACTTGTTAGCTTCTTATTGACTTGTTGCTTGTAGGTACATATGCCCTTGGCAAGGATCCATGCATCGACCCTTTTTGCATATGGGGCAATGAGATATTCATGAACAAGCATCAAGTGAGGAAACTGATAAGGATTATTAGAAAAAAGATACGAATGGTGGCAAGAAAATTATTTGTTTATACTCTATCCAACACAATAGTGAGTTGTAGGATGGTAACTACAAACTTTGCAGCCTTCTCTTTTTACTGCCCATAATGAGTTGTTAGACAACAATGTCTGAATCTTTTTCGTTCCCAGTGGTTCCTGAAGCAGTTCACTCAAGATTACCTCGCAAAGTACATGATTGGTGGACACGCAATGAAGGTTAAAGTATTTCATCCAGACTACAATGATCATCGAGAAGCCATAATGAAGACAGTGAAGGATGGATGGGCAGCCATCACAAGGGGTTAGCCTAGAGTCGTGCGCGCCTTACTCATGGAGGAGGGCACAATATGGGCATTCCGCTTCACCTTCTCCAGCAACCAGAATGTCTTTCGCCTCGCTCTTTACAGTCTTTAGTACAACTGTGGTTCATCATTCTTTACTTGGTGCATCTATAGTTCTTCAGTATATGTACCTGTGCATCGAATTATGCAATCGTTATTGACCCTATATTTGTAATAAACATGGTTGATATGAAATAAGTGATTGCCTACTTTCAAATTCAGGACATGCGATTTTTTAATTAGGGATTAATTATGGATTAATTAGGGATTACACTGCACACGGTTTGTGAAAATGAAATGTCTGCGATCGACGTGGAGATCAGAAACGTTTCTAGGATTCACTACGTGTGCAATCAATATCCACTGCACACACGACATCCTCCTAAAAACTGTGTGTGATGGACAACCTTTGCCACACAGTTTCTTCTACGCACCCTGTGTGATGCATTCAATAACGCAAACAATAGAATTATTAATATCGTGTGCAATGGCAATGCTATCACAAACGATTTAACGGGGGAAATTGTGTGTGATGTACGTGTGAACAGAAACGTTTTCCTTGGAGCGACTGTGTAGGATGTACATATGAACGGAAACATTTACTGGGGACTGACTGTGTGGGATATACTTGCGACCGGAAACAATTTCACCTGTATAATTGTCTACTATACGTATTTCCGTATTTGAGCGCTCGCCGGTCACACATGACCTCATTTTGCCGAGCGTGTGTGCCAGGAGGGCATATCCCGGATGGTTTCTGGGTCGTGTGGGATGGACCCCTGATACGTCTCCAACGTATCTATAATTTTTTATTGTTCCATGCTATTATATATTATGTTTTGGATGTTTAATGGGCTTTATTATACACTTTTATATTATTTTCGGGACTAGCCTACTTACCCCAAGGCCCAGTGCAAATTGTTTTTTTGCCTATTTTAGTGTTTCACAGAAAAGGAATATCAAACATAGTCCAAACGGAATGAAACCTTCGGGGGAGTTATTTTTGGAACGATACCAACACAGAAGACTTGGAGTACACGCACAGAAGCAAGAGAGGCGGCCACGAGGGCAGGGGCGCGCCTTGGGGGGTAGGCACGTCCCCCACCCTCGTGGGCCCCCTCTGGCTCCCCCGACGTGCCTCTTTAGCCTATATGTACTCCCATACCCTGAAAACATCAAGGACATCCACGAAACCCTAATTACACCGCCGCAACCTTCTGTACCCATGAGATCCCATCTTGGGGCCTGTTCCGGAGCTCCGCCGGAGGGGGCATCGATCACGGAGGGCTTCTACATCAACACCATAGCCTCTCCGATGAGTTGTGAGTAGTTTACCACAGACCTTCGGGCCCATAGTTATTAGCTAGATGGCTTCTTCTCTCTCTTTGGATCTCAATACAAAGTTCTCCTTGATCTTTGAGGAGATCTATTCGATGTAATCTTTTTGTGGTGTGTTCGTCGAGATCCGATGAATTGTGGATTTATGATCAAGATTATCTATGAACAATATTGGATTCTTTTCTGAAATCTTTTATGTATGATTTAAATATCCTTGCAAGTCTCTTCGAATTATTGGTTTGGTTTGGCCTACTAGATCTATAGTTCTTGCAATGGGATAAGTGCTTGGCTTTGGGTTCAATCTTGCGGTGTCCTTTCCCAGTGACAGCAGGGGCAGCAAGGCACATATTGTATTGTTGCCATCGAGGATAAAATGGTGGGATTTATATCATATTGCTTGAGTTTATCCCTCTACATCATGGTATCTTGCTTAAGGTGTTACTCTGTTCTTATGAACTTAATGCTCTAGATGCATGCTAGATAGCGGTCGATGTGTGAAGTAATAGTAGTAGATGCAGAATCGTTTTGGTCTACTTGTCACGGACGTGATGCCTATATACAATGATCATGCCTAGATATTCTCATAACTATGTGCTCTTCTATCAATTGCTCGACAGTAATTTGTTCACCCACCGTAGAAATCTGTTGTCATGAGAGAAGCCACTAGTGAAACCTATGGCCCCCGGGTCTATTCTCATCATATTAATCTTCCATCAACTATTTACTTGCTACCTCTTGAGCTTGCGTTGTATTCCCTCGAAGAGGAAAGGGAGATGCAGCATAGTAGAGTAGAATTTAGCATGGATTGCAACAAGGAAATACAATAAATCAAAGAGCAATTATCATAATTGAATCCCTTGAAATCCAAAGTACACTACTAGGAAAAGGCCTATTAATGGCGCACCTAATTTGGCCATTAATGGCGCATTAGTGGTGCGCCATTACTAGCACGCCATTAGTATATTTTACTAATGGCGCACCTAGTATCTGGTATACTAATGGCGCACCGCAGAAGCGCCATTAGTATGCACAGAAGTGTGCCATTAGTATGCCTCCCAGGGGCCATGTGTAGCCAGGTGCTTTGGCATACTAATGGCGCACTCTGCTGTGATGCGCCATTAGTATGAATATTAGGTTTTTTTATTTTTTTTTTATTTTCTGTTTTTTGCACAGGTTATGCATATATATAAATATAATTTCTCGTGGAGCCAACATATATGGTACGCACATCGAAACTATTAGAATCTACTCCCTCCGTTCCGATTTACTCGTCGTGGTTTTAGTTCAAATTTGAACTAAAACCACGACGAGTAAATCGGAACGGAGGGAGTATATAATAGCTCATAGAACAACTTAGCATCATGCATCATCGATCATAATAATAATAAAAACTCAACATTGGTATTAAATAATAAGTCTTACACATCCTTATCGACCATACAACTTCTACTACGTAGCAATTTTCTAAGGTAAAATGGCATAAAACAAGATGGCGTTTGGCTCTAAATCAATTAGATTTAAAGGGCCATTATGGAGAACGCAGATTATCTTGTCTCCATTTCTTGCCCTTCTCACTCTATTGCTTCCAAGTACCTCCTTACGAGTTTTCGTTATTTTTCGCCATTCTTTGATTCTCATTCCTTCATTTGTAGAAGAAATCCGATATGGACACGTGTGATTTGTAGGTTCACCTGGCAGAATGTTTAAAACTTGTAGTTGACCAGATTGAAAGATGACAGGAGGCACACAGTCACTAGGGAGAATCTGTTGCAAAACATAGTAAGACTTCGTAGTTAGCATTGTAGTTCAGTTCGAGAAGAACTAATGCAAAACATGCACGAATGTCGTAATAGTAAAAAAAATCTTACCATGGTATCTCCATTGATATTAACGTAGTTCAAGACGTGCACTAGTGGGACGTATTGACCATATTGTGGATCAATATTACGATATTGAATGTAATCCACAAAAAAGGAATAAAAGAAGATGATCTGCTCTTTGTCCTTATAAGTACATTCTGAGCCAGGGGTGTAGTAGGTTCTGTCTAGCATCATCCTCACATTATTTGAATAATCAAAATAACCTATCAATGGAAATAAGTTGTCAACTATTTTGAAATAAACAATATAAATTACTAAATAACTATGTTTGATAAACTCACTTCTCGGTAGAATTGGAATCATATCGTCAACAAGGACCCAAATGTCCAAATCGTCTTCGGCGATGGAATCCGGATTACCAAGATCCATGGTGAGAAGCATACCCTCATAAAAACCATATATCTTGCAAAATGATTCCCAATTCTTGCAACCAAAAGTGGTTACGTTATCTGAATTGTACAAATCCACTTCTAAATCAACATTATGCATGGTCCTTAGTTGAATTAGCTTTGTCTCCGTAGTTTCATGATCTTCAAATCCCATCCTCTCCAAGACATAGCGTCTTGCATGACACGGGATAAACTAGTTGCATGTAAAAGAAGAAAATTAATTACTTACATGTTGAAGTAGCTAGAAATCGTGCTTAATTAATTACGAAACAAGACTTGTCGTTGCGTACCGTTTCGACATCGAAGGTCTTGTCGAGCTTAATACTGAAGTAACGACCGTCTACCAGGTGAGGCCTGTCGCACAGACCCCGGTCGTCACCGCACCAGGAGCACTCCGGGATCCTATCGTCGTCGGAAGACGACATTTCCTATGTTTCAAAGAGATTAAGCTTTATAAATTAAAAATATGTACCTAGACAAGCTAGCTGTGGCACCATCCTAGGCTCATTAGGCCATGGTCTAACCACAAGCCATTTTCTCTAGTTAGACTAGTTTAACTGAATTTTACTCTAGTTAGACTATCACAACAGTGTTCTTGGTTGCTTTTCATACTAGAGTTTTACTATCACAAAAGTGTTTTTTTAAATATAATATCACAACAGTGCTTTTTTATTAACAGCAAGTTCATCATGTCAATTACTCCAAGCAACAACAGTTTGCCTAGTAGAAAAATTTAAACTATGGCTTAGCAGAAAAATTAACAGCAACAAGTTTCAAGCCATTCATCAAAGTATGGCTTGCCTACAAAAATTTAAACTATTTTGATTTGATGCAATTGCTGTCATTTGCCTTCAAGTGTAACTAGTCTAACTAGTCTAACTACTGAAACTACTCCAAGTCCAACCAGAACAAAACGATATCAATGTCAAATTGTTGCTATGCATAAGATTGCTTGCTTCTTACAACATTGGAAAAGCTATTGAAAGGAGGGGAATGGACTAATTAGTCAACTCAACAAGTAGGCTTGGAAGGCCCAATGAAATTGATTCAGGAATAGCAGGTGTTGGGTCAAATCATGTTCATAGTTTTATCCTGCTGTATTTCATTTCTCTGCTGCTCAGTGCCGGACATGGATGCTGAGTGATAACCCAGTCTCCCTCCAGTGATAACAATATTTAGCTTTGATGCACAGCTGATCAACACCTTTCATATAAAACAGTAAACGCCAATGGATTTCTCTTTCAAGGAAAGGTGCAAAACAGAAGCACGCAATTGCAGCTAGGAATTTAGGGAATAGACATGGGGGTGTCAGGGCGGTGGAATCGCCAAATCTCACACACATAGCTAAACTGGACACGAGCTAACACAGCGATATCGATAACATCTGCCTAAAGAGACTACCTATGGGATTAATTGATCGTAAAATGTAAGATAATCTTGACTTTTGACAAGCCAAAAGACAAGCATACATACCACTGTTCAAAGCCACTTCGACACTAAACCTGAAAACACTAATCATGCCTCCTTCACAAACAGCATACAACTAACTGCGAAAACGATGTTAAAAGCTATAAGTTGACAATGAGCTTGCGATGTTCACTCCTAGGTGGGTAATTGTTGAATTATATACTACGCTGAAAATACGGAGCATCAACACGCGCGCCTCCACTTCAATTCACTGTCTGTCCATTAGGCCCTACTCGTGCGGCGTCAAGGAACACCACAAACAAATTTACAGAGCGAGTGATCCTCTGCGGAAATGGAAGTAGCTAAACGAATGGCAGGAGGGGCCGGCGGATCGAGCGGGGAGGGGGCGATGGGTGTGGTAAGCGGCGCACCTGGACTGTGAAACCCTCGAGGAGGTCCTTCTCGACGATGCCGCGAGCAATCACGGCGGAGGCCGGCGGTGGCGCTCCCTTCACGTGCCCCGAGTGGCCCTCGTCGGCTCCGAACCAACCGCCGCCGTGCGCCGAGTCGTCGACGAACTAGGGTTAGGAAGCTCTTGTGCGCGGCCTGGGAGATGCCCTGGCGTTGAGGCCGCGGCGTCGGGGGCGAGGGCGTCGGCGGTGAGGGAGAGAGAGGCGTCGGGGAGAGGGGGGCGAGGGCGTCGGCGGTGAGGGAGAGAGAGGCGTCGGGGAGAGGGGGGCGAGGGCGTCGGCGGTGAGGGAGAGAGAGGCGTCGGGGAGAGAGGGGGGAGAGATCTGGCGAGAGGGAGAGAGAGGAGGGTGCGGCCGGCCCCAAGTATGGGGGGTTACTAATGGCGCACTTCTGCTATGTGCGCCATAAGTATGTGGACTCTAATGGCGCACCGCCCCCAGCTGCGCCATCAGTATTGTGTTCTACTCACTAGCCCGACAGAAAGCTATATGTTTCACCTAACCCACTACCTAACAGAACCCCCACACTAGCCCGACTGGTCAGCACTCTGCATACCCACCAGGAGGTCCTGGGTTCGATTCCCAGCCTCCCCAAATTTTTTTTTTGCTTTTAAAAAATGATGTTTGACACTTATTTGTGTTTAAATATGTTCAAACTTGTTTAAATCATAACAATCATATTTTTTTATAAAAAAGTAATATTTTTTTAAAAAATATCATCAAATTTGTTATTTGAAAATATTTATGAATATGAAAAAAATATCATCAAATTTATTATTTTGAATATATCATGGGTCGGCGGCGGCGGTTGAGTAGGGGAATCGAGGGTGCAGGGGGTCGGCGGCGGCGGCCGGTGGACCAGGGGGTGCTCGGCGGCGGCGG